>JAPMOQ010037330.1:1803504-1952752 GCA_026543055.1 Argiope trifasciata | reverse complement strand
TATTATAAGTAAATATATTTAAATTTACTAGCTTTTATCCGTGACTTCGTACACGGGGAAATTTTCATGTGTATGTATAAGACGGTTTGATAAATTCCGTTATTCCAATACCGTTTATGACATTTCAGCTGATCTAGGTGAAGCCGATCCCTCCGCTTCCTTAATTCTTCCAAATTTTGCTTGAGCATTCGATCTTCTACTTCTAGTTAAACTCATAGCCTGAGCTTGATTACTCCTTTTCGAAAGATTATATTTGCGTTTACCGTGCATTTCGACAAACTATCAAATAATAACAAATCAAAAAGGTTAAAACTATCCTAAAAACAATTTACTTAAAATTATAAGCATATACGAAAAATATATATCGTAAAATACAACTTACCCAATTTTAAAGTAAACAACTAACTTAAAAATAATTTATTTACAGAAATAAAACAAAACAATAAATCAAGTCTGTATTTAGCTAGAATCAAGTCAAATCTATTTTTATTTATGGATAGAGACTGAAATTTCTACCCATACTTACTACACATAATACACATAATTTTTAAATTTTTAATTTAAATGAAAACAGTTGTCAACAATCATTCGTGAACTTTTAATGCCAGTTGGCGTTACTCAAATACCTGACATTCCTACGTCAGCTAGGGTAACGCAATGCAGATTATAAATTTTTTATTTCTTTTCTTTTATTTTAATTTAAAAGTACTTCAGAATGAATCTGAAAGATCGATTAATTAACAACATTTGATTTTAAATACATCAAATACTAAGAAAATAAACAGAATTGTTTGAAATAATCGGTAGAAATTCTGCTAAGATTTCTGCTGCAACCTGATTACTGTTGAGGGGAAAAAAACTGGAGCCTAACTCATCGTTGGCGAGATTTGGCCTCTGCTTTTTGGCGCGAAAGTTAGTTTTTAATTAATAAAAAATTAACTACCCAATTAACCGGATAAAAAATAGCCTATGTTTTATTCCTGACTATATTTTATCTTCATGCTAAATTTCATCCAATTCCGTTCAGCCTTGATTGAGTAACAAACATTCGTCCATCCATCCATCCAAACTTCCACATTTATAATATTAGTATAGATATATATAATTTAAAATAATTTATCTATCTGTAAAATATGTAGTTAATTACAAATGCAAAACAATTTGATTTAAATAACTGTTGTTAAATTTTAATTAATTTATTCTGATTAGTTAGTTTTGGTTTTTTTAAATACTTTTTCGCATGTGATTTGTAGAGAAAGTATTGCAATCTTCCAAAAATTCGTGCTCGATATTTTGACGAATTCCCAAATTTCCAACCTCCTTGAGTTCGAAAAACACATTTTTGGCATTATGTCTGTCTGTGAAACGACGATTCGAAAACACATTGAGGTTGATGTATAAATTTATGATTTTATACGAAATATTTAGTATTTATCAAATTTGAATATCGATTTTGAGGAAATGTGTTGTCTTGCTGTTTGAGTACAAGTGAACTCGATAAAATATATAGATAAAAAGTCAGAACATATTCTCCGCTATTAAATTGTAGATTCTTATCAAATTTTGAACTTAATCTACCAAAGGAAGATTAGGACCTGTCAGTCTTTTTCATCCATGTAAATGCATTTACTTAACTAAATAAAATTCGGTATGCGATCACGTCACTACAACTGTACTTAAATGTCAAATTTTGGTTTCAACGGTCTGAAAAAAAAGCGCCCATAATACAAATTCATATGATAGATGCAATAAAAATGTTAAATCCACTCAAAAAAATATATATATCGTAGCTTTAGTTCGTCAGTACCATTGAATGCATTCGCAACCTTATTCAAGATTTATAGTTTTATGCGGAGGAAGGATCTCGCATACTCACCAGACATTTATTGCAGAATATGGGTGAAAGATTTGGGACTATTCCCACTGATTTTATTCTGAACTAGCCACCTTTGGCGACCAGCTGGTTCGCCATGAGTAATGGGTTCTAAAATTTTCAATTAAATCACATATTCATTAGCCTTGAAGTAACTCCGGGTATTGATTGGCCTGAAATTAATATTTTCTTTAAGATGATGGACTGAAAGCTCTAAAAGAACGCGTTTTCCTAATAATATTCTTTAATTTTATAAATCAGTCGGTGTTAATGATTGATTTAGAAGACTGATTGATGTAGCAAATTTTATTTAAAATATTTTTAAAAATATTATGTAAAATATGGCTTACTGAGCAAAGTATGAAGAAATCTAAAACTCATTATTCATAAATGCATTGTTTGACTCAAATAACATAAAATGTAATTATTTACTTCATTTAGATCAAATTAATAGTATTAAACAATATATATGCCTATTAATAATATTTCACAAATTTGCCATTGGAAAGGAATTTGAATGCATATCCTGTATAAATTCAATCCTGTATAAATAAAGATAATTGATTCAATTAATGATTTAAATATTGCAAAAGATCATAGAATCCTTTGCCTTGCATTTTTTAAAGAAAATATCACATTTTATATTTATTTTATTTTATCCAGTCATGTGCTAAAAGTTGTATTTCTTCAGATTTAATTTGCGATGATAGTTTTTTTTTCGAACTTCCGGCATTCTTTTATTTTATCCAGTCACGTGATAAAAACATGATTAAAATATTTCTTTAAAAATTCGTTAAAAATAGAACATTACGTTATAAATTAAAAAACCTGATATCGTTAGAAAGCTAATTTTTTTATCTTTAAATTGATATAAAAATCATGTTTGTGCAATTATACTTTCGGAAGTTATAGCGGAAAAACGTCGCTCCAAGGTATACATGTACCAAATTTGGTAGCTGTTGGTCCTACGGTCTGGCCTGTAGAGCGCCAACACACACACACACACACACACACACACACACACACACACACACACATTGAGCTTTATTATACAGTGGGCAAAAAAAGTTTCCGTACGGTCTCTAAATTTAAGAATAAATGAGCATAATTTGTAAAATATTGCATTTTTTCTTTAAAAATGTCTATATGTGTTTAGTATAAGTCTATAGAAAGAGATTTTTGTAAATTTTCATTTTTAGAAAACGAGAAAAGCATATTATTTGCAATATCTAAGTTAATTTGAAAATTGCAGTGCAAAAAAAGTTTCCGTACGCTTTATGCAAATTCTTTCTGAAGTGTTTAAAACAGGCCCGCAGTAAATCTTTGACGTCAGAAAGTTAATTACTGATAAGAAAACAACATTTGGACGGTTGTTGAGTTAAATTTGTTCTTGATCGTCTCAAAATGGAAGTTCCCAGAGCTATTCGGGAATTATTGATTAAATTGCGAAATGATGGATTATCGATGAAAAGGATTAGTGAAAGGATTATAAAATCGAAGTCTACTGTGCAATATATCATTGAAAGGTATCGTAAACTTCATTCACTTGATAATAGAGATCGATCTGGGAGGCCTTCAAAATTAAATCGCGTGCATAAAAGAAACATCTAAAGCCAAGTTCAAGAAAATCCACGAATTAGTGCACCGAAGTTTGCAGCTGATTTAATGGTTAGTTACAACATTAAAGTCTCAACTCAAACCGTGAGAAATGTCATTAAAAAAAGTGGTTATCATGGACGTGCGGCCCAGAAGAAATCCTATATAAGTTTGTACAACATGAAAAAGCGCCTCGAGTTTGCAAAGAAGCATGTAAGCAAGCCATTATCTTTTTGGGAATCCATTCTTTTTAGCGATGAATCAAAATTTAACATTCATGGGTCAGATGGCCGAGTTATGGTGTGGAAAAAAACCAAACGAACAAATGCTAACTAAGAATTTATACGGAACTTTGAAGCACGGTGGTGGCGGTGCTATGGTGTGGGGGTGTAAGAGTGCTTCTGGAGTAGGAAATTTGCAGTTCATCGAGGGAAATATGGATCGATATGGATATCTGGATATTCTTAAACAAAATGTGTTATCCAGTGTAGAGAAACTATCACTTGGAACTGGATTTACTTTTCAGCAGGACAACGATCCTAAACACACCTCTAAGATTTGCCAAGAGTAGTACCTTTACCATGTTAAGCAACACATTCATAGCCCTCCCCAGTCACCCGATTTAAACCCCATTGAACATTTGTGGGAAGAAATTGGCCGACAACTTGAAAAATATAACATAAAAGACAAAGTTGAGCTCAAAAGCGTCATTAGTAGTATTTGGTGTAATTTTCTTCAGAAACAACAAAAAAAAACTTGTAGGGGTAATGCCTCAACGTCTAAAAGAGGTGATAAAGGCAAAAGGAGGGCCCACTGATCATTAAATGTATATTTGTTAAATGTATTTTGCATTTTTGTAAACTTTTTTCGTGTGCTAGGGCACCGTACGGAGACTTTTTTGTTCCATGTTTAAGGCATTTTTTGAGTTTTTAAGATTTATTATTTAATTTTGTCAGTATTATCATCCTTTTAATGTGAATAAATATTAAATAATATTAGTTTTAACTCATTTTTAAGTTTTCATTTTTATCATTATGAATTTTGTGTGACAAATTAAGCTTTGATTTGCATTCGTATCTTTTTTTTACCCACTGTAAGTATAGATTGTTCGATGCATTGCATTTTCAGTAACTTCAGTTTTTTCTTGCATTACATTTTCGATAATAATCTTAGGTTGAATATGCAATATAATATTGAAATAGTGCTATTAATTCATTTCAAGTTCGGGAATTTTATTTGTTTCTGCAGTTTTGCTTGAAATAAATCAAGTTGTCTAATTTTGCTTAGTTTTTCTGTTTTAATGTTACTTAAAATTCTTCTTAAAATTCATTTTCATCTTGGCAAGCTGTTGTGTACGAATACTAAACTATTGAGATTATCTTATTATCCCTGTTCAATGATTTCAGGTTAAATTCTAATTGAATTATTCAGACACTTCACTACTGTGGTGCAACCCCCATCTTAATTAAATGGCAAAGATATGGTCTCTGCAATTGGTTATCTTGCTTCACGCGTATACCGAATTGACACATCTAAACTGCCGACTTGGCACCCATCCTGTGCAGTTGGCTTGACATGACAGCACAGTTGGCAGTACTTCGGTCAGAAGTTAGTTTACGCTTCTTTCGCTTTGTATTGAGTTTGTTTCCTCTCATCCTTTATTCGCGCCTCAAAATAGGCCATTTTCTTTATCCTTCCGCTGAATGAATTAGCATGTTTGTTAAATCCTTACAGGCCCCCTACTGAGAATTAACGGCTCTAGTTTGTCGGCAGTCTTTGTACGGGATCGTTGTGAGAAAATAAATTAGTCGTGCATTTCGATCTCGTTTATATAATTGGAGGGGATGTTGGAAAAAATGAGCCAATTAGATTGTTCGCTGTGATTCGCGAAACCAAATTAATTTATTGCATTCATCTTTTCTAGCATTAAACAAGCGATGTTTTAATCTGTATGTGTGGATATTTTGGGGCATTCATTTTTTTTTTTTGTTAATATACCCTCCACTGAATAAAATTATGGTAATTTTAGTACTGATGATTAGCTAACTATATAACTACTCTTTTCTCCTTTTTTTGAGTTTTTGGGTGCACTTAGTCGTAACCTGTCTTCAATCTTTACTCTGGTAGTTAACTTCGAACATTGTAAATTAAGAATTAATAAGCTATAATAGGTTAATTAATTTGCTAATTGTTATTAATCAGTTAATATATGATTATCCACGATTCAATTACACTTGATCTGAATATATGAGAATATTATAGAACCCGAATTATATGAATATCTGAAAGGTCAGTTATACGAAGGGGGGGGGGGCGAAAAGAAAACGAATCGCAAATTAAATTCTTTTTAAGTGAAAGAAGCAACATATCTGACTTTGAATTATGTAATCAAACAATGATATTTTAATATATTTTCTATAAGTATACAAAACGCATAAACAACTTTTTGTTATTAAATAAATACGTTATAAGTGTTACTTTTTTTTATGCCGTAAAAAACTTTCTCCAACAGTTCAGAATCCAGGTATTTGATTATCCTAATCGAATTAGGTTGCATTTAATCCGGGTAATTAGTGTTTTACTATAATCAATATATTTTTCTGATTATACTTTCTTTCGTGGATCTGAAACTTAAATTGTATTTTAATAGTTTTGGACAGCATCTGCCATCGACATATTATAGAAAAGACATATTTCTTAAGGGATTGACTCAATAGCATTCTTAGGGATTGATGTACAAATAGCATTATTTTTAACTTTTTTTTTCTGCTTAAATGTTAATAAATTTGGAACTTCTTCAAATAATAAGGCGTATAAAAATAAAATATGTATTTTTCTTTTCCTAGACTTTGATTGTGATGCCCTGCATGCAATAATATTAATGCAATAATTTTTTTTATCCTTTTAAAAGAGAAATGCTAAAAGTAATCTACACATCGATAAAAAAATTAGAACAACTCTAGTATATTTTTTAAAAAATTAAAAGTGATATAAATTATATAAACTCTCAACAAACTTAAATCTGAATTGTTGTCTCAAGTTCGCACCAGTTTTGTATGCCGCCTGGCATTCGTGAAATGGGCGACTCTAGTGAGGATTGAATTCCGAGTTAAAATCTGAGATGCATGTTATGTCATATAGTTTTCTAAGTATGATTGAAAATTAGTAGGTCATTACCGCTGTGCCATAACATAACTTTCAAACAGAATATTAATTAAACAAAACCAAAATTTAACACATTTGTTTTGAAACGAAGATCTTCCTGCCCTGCCATTTTACTTCCTGTTTATTTAATGCAATATCCTTCCTGTGTCTGCTTCATTTTGTGATATTTTTCTTTCACCTTTTTTGTTTTTTCATTTGTTGTCTTGTTACATTCTATTATCTGTTAACCAAATTGTGGGGGAGTTTTTTCTTAACTATTTACTGGGCATGGGGTTTTTCTGCACATTAAAGTCGTTTCTTTGACAAAAGTTCGACTTGTCTGTGTGGCATCGAAGAATCTATTAATTACGTGTCAACGCTTGTGCACTATGACGAGAACTCTGACTCAAATGGCCAAGAAATTGGATGTCCTTTGACGTCGAACTCATAGAAATTCCAGTCATAAATTCATCTATTAAAGGCATTTTGTCAAAGCTCTTGTCTTTAGTTTTCTTTCAATGAAAAACGTACATTTAATGTCTTTTATGCATTTTTAATGTTTCATAATTTAATATGTAATGTAAAATGTAATGTTTTTCTTTCTGTTCATTTTATTTGTACCAACATGAGTTTTCTCCACGTTTGGAGAGTTCGTTGTTGTCTGTAAGTGTCCAATGCCATCACCTGCCGTTTATTCCTTTGTGCTAGGTGAAGTTTTCCTTCAGCGGCTCCATCCCGTATGGCTTCTGGCTAGGTCGAAACACTGACATATAGCACTAAAAGGTTGGCTTGCATATAGCATTAAAAAGGTTATATTATATGTAGCATCGAAACATGTTACAAACCTCACTTGGTCACAAGATATTACTATCATATTTCTATAAGATTGTGACCGAGGAGAATTTTATTGAGGTCTTTATTTATCCATTTGTAACATTTCAGAGAAGCTTAAAATTGGCTGGAATTACTATGTAATGAGTAGCAAGTGCTTCATTATTTAGATATTTTGTGTGTTTTAGCAGCTTTTTTTCTATATTTGTTGTAAATGTGTAATGTCATTTCGATTTTCATGTCCCCAAACATAAATTGGCATGTACCATAAGATAGACAAAACAAACACATTATACAATAAAAACACACACACACACATTTCGTCTTGATGTTAACATTTACTATTTTTTTCATGGAAAATTCGATAACGAATTTTTTTAATGAAGTGAAAATTGTTGAATGGAATCTTTCACATACAACATGGATGGGGGTGTCAGTAAACCTTCAACAAAACTTTACTGCAGTAATATCATTGTCTTTATTACCAATGTCGACTTTCTTGTAAGTTTCAGTTTGCATAAATTTTTTGTTTAAATATGTTTCCAGGTGCCCACTTAAGCCGACCAAATAACTGTTAAATTTCATTGTAGCTTATTTCTCTTAATTCTTGCGGGCATTTTTTCTCTCTCTTTGATATCCTTAATTTCGCTAATTCATTTTAGTTTCAATTATTTTCCCCCTCTCCTCATTCTTCTAAGATTTATCGTTGCTTTGCATTAGACGACAGGAAAAGAGAAAAATTTCTAACAGATGTCAGGAGTGCTGTTTCTTGTTTAAAATGCATTGCCAAGTAAATGCTAGCAAGAGAAAATTTAAAATAGCCCCTACAGTCAGTTGGCACCTTAGTTGTACTGTAACTGTAACGAATAAAACTAGCAAAGAAATGCAAAGGAGATGTCTTCCATGACGAATTGTTACTAATGTTAAGCTGAGATTTGGATAAATAGCTTTTTTTAAAAACAAAATTATTTCTCATTGTGATTGTTGTAAAGATTTTTAGCGTGCTTATTTCTAACTTGTAAAATTTCAACAATTTTCTTTGTTCTTAAGATTATTCTGCTAATTTAACCGTATTATGCACCTCATTTTCATGCTGCTTCTAACTGCTTATTTTGGGGGCGCAGTGGCCTTTTAGTAAGGTCTCTGCTCCGGAATTGAGTTGTTTCAGGTTCGTGATCCGATTCCATCAAAGAACTATCGTGTAAGCGGCTATGTCGGGACCAAACGTCCTCCTACTGGTGTGATGTTGACGTTTGGAGGAGTGTGTGCCAGCTTGGGTGTCGTTCTCATCATCTGACTGCGGTACAGAATTACGAGATCCATCTTAAATTCTCCCTAGTGTTGCTTTAAAATAGGACGTTAATATAACTGAACTTAATATTGTTTATTTCTTATATAAATTCAATACCATCGTCATTTGAATTTGATTACTCTGAATTATAATTTTTTCTTCTTTTGATTCAAATTGCAGTTTAATCCGTGCATATTCATCTGATGATTCCAGATGTACCACACACCAATTTAATTTTTGTTAACCTTTGCGCATATGGCAGCTAAAAAGAGATTTCTGTACTATTTAAAAACATCGTCCGTTGAATGTTACATGATGCATAATTATATCATGGGATGTAAATGACATCTCATGATATGATTGTCATATTATTCCGATATGAAATTTCCTAACAGGAAAGGGAAGATTATTAAACAAGAGCTGTGAAGTTCAATCTTACTGATTTGCAATGGAAAATAATCATAAAAATTTCGTCGTGTAATATCATGCTTTACTGTAATTTTGCATTGCATTTTGCATCATTTATTTATTGATAAAATTACTTAACAACACGAGAGGAAGCTTGGCCTATAAAATCTGTTATCTTATCTTTATTTTCTTTAATTATGGTGCTTAATTCCAGCACTGTTTCAAAGAAAATGAAGGGTGTTCAGCATGTACTGCACTTTCCTAAGCTTCAGCTGTGATATGACCCATTAATAATTCAACAGATTAAGCAATACATTGCCATTTTCAAGGAAAAATATTGTGCGCTTTCAGATTTCCAACATTTTTCGGAAAATGCTGGCATGACTAGAGTTAAAACTTGTCGTATAGTCTCTTTCAGATCTGAGGATTTATAAAGAATAACGTGACATGAGAACGTTACGTTAAAGATGCTATGCGATGAGCACGAAAAATGTCTCACGAAATCTGATGTGCATTCTTTTGTGTTTTTCTATATGTTATTTAGCTGCATATTATTAAATGGGACTCTGCTTTTAGCGAGTCCTTTAACCTTTTAATATACATTTATTCGAAATTGTTTTTGCACTTGGAACGTATTTAATTTTGTGGTCAAGCAAGACCTGTTGGTTTTATGCAAGAATATATACACGCACTCGTCTCAGTTTCAATGACATATCAGAACGTCTTCTGAATCTTTGTTTGCATGACGTACTGATACGTCAAATGTAGCCAAATGATTAACAGGATGGACACAATTTTATGCGTAAAATTCTCTTTGGCTAAAAAGCTTTTTTTTAAAAATTTAGCTGCCGTTTGGGGCTTATAAATTTTTTTCTCTTATTTTCTTGATAGTATGTCAGATGCAAGCTACTATGAATCTACTAAATATAGATGTTAATAATGAAACTATCTTTTTTAAGTATTGTTCTTAAAAAAAACATTAATTTTGGAAAAAAGTGTATTGATAGATCTGCTAACTAGTTCAATAGACTTGTTAAGTAATGAATCAAAGCTTTAAGTCTTGTTTTTTTTAATAAGAAAACAACAACATTAATTTCGGAAAATAGGAGTACAGATGGCTGTGAGCTTTTCGTTTGTCAAGAAGGTGCGAATGCTCCTTTCATTCACAATTACTTATTTTTAATGATTTTTCTAGTTTAGGATACTGATGTTATTCAAAGGTTGCTTTAAGTGCAGCTTTTACTAGGAATCGAGTGAAAGGGGTTTACGATTGGATAAAAGGATGTTGACTGTCTGCGGCCTCTGATTCATACCTGTCGGGTGTCTCGTTTCGTGCCCATTCTCTGAGCGATTTACTGACCCCAGAATTGGCGGCTCTCTGAATTGGCCCCTTGCCTACTCTGCTGGCTCCCGTTGATGGACGGTTTATCGCACTATTACTTGTTTACAAGAAGGAAGAGGAACTATTTTTGATACCGACGTAATTGACCGTTAGTGTCTTTGGTATCAACTTGGATAGTCATCAGCCATTCTATAAAATTTATGAGATGTTCTGGAAAAGCTATGATTTTTCATAAGCTACTTTTGCAGCTTAAAAAAAATTTTTTTTTCCCTTCAGCTTTTAACATGATTATGCTTTTTGACTGGATGCTATCGATAAATTGTGTAAAACCGACTTGCGTGATCAATTATTTTCATCTACATCGCATGATGAAAAAAAATCATTAGTTGTGATTTATAATGCAGCTCTTCGAAATAAATTAGGCATGTATTAACTTTTGGGATCGTGGATAATCATTCCTAAAGGTCTTTTGAAAATTCAGTTTTTATTTTCTGTCAAAAATTTAATCGTAATTTTAATATTTTTTAACATAACATTTCCGAGCATGTTACTACACAAAAATCTTTTTTGAATCACTTTGGAATTCGAAATAATAATAATAAAAAACAAATTAAAAAAATATTCATATATTTTCCTTAATTTTAATTAATTAAAAAATATTTTAATTATTTTCCAAATATACTTTTCATGGTTGAAAACATGTGTTTTGGGGCGATATTTTTATACGTGTATTATCACTGTTATAATTTTTTTAAATAACATAAATATAACTAAATTGAGCCTAAAACTTTATAGAATTATGATATTAACATTACGTATCTTCATTTTTTTTTCAAACTTTGAGCAGTTAAATGTAAACATGATTTTGAATTGTTAGCTGCTATAAGAATTCGTTCGTTCTTTTCATAGTGCATCTTCTGTTATTTAATATAATTAAAAATTTGTTATTTTAAGAGAATTTAAATTATAATTAAAATCTATTTGACTCAAAATCTTGGTATCACTTATTTATTCAATATTCTTGCTTATGTATTAGAATAATATATTTCTCTGATTCTATAATAAAAATTGTTTGTTCGATTTGTTGTTAACTTTAATTTATTAAACACTTAATTATATTATTTTCTTAATTATTTTATTTTATTTTCTAGTATCTAATAAGATGACGCTTTATATTTTGGGAATATTTTATTATTTTGATTCAAATGTAAATCCATTGAATACTTGAATTATATGTGTATTCGAAGTAATTTTAATATTAAATTATAAGCTTTATGAAAGTTTTATTTTTTTTGCTTACAACTATCAAAATTCGATAAATCGATGCACGTATGGCATAGGGCCAAAACAGTTAAGAGGTTAGTTTGATTCCTAATGTAATTGTTTTATAGGTTCTGTAAGATATAACTTCGGGTTTCGTTATGGCACAAAAACCATTTTTACATAGCTGTGAAATTCGAAAAAGTAACGTTTAAAAAGAACAAAAAATAAAAAATAAACCTTTTCTGATATCCATTTTATTTCCATGCATTTTCCTCAAACTTTAATAAATTTTGAAAAATGTTTAAAAATGGAGAAAATTTAAAATGTTTTTCTTTAAATATGATAATTAGTCTGTTATTAACGAATCTAAACAAACTCACTTTTCCTGGTATGGAAACATCGCTATAAATAGCATCACACATTTTCTTGGAGGAAATAAATTGCAGCTCATAAAATTTCACGCCAAATATAGAAAAAATGGAATTGACCTTTTTATTTATCCCCATGCATTTCGTGTTTTCATATGACCGCCAGTGGAAAGAAAATTAATTTCTAAGTATGTCAAATTCTCTTTCTGGAAACGAAACGTTTTTTGAAATTTTTTATCCACTTTACTTGCGTAATATTGTTTCTAGGTAAATTTTTTTTATCTAGCTCAATGCTTTCTTTGCCATTGATTTAGGTACAATGAACTCTAGTACGAAACGATTAAAAATGCTCATGTTTGATGAATATAGTTATTGAGATTCGATCCAGTACGATATATTTATTTAGTTGGCTAATATAAATGGCATTATCTGGGATGAAAATAATCTCCAGCTAACCCAACTCTTCAAGGGCCGCAATATAGTTCTGGCTGTAGCTTACGTGAGCATTGCTACAACTTTGCTTAACGATGACCGAACTGACATTCCGTTTTCTGAGTGCCGCTTAATCTTGTAAGCGATGATACTTCAATATGCAGCATCACCAAAAACAGCGGTTGAGGAATGTTTTTGTACTAGTGCAAGTTGATAGTATGGGATGAGAGAGTATATAGGCGTTGAACCACAGCCTGTAGGAAATCCGCGACAAACAGGTGTTGGACGACATTGCCGTTTTGATCGCAGGCGATTTTAGACAGCCACTGTCGATTGCTTATCAGGCCGTTAGTTCTCATACGTATACATCAAAATTTTCAAGTTTGATAAATATATATATATATATATAATATAGGAATGTAAGAATAAATTCTTTGTAATGATACATTCTGTATAGAATTTTAAATGACTTTTTTGCTTTGCATGTCGCTTGATATAATTTACTTATAGCATCCAACATATATATATATATATATATATATATATATATATATATATATATATAAGCATTATTTCTTAAATTTTTAGCTAAATGTTGACTTCACAGATAAAGAAGCCCTGGTAAAAAGGCTTGCAAATAAAAAAAAATTTCATCGAAATTATGCAAACAGTAACTTAACATGCGATATGTCTTCTATTGTTATGAACCCTGGATTCTCTTTTACACCTATGCGTATATCTTAGAGCCTTTAAATGAGTTTTTTTTCCCTTAAACTTATGCAAATAGATATTGATTTCTGGTAATTAATTTAGCAATACAGAAGGCATTGATATTGTTTAAATGTTTAGCTTTTACAAAATTTATTGAAATATTTACTGATTTTCATTTTTCACGAATATACACAATTTTCTCTTGTAGGATTCCATTTAATAATTTTTCATTAATTGGAATTGCAAGATTTTAAACAATTCTGACGTGCGCGCGTGTGTGTTTTAATAAGCTAGGTATATGGAAAAATTGGTTTTTATCCCAATATTTATTGCATTATTATTATTTTTAACCTGGTTTATCTTCGAAGCCATCTCAAAATAACACCTGATTTGAAAAAGTGGTTTGGAATTTAAATTGACATTCGTCGGTAATAGTGGCAACATTCTACGAATTCTTTCATATTTCATTTGAACTATTTGAATTCGTTGAGTATGCCACTGCCTTGACAGCTCTTAATTAAATTTGGGCTTTCTCATCTTCGTAGATACCATGTCTGAAGTCTGCTATGTTCATTAGTCAAACATTTCTCCACGAGTCGTTTGTCGGCGGTTTTTCTTGTTCTGAAATAAACAATCTAAGTCCCCTCGCCAAGAAGTGCAGTAGAAAGGAGACATCTCACATAGAATTACATCCCCATTATGTGAACTCCAGGTTTAATGAACTGCCAAGGGGAAGGCTTGGCCCACATCCATGCTGCCAAGTTGGACAGTTGTATGAGGGAATCCTTTCCGCTTGCTAAATACAGACGTGCTCTTATCGAAACGCAGGATCTCTTAATTTCTTTCGGTCGTAATCCGGGGCTTGTATACACTCCCACTTCCGTGCTTGTATTTTTGTTTTCTTGATGTGTATTCGGGGAAGATGATTTAATTACGGCTTCGGTAACGGTGTTTTTGCTTATATGTTTGTGCGGTCTTGCCGCAGTAAATAAAGATGGAAGTTACTAGAAAATGTTTGGAATCAGATGAGTTTTATGTAAGCAACCGAATTATCCTTGATGTTTTTTAATATTGACATCGTGGGGGGGGGGGAGATGCGTTTTTCAGTTATTTTCAAATTGGTTGAAAAGACTAATTTTTGGATTTTTATTCTTGAAAAGCAGTAAAAGGTTATTTAAAAGTCTGTTACGTTATTTTTATCTATTCGTCAAATAGTATTTGATACAAAAAGGATATTTTGAGAATGGGCAATTTAATGCGCTGATTCATTTTAAAATTTAGTTTTCATTCATTTATAAATCTTTCTAAAAACTGGGGATTTATGTTAATCTTATTGTTTGTATAATGTGATTTTTTTAAAGTCAATAGCTATACAGAAATCGTACTATACAGTTACTTCTTAGAGATGATTCCTCTTCCTAGATTTGTACAAAAAAGGATCTTTGTGATTCTTAAGTTGTTGGATTATTTCAGGTATAAAGTTGGCACCTAGTGAATTTAACTCTGGCCTATTTTAAATAAACATGTCTAAATTAGAAATTTTTTAAAAAATACGTTTCATTTACTTATTTCTAATTTGTTTGTATTTTATTTTCACTTCTACCCAAACACTTTTTTTGACCAATGGCATAAGAATAGTAAATGACAATTATTCGGATTATTCTGTATCTAGTTTCTTTGGCAAATACATGAGTATCGTAAACACATACATTATTTTAGCATAACGATAGTCTAATACTTTCATAAAATCTTTATCTGAAGAAATTTTGTCCATACAGAAATTTATTAGCATCTTTTTCATATCTTTTCTTACAGGTGCACCTTGATAAAAAAATTTAAACCTCGGTTTTTTTTTTTTTTTTGAAATTTTATTTGTAGATGGAAAATCAAAAAAATTTTTTAATAGAAAACAAATAATTTTAACATTCCCCTTGTACATTTGGTTCTTTTTGTCTGGGTAATAGCCTAGTCGGTAAATGAAATGATTTGAACAGGTAGTACTGACTACTATGAGAGACGCATTCTATTCAGGAACCATTTTTAAATTCTGCTTTTTAGTTTAGTGTATGACTGCTGCCATTTCGATTTAAATTTTTTTTTCTGATGTAATCATAAAAATAATTATGCAACAGGGAAAAAAATCCGAATCCGTTTGTGGGTTATACGTTAAAAAATCATACAAACGGAATAACTAATAATAAAATCTTTTTCTGCATGAGTACAATGTAGCAAAACACAACTGAAACATATACGAGTACAGAACTTTAGTAAACAACAATACGTAAATCAAAAAATCGCTACTAAACAATCACAGCAGTACAAAACGCTTAAACAGTACTCGTTTGAGCGTTTGGCTTCGTTTAGTTACTCGTTTGAGCTCGACTCATCTAATTCTACTTTTCATAGAACTAATTCTTAGCTTTTTGTAGTTATCCTTATTGAACATCGAATGCACTAAAATAAACGCGAAATTTGAATCTTAATGACGCTATCAACAAGGTTTTCAAATATCCTATGTTCGTCATTTTTGTATTCCAAGGTCTTAGAGGTCATTGACTCTATATCCAATCACCAGCCTTTACTATATCTGTAAAACTCTACTTTATCAAGAGACTTACTGAGTAAAGAAATAGTATCACGAATTCTTAACTATAAGAATTGACATACGATCTATCTGAGAACTTTTCTCATTATAACTGAAAATAATTAATATTTATCATTGTGATTAAGTATTCAAATATGTAACTTTACGATATTCCTTAGAAGAAAACAAATTTCTAAAAAATATTTGATTTTTTTAATGCTTCCTTATTGTGTTTTTCTCTTTCTAGTTTGTATTTTCTAATACTTGATAATATGTGATGCTACTGTGCCCCAATATAGTAACTATTTGATTGCAACTGCTGTGTTATTATTTGCCTTGTTGTTGTTATAACTGGTATATTTATTATTTGCCTAGCTGCATGTACTGCAAAAATACTACTGTAGCTTATCTTGCATAATACGAAGAGCATAATATGAAGAAAATACGCCAAATTACCTGCACAAATGTATATCTATAATTCTCTGTGACTTCTCCCCCCTCTCTTCCATGTAGACTTCCTCAGAAATTTTTTCGCAATTTTTATTTCAGATTCTTTATGTGAAATTGATACATTCCCATTTCTTTCTTTATTTAAAATTATAGTTGATAATTAATATATGCATTATATAATATTGAATTATTCACGCGATAGGATATTATTTAATAGTGATTATTTCATGGGATTACATATCGATTTATTCATGGACTTTAGATTAATTATTGATTGATTCTAAGCTCTGCAAATTGCTAAAACCTAGATATAATATTCATGTTTATCTATTTTATTATTAATAACACTGTGTTAATTGCAACCGTTTTATATTTGATTTTCTTCTTTACCAGAGTTCGAAAAAATTATCCCTTTTAATGTTAACTTTAAGACATTTTTGTACTCTCATTGACCCTAAATCAATAAATATTCCAAATAATTCATATGCTTTGAAAGTTTGATGATTCTGCATATTTTATTGTTCGGGCTTGTTTTATGTACAAAATTTGTTATTGTTGTTGCTCGTGTCATTTGCATCTTTACCCAGATATAAGAATGTAAAGTATATCACTTGCCGATTTTTATGATTTATCATCGATATGACTACGCTTACATTGCATCTTTAAATTTTCCAGTCATGCCATAAAATTTATTTTTGGGTGCTTGGAAGAGTTGGTCTAAATGAATCAGAAAGACTTTGACTGTTAAAAAAATATGAACTTTTCTGAAAGAGATTTAGTTTCGAATATTAATAAAATCCTGGATTTGATATTAATTGCCATTTACAATAAAATCTCTTTTTGTTTTGCAATTTCCTTACATAATTGGACGTATTATACCAAATAAGTATTCGTTCACTTGAATATACATCTGTGAGAAAAACACGGTTTGTTTGTTTGTTTATAGTTTACCGAAAAGTGAGAAAATGAGCTCTTAACCGAAATCACACTACAATGCTTACGTTTCCAGAAAAAGAAAAAAAAAACCTAAAAAAATTTCCTTCTGAGGTACAAGTTTGTATTAATTATCCCTCTTGCCCTGAATTATGAGCTTTTTGTTTTACAAAACGTCAAGAAGGCGAATCCTGGAGCACCGCATTCCCGCCGGTGGTTATTTTTTTATCCTCCCGTTCCGAACGCTACATTTTTTGACGTGGGCGATGCAGCGTCCATATTTGGGTCTGGCATCATTTGATCTGTCTGCAGAGATACGTCACGGTAACCACGTGCATAAACACACAACGCCTCTGAAAGAAAAGTGTACGGGTTTTCTTTTACAAACGTTGCCGCCTGTGGCAGACGTAGGTAATGAATTTTGTATCGAAAACCAACAGCTCCTCACGACGGCCCCCCGGGGCCTCTTGCAGTTGAAGAATGGAGCTTGCGCCCTCTTTTGACAAATTACGTGTTGTTCTGATGAAAAGCATTGATATTTTGCTCGGCGACTAGAATTTCACTTGCAGTGCTATATTTGAAGGTGGTAGGTTGGTTGTTTGAACTGTTCCATGAGAAATCATGTCGTTTCTGCACTTTTCCAGTACCAAGCTCCATTGGGTTGTTGGTTACGAGGCGTTATGTTCTTTTCTTTTAACTTTGAAAATTTTAAATTAAGAATTCAAGAGGATTAATAAAAAGAAAATGAAGATATTTTAATATATTTTATAATTTGAAATGGTTGGTTCCAATTATTACAAACATATATTATAATGTTTGTATTAAATATGTACATATTACTTTACAATGAAATTCTTCGTTCCTTTGCAAAGTGGAAAGGAAAATTAAGTTAAACTTAAGATTACAGAGCAGAAATATTTGAAAACTGCCACTTTCAGAAAATTCACGCAGAACAAAAATTTAAACAGAATTTTCTTTGCCATAATTTTATAATTTTAACACGATTTTTTAAATCTGTTTATTCTGTTTTTCATTAAAATTTCTTTTTCACTTTTGCTATAACCGATTGAATTCAAGAGGGAATAGTTCGAATAAAAACTTACGGGATTTTTGAATTTTCATAGTAGTCAATTGATACATTTCTAGATAGATTATGATACATTTTCCTGATAATCAGTCATTGTATAAAACTACAACGTTCGAATCAAAATAACGAGTTGTTTATTTAATGCAATAATTAAAATGAGATTTTTTTCAACTAATATGCCATTTAAATTCGAATAATTTAAAATAGTATTTAAAATTTGACGTGTATAACATGAAAACGTTTTGATAGATTTAAAGTATGTGGCATTTTTTATTTACAGAGGTTTTCCTTGTGGAGCATTTTTGAACAGTTCTAAATTTTAAATGAAAGAGTTAAAAAAAAATGATAATCATAACAAACTATTATTAGTATCATGAAACTGAAAGAAAAAAAAATTGTTCATAGAAAGATTTTTTTTTTAAAGAGCATGAAATGCACTTCGACTTTTACCAAAATCTGCACATAATACTAAAATTCTATGAAATGCATGTTATTAAAGGGAGAGAAAATGTATATATTTTTATATGACTTTAAATTTCATTTTCTGCTTGAACTATAAAATGATTTTCTGGTCCCTTCCAAAAATAAACCAAATCTATGCATTTCCATTTTTAAGAAGTGCATAAAAATGCTATTTTGAAAATGTGTTTGGTCACTCAAACGTTCCAAATTGTAACGTATGTTAACTTACTAAACTGAAGTTAAAACTGAATAAAAATAAATTTTCTTATGCTAAATTATAGTAATTAATATTTATTTAATAAAAACCTGTCCACCACTTGTCGTATTCTATTATTAATATTAGTTGCAATTATTTATATGTAATCTGTGTGGTGTTTTTTTTCCTTCACGCTTGAGTTTTAGAATTTTGACAGTGCTGTTGTTTTCACTATAAAGAATGTATACTTGCAGGAAAGCAAGTTTTACAGAGTATTGTTGTTAACAAAGCTTATTTTACTACTTTTTCCATTTACTGACTTCTTGAATGAACAAGCATAATAAAAGCTGTTATCAAATTTGAAATTCATGGGGCTTAGTTGCAATTGAGATTGGTTGCAGATTTTGTATGTTTTCAAAAATCTTCATGCGACCAGTTTATAGAATAAATTGGACACCAGAATGATCGTAACCTTGGCTGGCTGTTAATTATCTGTGCCCAACACGTTTCTTTCTTATTCTTACGTATTTCAAGTTGAGTTGTCATTGAATTAACTGATCTCCCCCCTGAAAGTTTAAGTATTTAATTTTGCGGTTTTATTTCTTAGAGTAGTTCACAATCATCTGTTTCACATTTTTTTTAATTCTGGGATTTTGATAAAAATTCAATTATTAAATATTTCAGCAAAACGTATATATATTTTTTTTACTTGATCTTATTTTCTTGTATTATTTATTTGTCAAGCTGGTGTTTTGTTATAAATTTCACTATCTGGTATGCTGAACTTGTGAAGTTTTGTACTGTTGTGTTCCCTACAGTAATACAATATTTTAAGATTTTAAAACTGAATTATCAATCGATTTATTATTTTTGATTAAATTTTGATTTCATATTTATAAAAATTTGTGGAAAAATTGGTTTTAGACTATCTTATATTTATAATATTGAATTTTAAATTATATTAAAGACTATAAAGTGGAAATTAATAAAAACCGTGTTTTTAAAGAAAAAATTGTAAAATTCTAATTGTAAAAGTGTTAGAGGCTAAAAAGAGCATTAATTTCTCCCATTATTAGCATTTTCCCTTCCATTCACATTTTCCAACATTTGCCCCAATATTCTGTTAGTTCGTTAGAAAAATGAAAAGAGGAGCTGAATTAAATTAGAAACTTAAATCACATAAAATTAAAATAAAAAGTATATTTACAAAAATATTTGACGAATTCTGCTGAAATTATATTTTACGTGATTAAAATTACAGTTTACTGAATGTATTATTCCAGTAATATAAATTTCAATGCTCGGTTACTTCAGTGCCTTGCGTTTTTATAATTTTTCTTTTCACTCCTAGTTTTTTTAAAAAAAATATACTTTATTAAGTATACTTAAACAATGTAACACTATCTATTTGATTATTCTTTTTCTTTCCTTTGCACCCCTTGAATTAAAGCGTGAAAGAGGTGATGCGCTCTAGAAGGCTAAGGCTACCTGTAAACGTGAGTGCAACTCCTCTCTCCCCCATCTTCCAGCTGCCTAATATAATGATTTAGCTATTATTATTATTCTTTGATATAAAAAATGAATCTCCATTTTGGATGTCTTTTTTCCCCTGCCGATTAGATCCGAAATTTTACTCGGATCTGCGTTTTTGACTTCATGATTGCAAACGAAATTTTATTCCTCTAAGTTTTTTCGTTTTTGAGCTATCTCGTTTATACAAGCAAGAACTGACAGATTATCACGTGACTATCCTTGTGATAACATCGGCTTAGAATTTAATATATACATACTATTATGATGATATATATATATCAAATTTCGTCCATAAGCTACGTGGCGTTTTTAAATTATATTATTGACATGCTGCCAATAGACAGAAGACTTCCGATGGAATTCGTCCAAATTTTGGTAGAAATCTACAAATTTAGTGTTAAGACTTCTTAACAATTTTCGTCGCTCTTACTCAGTATACGCTTTTGAGTTATCTTTTCAGACAAATAGGCACAATTTCAAAAATGTGTTTTTCGTATTTGGGGAGGTCTAATGCATGAGAGATTCGTCCAAATCTCGAGGTCAAATTTTTTTACGATTACAATACTTTCATTTCAGAAAAAGTAGATACTTTCTACATCTCAATGTTAATAAAAATGTACCTTTTAAAATTAGTTCTTTTTTATTGATGCTAACTGAAAATATTTAGTTGCATGATCATATTTAGATAAACTTTAATAAATTACTGCCTTTTTTGTAAATTTCATTCTCTTCTCTATTTATAATTGTTTTTTTTTTATGTGATAGTCTATTGCCTTTCGTTAGTGCAACACTAGCTACAAATGCTGTTATTCCCGCCGAACATTTTGCTTTTGTTTAAAGGTGTGTTCTTCCGTAATACCATCCTCTGGCTTATAACGAGGTAGTCTGGAGTGCCAACCATTATCCAACGACCTTATCATCCCACTCCAGTAGCAAAGTGTAATTGTATTGATTGAACGATTGCGGTTGCCAGGAACAAAGGGCTAAAGAAAGTGCCATCTTTTTCTGTTACACTGCATCTGACAACACTCGTTAGACATACATCCACGGCTTCCTTCATCAATCCAGCCTTTTTAAAAAGTTCCGAGAAAAGCGCATCTGTCGAGCACGTGGTAGGAAAGGGGATGCTATAAATAATCAAAATATAGAAAGGGAAGAAGATTTGTTGTCCCATTTAAAATTTCATTAATTTCGAACACGTTTTTATCGCTCTTGCAGTTGTAAGTCTACTGCATCTAGTTTGGATTTAAATAAAATAAATCTTTTTTTTATTAGTTTTAAGGACAGTGATAAATGTATTAACATTTTCTGAGTTAAAACCTTTCTTAATTAAATTATCCGGCTTCGAGGATGGCGTCCCCCACCTTAGTTTTAGTATTCATTTATTTAATATTGATTTTACCATTGAATAAAATACTATTAGATTATTTATAATTTTAAATGAATATAATATATATATTTCAGTGAAATCTTTCGGTAACTTAATTCAATAGTGAACTTATCGGGGCTAACTAAATGAATTTTATTATGGAATCCTTCGTTACAGAGACAAGGATTTTGGCACGTTATTATTTTAAGAATACTAAAACATATAAAAAAATTAAAAACTCAAATATGTAAAATTGGTTGCGATCCAAATAGATGTATGGCAGGTTTAAAATAATCCAATGACTATTTTTCAAATCTAGTGAATTTTGACTGAAAGAGGATAGATGTTATACAGCAAAATACTGTAAACAACATGATACTGATAAAATAAAACTGATTGAAAATTTATAATTGGAAAAACGATTTGATTAATTATATAAATACAAATGTAAATTAAAGAATAAAGGTATATGAATTATCGAAAATGAGCAATTACGACTCAAAATTTAAGAGAAAAAACTATTTTCCTATGAAGATGATAGATCAAAATCAAATCTTTAAATCTTAAGTCCAAAGCATCGCAGCTTGATTATATTTAAAGCTCGAATTCGCTCTATTTTTTCGTCAACATTAAAATTCACATTGTCTTTGTATTAAGCTTCGCACAGTTGACGGATAGTATGCCAAATATATCATTTTAAAATTCAAAAATACTTCATACAATCAAGAAATATAAGCATTTAATTTTTTTTAAATGTTGTAAAAATTAATAAAGAATGTTTCATATTTTTAAATAAATGCTCTGCATTCTTGGGTTGAAATGAATAAATAGATTTGATTTAAAAGAAGTTTTCAAACGCACATTTTTGTTAGTGCATATACAATGTAACAAAATTTTTCTTTTTAAAATCATTTTCTGCTTTTAAATCTTGAAATGTGTTGCTTCTCGACTTCTTAAGAGATAATGAAAGAAAATTAATTAAATTAATTATTAACTGATGACTAGAATTGTAAAATATTTAAAGCAGTGTTTTGTCATCAAAAATACACGAAAAGTTTCAATCTCCTTGTGCTACAGGAAGTAAAACAAACAAACAAAAAAAATTACAAAAATTCCATTGATTACAAATTTCCAGCTGTATAAAATACATGGAACAAGATCAACTTAAATAATTGCATTACTATGAAATAAGTAAACACAATCTCCACAGTGTTTTAATATTCGAGATATTAAAGGTGTTTTAAATGGAAAGGTAGTATGGGGGGGTGAATTTTATTTGAAAGGTTACTCAATACTTATTCATTTATAAACTGTTTTTTTTTTTACCCATCTTTGTCCCAGGTCAATTCAAACTCATTGATTGTTTATAGTTAATATATACATTCTGTTATAGTTTTCCCCCGCTTCAATTACTACTTTTTCCTTTGAACTTAATGTCTAACCTAAAATATAAATATTAGCTTTGCTTCCAAGAAAGTACTCGAATAATAATTTTTGTTTCTCAAACTCCTTTTTTATTTAAATTACTTAAGAAATATTAATTTGCGATGTCTATTTCTTGGTCAGTATTACAGTTGACCATGAAGTAGATCCCAAAAATAAAATTTTTACATTTCATATCCCTGCCGTTCAGGAATTTTTACGATTAACATTCATTTTTTTCTATTTTACGTCATAGATTTTATCCGGTACCATTGAAAGAAAATTTTTTGGGCATTGATAAGTGGTCAATTTATTGAGGTTTCTTTTTTTTTTTTTTCTTTTTTTTTTCATATTTATTTCTTACGTATAATTTAATGTTCATGATTTTTTTCGTTAAAAGTTTATGATTTTTCTTTGTTTTTGTTTTAATAATTTTAACTGTGATAATAATCAAAATTGTAATCTTATACTTGTTCTTTACATTGTGTATATGGACAGTCGGATCCAAAGATATAGTCTCTTTGAAATCGTCACTTTCAGGGAATCTATTTTTTTACTTTCATTATACAATAATTTCACTTTCTCAATTGGTATATAAGTTGCACAAATATTAAAATAAACATTTTTCCTTTGCCTTCAACGGTGGAAGGAAATAACGCATAAGCTTATTTAATGGGGCTATGAAAATTGTTTGAATTTCAGTTCAGCAATATAATCTATTGTTAGAAATTGTGCAAAAAAAAAAAAAAAAAAAAAAGGTTGGTATGAATTAAATTTATTATTATTAAGAAAGTAACGTTTGAATTTTAAAATGTTCTAAAAATCAGTCCTGCGTATTGATATATTCTAGCGTTATTAAGAAAAAAATGCCACCATTTTTTTTTTAAATTTTATTAAAATTTTTTTTAAAATCTTTCCTAAATGTGAATTGTTTCTCTTTAAAATATATTTGTAGCATGTTTGATAGCTCTATATTAAATAGTGTGTCTTGTAAAGTGCCAACACACACATTCTGTTATAGTATTAGTGGAGATGAGAGCCAATATTTATGTTATGTTTTCTTTCTTTTTTTAAAGATGCTCTGTTGGCTGATCTGCAGAATCAAACGCAGCTCAACCTCTCCTCCGCTGTTTGCCCCACTCCTCCGAGCACAAACAGTTATGCAGCTGTAATGTCTCACGGCCCTCGACCTTCCAACGCTACTGTCACCACCACTGTGACGACGGAGCGTTACGAATACCGGAATGGTGCTCCAGACGATCAGGTAAATCCAAATGATTGTTAAAAAATTGCTTATATGATCAATAGAGTGTTAGAAATACCGAGAAATTCATAATTGCTGAGCAAATCGATTATCAGAAACATATTGTTTCGAAATTTCCACCACTAAGTCTGTAAAGTCAACGAGTTTAGTTTTAGTGAGTGTATGATGTAACACAATCAACAAGCCTCAGTAACAAACGACTTTTTTAACATGAAGACAAGAATACGCAGGCAACAAATATACAGCCGAGACGAGCACACGTATTACACAGCAGCACACTGCAACAAATAGTTGCCTACAAGTAGTAATAACCACCACAGCATACAAAGCGGTCGTGCAGATTTCAGAAGAAGGAGGAGGGATTCTACGTAACTTTACTCTACATTCTTTCCAAACGCCTACAATTATCCACTGTCTTCTTGCTTCATCTACATCCAACTGCCAGCTGACTACTACACGACTCTATGCTGCTTCTCTAATAAACACCAGAATTCGGCACTCAACTCAATTCACCAAATGCTTAAACCCTGCACAACGCTTGCGCTTCGTTGCACTGATATAACTATTTCTCCGTTGACTCGCTTTGTAACTCTAAACCTCGAGTATTCATTCCACAACTATCTTTAGCTTGGACTGCCGACCTTTTATAGTTCCGGAATCAGGCAGAGAAGGTTCTGGAACAAACAGGCATATATCGGTTACTATTGGATCTATCACTGAAATTCTGAAAACTATTATTTATATTGTCTATATTATATGTATTATTATTATCTATATTGTCGCCAAATGGCACCAAGCTGTAGGATCACTGATTCGGCATCCGATCAGCTTCCAACAGTACTCACCGTAAAACTGTCTTTCTGGTGATTGAACTAGCCGTGTTGGGAAGCAACAACATGGATTTGTAACAATATGTTGGCAGAACGATATACTTTTTAGAAAGGAGACATATAAAGCCGATTGGAATGTCGTTTAGATGAAACTAGAATTTATTGATAGCATATTATATAATTTATCAATCGACAAATCAACGCATTACTTTGAATTACCGGAATAGGAAGGAATAATAGCATACGAAGAGTGGTATGACGTCATCCATTCTGGGACTCTGCTGCCACACTTATTACTTCATCAGAGAATCTTCTGTTCATATTCTATTAACACAGAAGAAAGTATGCGTAGTGCTACAAACATAAGGTTTTCCCTGAGATAGTGTTTGTTACAAATTCTGGTTTTGATATTTCAAAATACCTTTCGAATGAATTTATATACATTTTATGCATACACCTACTTTGTACATTCATTTGCGCACTATTGCTTTTAAAACCTACTTTAGACTTCTGAATTTCCATGTTTAGTACAGATTTGTCAATATTATATACAAAGTCAGAGTAATTACGGCTCTTTCTACCATTGACCGCAAAATGATGCGAGTACAGTAAATCCTTCATAAATTTTTTCTGCAATAATTAATCGGAATTCAGAATAACTAAAATTCTCTTGAATTGTTCAGATTCTAGATCTTCATTTTTCTTTACTGGTGACTTAAGTGTAAAAAGAAGCATAGCAGAAATTAAGCAAATTCTTATAAAACATCAAATTGTCTACACCAAAAACTTTTATTCACATCCTAACAAAACTTAAACCAAAATAAACTATATAGTTTTCTCTAGGGAATGAACTGCAGTCGTACGGTTCGAATAATAAATTAAAATTTTACAGCCCGTCTAAGATTTATCATGAAATTTTTAGTAAATTTATGTGACATTATTATTTTATTATTCAAACAATAGGCTATAAATTAAAAACTATTTACTCGATCTAAATTCTTTTAGTTCATTCCTGAGGAAATAGTATAAAACAAAGTCCATCAAATTTCATAGTAATATAATAATTACATTTTGAGTTGATTGAATTGAAGTGAGCAACAAATGAGTAAAAAACTGTTTTAAGAAAAATGCATTTAAAGTATCCAGTAACTTGTTTTAATAATAAATTATAGGCATACATACTTAAAATTCACCACATTTATAGGTTATACCAGTTTCCTCCTTATATTTCCATAATTTTTCTTTTTTAATCGTTAAATTTTTTTCTGGCACAATATTTGTATTTGACAATGAATTATGTTTACATTCATTTATTCTCTCTTTGCTGAGATTAGCAAATGCTCTAACTGAATTTGCAGTAGGATGCACTCCAACAATCTTAAGGATATTCAGTAATCCTATCAAACATTCGTTAAAATATGTTACAGATATTAAATACCATAACCTGAAAAAAAAACAACGTTAAAACTCTCACTGGTGTAATGTCGTGAGAAGGGAAAAGCAGATTTAAGAGTACACAAGAAATTTGTTAACAGACATAGACAAAAATATTAAACACAAATTTGAAACAAAATTAACAGTGAAAATTCCACTTTGGTTTTTAAAATCAAACTAATTAAAAATTTCTAAAATTTAAGAGTTTAGTAAAGAGTTCAGGATCCGGCCATTACGCATAGCTCACAAACAACAATCTCTCTCTAGCTTTTACTCGTTTCCTGTTTTCCTTTTTTATATTTTGTCGAAGCCCATTTCATTTCAGTTCAATTTCGTATAACGTTGTAGAGGTTCAACCAATTTCTTTGTAGAGCGACTTCTTTTAGATGAGCAGCAGGACTGGCATTTTTGTGTTTTTCTGTGCAAAATGTTTTCCGTATTTAAAACTAAATTTGTGTTTATATAAATTTTGGGCTGTTTAAGTCATGTTTTTGGCCCTTTAAATCGGTACTTCCGGTTCATTGATAATTACAAAAACATTAATATCTTGAATTTTAATTAACGTAGAGACAAAAGTAAATCTGTTTTAGATAGCTCGAAGACTATTCTATCCAGTAGGAGAATTTTTGAAAAATACCATTTTTAGCGAAAATATACATTTCCAACGTGTTCGGATACCTTAAACTCTGACAGTAAGATTGCCGGTAAAGTTTTGATAGCTCAGAAATAATTTCAGCTCACGCTTCTGTCAAGTATGCAATTCATTCGTAAGAATTATCCTAAAACCTTACTGATCAAGCCCGAAAAATTATTCAATTAATTGCATTACATTTTTTTTATCGTTACCAAATACATCTTTGAGTGATGTTTTGTAAACATAATCGTTTCTACACCGGAGCTGCGAGGAAGTTCCTTGCATATATATGATTGCACTTTATTTTTCTACATAAAATCGCAACTGGGCGAAGTTCAAACATTCCTGTTTAAACCATTAGGATTTGCTTTATCGGTCCAGCTTTTAATTAGGCTCAATTTTATAAAAGATACGTAAATAAAGTTGACGGTAAACTACTTTGTTTTTTATTGTTAATTTTTACATTCTAATGAAGTGTTTTCAAACTAATCATTCAACTTTCTTAAAATATTATTAACTCTAATGTTGCATCAGAACAATAACAACGAATATGAAAATGTTTTGTTGTCCATATTTGAGGAATTGCAACATTTTGTTAAAAAATATCCAATATTTAATAATAAATGCATGATGATATTAATAACAAAAAAAGTAAAATGTACTTTAATAAATTTGTAGGAATATTTTGGAAATACAAGGTTCTAAAAGGAAATAAACTAATTTATGGTTTCTGAAGAGACAATAAGAGTTTAATTACTATTTTATTTATGAAACCTTTATAAATTATTTATAGTACTTTCATTGTAATGCAAGCATAACAACGATTGCGTATAATTTCAATCTTTTTCTGTTTGAATTTGGGATTAATTCTACCATTTCTGCATATTGATCTTTCTTTGCCAACGATGGCTTACTACGTTATGCCATGCGTCTTCCAAGTATAATCCATTAATGTTTTTTGGAATTGTATGAATACTTTTGCCCACTTTATACGGTAATTCAGATCTTTTTCTAAGATATTATGTCCATGTTACTAGAGAACATTGATCATTGTCATTCATGAACTCGAGTATCTAGTACTACTAACAAAGTTGAGTGTAATAGGTCATGTAGGTTGAGTATATTAGACAATCAGACAATGTAAGTAGTATTATACTGGAAATAAATTTGACCCAATATAGCCGAACACGGCTCTTGTGCCATAAAATATCCCATATAACAAGTTTGTGCATTTATTGGACTTATTTTTCATAAGGTCAATTTTTGGACGTCCATTTAAACATTGTTTTTCTTTATTAACTCTACAACGCTGTTGGTGGAAGAAGAGGCTCTCCCGTATTTTTAGCAAGCTTACTGGTGCTTTTGATCGGTAAAGAAATAAAATCAACTTTCGTCCATGGACAATATAATTCCTCTCTGCTGCAGAATTCATTTTGCATGTTCGCGAAACCACGCATAAATTTTCTTTTTATTGGAAATGTTCACTAAAATACCTTTACAAACTGGCATGATATAATTTTTTAATCATCGTTTGTTATGATGATTGCATTCTAATCTAATCTTTGTACTGTTTTAACGGAAATCATCAAACATTTTCTTTTGATTCTTATTTGTTTATAACGGTTTTTCATTTTCAGTAGTTTGGTCTGATTAGATAAATAGCCACTAGAAATGATACTGGAAAAGACGTCAGACATTAGAAATGATAATAAATCGTTTCTTGTAACTATTCCAACATTATAAAATGTTATTTATTTCTTTTTCTGTGCCATCCAAAAGTTTTTGGTAATTCCAGATTCATTAGTAGCACCTTTATTGAAGGAGTTATTTAAATATAATCGTAATTCTTTCAGTGATAAAATAATTTACAAGTGTTTTTAATTCATATCATTTATTATATCAAGTGGAAGAGTGTAATTCAGGCATGCAACGGCTTGATTTTTTTTTTTTTTACATTGCCCACTTTACATTTTATCATCTTTGCTTGAATTGCATCTCAATTTCGTTGTTCAAAATGTTTGCATATTCGTTACTCAATCAATGATAGTTTTTTTTTCATTCAGAGAAACAATTATATCACTCACAATTTTTGTATATGAAAAATAGCATTTTTTGTTTTCTCCTTATTATAAGGACATCGCTTGTCTCATTATATTATTTAAAAGAAAGTGAACTACTATAAATGTCTCATGAATAATGTTTCCAGATCCGTATTGTTACTATTGAATAGAACTTAGAGTTTTTTTAATCGGAAAATTTGTTTCGTATTTAATATTCACTGCATACATTCACAACAATTATCATTAATTTGTCCACAATTTCCTATGCACTCTTATGTTTTCTTTTTCTTAAAATATGGGGAAGAAATGTAAAGAAGACATTAAAAAAATCAAATGATTTGCAGAGTTAAAATCAATCTGCTTGATTAAGAATTAATTTGGATATGAGTATACGTGAACCCATAAATCATTCACTATAATAAATGAAACAGTTTTTATCATACGGCAGTTATACATTGGAAATTACCGATTGTTGTAAATGGAAGAAGTTTAAAATCAAATTTGAATCGCTAAAAAAATAATGTGGAAACCACACGCACGCACGCGCGTTCAGATAATTTAATGCGAAATTATGCTTTGAAAATGTTATAGTATTCTGATGGTCATTTGATACGTGAAACATCACAATTTTGGCCTATGGGTAATGCATTTTCACGATGATGTGGTCGTCCCGGGTTCGGGCATGGTTTATCTTCTGTTTTTTCTGTGAGGTGTATGAAAAAGGCACCCTGTAAAAAGGGGTTGTGCAAGCGAGTGTGTGAATGTCATCTTTATATAATCTTGAAAGCAGACTTCTGCCCTCGGTTACTCAGGGTTCATTAGCTCTGCAGCTACTGCACCCCTTTTTTCCGATCTGTTACTTGATTTGAATTTGGATTTCAATCCAAGGGGAATAAGCAACAACAACATAACAAATTTGACTATGCAGTGTTTCTCCAAACTAAGTTTTCAACAAGTCTATAAGGTTTTTTTTTATGACTGATCATCTCATTATATTTGATAGCAAGTTTTTAGTTGAACGTTTTTAAAATAGTACCTTCAATCATTAGTACAATATGCTTTTATTGGCCTAATATATTCTTTTTAACGGTTAGTAAAATTGAAACAGCTAAATGCAAACGTAAGATGTTTATGTTTAAAAAGTCAACAAATCCTTGACCTGATTAGCATTTTTTCTAATGTTAGAAAAATTAATAAATTGTTTTCTTAGTGTTAAGAAAATTAGCATCCATCTCTTTCACAGATGAGTTAAGAAGTTCTCTTCTTTTCCAAAACAGAACAAAGAGGCTTAGTAACTTTAAAATCAAAATTTTAATTCGAGTTGCAATGTAAGGATAGCGTTTCCTTTGTTTATGAAAGGATACTTTTAAACACCGTTACCTACAATGTGCAAGAGGAGCATCTTCGCTATCTGGTCATTGCTCGAATTTCCAGGGGTTCTTCCCAAAATAGCCTTCCGATAACTTCAGCACGGAACATTAATCTTAAACCTCAGATCTAGGCGCCGAGATTGCTTTTTGCCGCCGCAGCTACTATCTTTTTAACATTGTTATCTTTATATTGTGGAAGGATAACATAAAAATTGAATGTAAATCTTTATTATCCAACCACACATGGATCTTGATAATATAAAGACCCAGATATATGGATCCTTCATTGAAGATCTCAAATAATTGTAATATTCGGCATATTTTTATAAGAAATAATTGCTTTTAATAATTAAATTAGCGAATGATGCTTACATTTACTTATAAATTTAAAAAAAGAGTTATCTGCCTAAATAACTTTGTGAAATTAGGAGAATTTTGTTCCTCTTTATTACGGTATATAATTAACCAAATTAGCTGAATATAAAGTTTAAATTCTTAAGGAGAAAAAGGAATTTGGCGTGAAGACCTTATCAAGAGTCACCTTCAAGCAGGGATTCAAAACCATGGAATTTTTTTCTTCTTTGATGAATCTTTCATCCAAGCATTGACCCCTTGACATACTAATTTCATTGATATTTTAGATGTAGCAGCATTGGTGGTCTCTAAACATAATGTTTCTTCCTTTTAAAAGTTTTTGACTGTTAAAAGATTTACTTTATAATATGATTTCATGAATATTGTTTGGATTTTTTTCCCTTATAGTATAATTAACTAACTTTGAATTAAAATTTAGTGTTAAATGTAATAAATAACTTCTAATGCAGTTTCCAAGACGCATGTGAAATGTAATTGTTTTTCTGAGGTGAATATAAAATAATTATATTTGTGGGAAGAAAACAAAATATTTGGTTAGCGAGGTTACACTATCTGCAGTAAAGGAAGTTTTACAGTTTTATCACTAAACAAATAGAAGTAGAATATTTTCTGCGCCTTGTTGGTTGTTCAAACTCGGTTACCAGATGCTTTTCAACTTAATTGATTTCTTGGTTTTCAAGAAGGCTTTAAATTTAAGAATAATTTCTTGAATAATATCCGTATTCTGTGTTCAGAAACAAATACGGTTTCCTTGTCAGAAATTTGCGTTTGTTTTGTTTATTACTTTGGTAAATTGTTGAAATCTACAAATTTATTACATATTTCAGATTTGTTTTTTATATCTTTTCAATAGTTAGGTTTACTAATGTACTGTAAATGATACTAATAATTCATGCTTGTATTATTTTTATCGCTTCAAAAATATTCCACGTATGATTTCGATATAGAATTTGAAAATAATTATTGAACTCTATGAAATCAAATAAAATTAATATTAGATAGATGATTTAAAACTGTTTTGAAGTAACAAATTTTTGGATCACAAAGGCTTTTATTTTAATTTCAAAAGAAGTTATATTTACTCGTATAATTTAACGGACTTTGATATTTTAGATTACATTTATATAGCTAGTGTCATTTATTCGAAGGACATATTTTATAAAATATTAACAGGTATTACTGTATATGAGGTTCTAAAATTAGATTTTGAATTCAAAGCAATCAAATTTGAAAAAAAAATTAAAAAGCAGAAAAATATCTTTGACAATATCTAAATTATTCATAAATTATCATCAAATATGGAAAGATGATACTTCTATTATGAATAGCTTCCAAAAAATATCTAGCAGGAATTCTTTTTATTTAACTGGGCGATCTTTTTTACTCATGCTATATTTTTTATGTTTTTATTTTGGCATCAAATTTTAGTAGTTTTTATTTAAATATCTAAAAATAATTTTAAAGATGAAATCTGCAATCGCAAATCTCAAGTTATGTAAGAACATTATTATTTTTAAGTCAATAATTTACTTTAATTAATATGTCATTTAACAGTGTAAATCGGTTTGAAACAATCACGATAACTCTCTCTCGTGTATAAGTGTGTGTGTTTATAATTTTTTTAAACTTTAATTTTCGATTTTTCGAAATACCAAACAGAATTTTGGAGCTCGACCGATTTGGAGATGGAAAAAACCCATTATCAGCGCATGCGTCATCGGATAATTTCGTGATTATTTCATCCCGGTTTTAGCTTGGCTAATGACTTAAATTAATTAAGACAATTCGTAAGAATTCAGAGAATGTATAATTTGGAAATCAAGTAGTAACTTCAGTTGGCGATAAATCGTCAAATGTGTCAACATTTTACATTATTTTGTAATAATCCTAAAATCGAAAAATACTAGACTAGTAAGTAGATACCTCAAAAGCGATAAATCGCCAATTTGTTGCCTATGGATTTTGAGTCTCAATCCAAAACAACAGCATGTTTTCACATGATGATAGGATTTATGCATTTATTAAATACACAAATAAGTTCTTTTATGCAACTTTATTATCAAAGCCTTTGTCCGGATTATTTGTATTTCTTTTTCATGTGAAATTCGATGAATACAATCATTGTAATAATTATTATAATCTTTGACTGGTGAATTTCGTTATATATTGAAAGCTAATAATACCAGTGAATGATATAAATATCTTTCTCATTTTATATATTTAATATAAATATATTTCACAGTCGTAGAAGAATTTCTATGCAATTTAATAATTTCCCTTTCAGATGGGAAATTTCATCACCCAGAGGGTGGATTAATAATTTTTTAAAAATTCTGATTAAAGAATGAATTATGTTTAAGTATATTAAGATCATTTTTAGGACTGTTTAACTGATAGTAATATTATATCTTGTAGTTCCTCCTTTTGACAGTAAATTACTCATCAAAGTTATTACCTATGCATGTAGCATTGTAAAAATGAGTTTAAAGAAAGAAAAAAGAGGGAAAATGTATTTTTTTTCTTTCAGCCCATTTACCAAAATCAGCATGCCATTCATAGTGCCATGAATGAAAAGCCTGTTTCAAAGCCTGATTTTGCTAGCAATCTCTCTGAATTGGACAGTTTATTGGAAGATCTGAATTCAGCACGTTATGCAAATTATCCTGCCAAAAAAGGTATCAAATAGCTTTTTTATTATTATTAACCTATTGATTACATGCCTTATAGCTCATTAAAACATTTTTTTTAATTCATACTTTCCTATTATATTTAAGATTAATGTATTTTAGAATTATTTTAATTAGCTCAATAAACCCTTTTTTTGGGTGAGTTGCCCGATTTTGTAGTTCTTGATGAGAAATTGTACATTAAATTTTATTCTTTATCTTCACATCTGCATAGCCTATGGATATGCCAAACTGTAATTATAATTTCAAAATTGTACTGTAGCAATATTTAGCTAATTTAAAATTCTCTGTTCGGAAATATTTATTTTTAAATATAAATTTTTATTAATATAAATTCAATAAATCTATCATCTGTAAAAATTGTTTATTCTTTCTTTATATTGTGTCAAAATGTTAAGCATTGCAGATTCCGTAGCTCCCCACCATAGAGATGATTAAACGTTAATTTTAGTTAACCTGTTTAAAAATTATAAATCTGTCATTAAGTAAGATCTATTATTCAGCTCATTATATAAATTATTTGAAAAATATTATTAAAAAATGAGTTGTTAATGTATATATACTCTGTATATAAATCTATTAACATTATATCTAATTTTATATTCCTGTTTATAATCAATATTTTTTTTACAAATTCTTTTAGGATACACTTCTCCTAGTTACAATGTGTACAGTAATGAAACCACAATCAAAAATTCTTCTAATGGATATGCTGAGCCTATTAGACCAACTGTTGATAGTCTCCTGGATGAACTTCAAAGTGGTTTGCCAGATACTCCCAAACAGTAAGCATATAATTCTATGTATCAAATAACTTTTTCCAATATATATTTAAAATTGTTTTTAAAAAAACAAAAAACATAGAATAGTTATGTATAATTTTGAAATGTTGTTAGTTCAAGTTAGATGTGTTAACAATATTTTTTTCTGCACATTCTTCCTTATATTTTTGAATTACTGTATGTTTTATGTTTGTTTCTAAAGAATATATCTTTTGTTTCATCCTGTTTTTAGTTCAAATGTGAAGTATAAAGAGAGTATTCAGTCTACTGTCACCTACCCTCCCCTTCCCCAGACAGTTGATTCGTCTGCACCTGCTGCATCTTCAGCTACTAAGGAACTTGATGATCTCATGGCCTCTTTATCAGATTTCAAGGTAAACCAATTTCCTTTGGGACTATGTATAAATTTATCTTTTCTTATTGAATATCTTAGTTGTTATGAAATGAAATGTCATAGGATGAAAGAAGTTTCTTCATTCTGGAACTTTCTTTTGACATTATAAAGTTTAAAAAATTTAAGAATGTCATGCATACCTTTTCATTATTTCTATATTTTGAAATTGAATAAATTTTGGAAAATTCCTGTCTATTAAAAAGCAATATTTAGGAATTATAAAACTTTTGTTTACTCATCAATAAAATCAATAATCAATTCCAATATGAAACAAAAAATATTAATAAAATGCATCTTCAAAAATGAGAAAAAACTGTATACGCAAAATTTCGTTTATATGCTGAGATACATTTAAATTAATATCTCATTTCAGATGATTTATTATTAGTTTCTTCGTTAATATACAACGAATCCAAATTATAAATTTTATTTATATAAATTTGTCACATCAAAAATTAAACAGTTATGTTTATTCTTAATATAAAGAAATATGTTGTTCTCTGATACATGAGATAACATATAGCTTTTTTTTTACTGCATTACATGGATATATTCTATTCTTTAAAACAAATTAGTTAATATATATTAAAGGTAAACTTTATAAATCTTAAGGAAATTCTGTGTGATTAATTTCTTGCACAATGTATTCATTTATCAATCCAAGCATTTCAAATATTTTATATTAGTAATTTTTAATTAAATATATTTAATTTGCATTGTAACACTTCTTGAAATGCAGCTTATGTCAGAATGAGACACTTTTTCATAAAAATATCAAATTGTTTAAAATTGTTATATTATTGTCTTGTAAATGAAAAAAATCAAAAACATTCATTTTTATAATATTACTGTATTTATTTTTAGATTATACATTTTTTATTTATATTTGTTTATGTATTATTAAATATCAATATCACAGAGCAGAATACTTTTAATCTTCTGCAACTAAAACAGTCCTGCTGGACGAAGGTTTATTTTTGTTTTGCATTTTAAATGTGTAGGTTTCTTATCCTTTTCAACAAATAAATAAACAGTTGTTTAAGTAAATATAATTTTAAAAAAAATAAAGAGGAGAAAAAAGTCTTTTTCTTCGACCATCTCTCCTCTTCCCAGCCAAGTGGTTTACATATTTAAGGAAACTGCTGGGTGTGGGTGGGGTGTGTCCCAGAGAAGCTCCTCTGCCAGGTTTTGATTCTAAAAATAGCAGCAATACATGTGGCAAAAACAAAAACTATAAAAAAAACTCTTTAAAACTTGCTCCCTGTCAAAACCACCCACTCACCACCCCAAAATAACCCCCATCATACTTTTCAAGCGAAGGAGATGTAGGGCACTTCCCTTAATTTGGAACCTCCCTGCCAATCCTGTCAGTCTGCCCTTTTCAGTCAACTTGTAACTGAACAGTGGGGGGAAAGGGAAAAAAACTGATAAAGAAAATTCACCATTTTTCCCACAATTCTCCTGCTGCTGGAGAAAATTTTACTCTCTACTCTCTAGCAGTTTTCTTCAACTACTTCTGCTGGATAACTGCTCTGTGATCTACTTGTAAATTTGTGATTGTAGTATGAGTGTGTATTGAGATAGAAGTTGTAGAAAGGTTTGTTTATTTCTCTGATGCAGAATACAAGTCCTGCATTATAAATATTCCTGGAGTTTCTCCCAGCCACTTTCTCATTGGATAAACACTTTTTAGTGTACTACTTCTGAAGTGTGATTTCAGTTTGTGTTTATATATGGAATATAATTTGTTGACTTTTTTCTCCTCTAGCACACACAGCCAACTAAACCGGCTGAGGCCCAGTACGCCAAGCCCAATAAGGTGAGCAAGTCACCAACTGGAACTTCTAAAGGTGTTGATCAGTTGGATTCTATGCTTGGTACTTTACAATCAGATATGAGCAAACAAGGAGTTAACACAAGTCCAAAGGGTCATTGCACTGCTTGCAATAAGCCCATTGTTGGTCAGGTAAGTGTTCAAATTTATTTTTGAAAATGTGAAAGTACTGAAAAGGATCAGCATTGTATTTTTAAGTCAGCATTGCATTGTATAAAGTTTTGCTTTTTATATTTTAAAATTAATCAACTCAGCTGTCTTAAAATAAATTTCTGTTGAAATAATAATAATAATGAAAAAGATTTAAAATTATTAAGAAACATTTTTGCAATCTGAGTTCTTTGACTAATTTTTAATTTTTGCTGAATATACTGACAATTTAAAATAAAAGTGGAATTATTTTTTTGCTTTCTAAAGTAACACTTTTAAAAGTTCAAAATATTTAATTACTTAATGCATATTTTATGCTAAAAATATCAATCATAAAAGGAAGAATTTATAAACTTTTAATCAGCTATTATATGATCGTTAACTATTCATTAGCTTTATTACTTTTTTTAATAAATAAAAATGGTATTTCAATTTAACACAGTAGGTAAAAGCTTGATTTCAAGAATTCTGTCATTACACTATTTTTTATTTATAATGTAGGTTTCTAGTAAATTTTATCAAAAAAAGATTTCTTAATTTAAAAAAACTGAATGTAAAATTATTTGTAAATGAATAATATTTCCTTTGTTCACAAATAATGAAATTAAAAAAATAAGTAATTTATTAAAATAGATATAATTTAATGAGTGTAGAAGCTCATTTTGATTTTTTTTCTTTGTAAATATTTTTTATACAATGAATGCATATTTCATAATGGTCACATCAAATGAATTCATATTTTTCTTTTTCTCTTTGATAGGTTGTGACAGCATTGGGTAAAACATGGCACAAAGAACATTTTGTCTGCGGTCATTGTCATCAAGAGCTGGGAACTAAAAACTTTTTTGAAAGAGATGGTGTTCCTTATTGTGAAACAGATTACCACAATATCTTTTCACCCAAGTGTGCATACTGCAATGCTGCCATTTTAGGAGTGAGTTTTAATCTATATTCTACTTTTTAATCTCAATCTACAAATATTTTCTAGTGCTTATTGCAATTTTTATTTCTGAAAAATTTAAACCTCTTTATTCTATACATATTTTTACAGATAAATATAATTATATAATTTTAAAAACTATTTTCAGAAATGCATTACAGCTCTTGAAAAAACATGGCATCCCGAGCATTTCTTTTGTACTCAGTGTGGCAAACAGTTTGGGGAAGAAGGTTTCCATGAAAAAGATGGAAAACCTTATTGTCGAGATGACTTCTTGGAAAATTTTGCTCTTAAATGTGCTGGTTGCAATCGACCCATTACAGAAAACTATATATCTGCTATGAATAGTCAATGGCATCCTGGCTGTTTTGCTTGCAGAGTAAGTTGAGAGGTCTTTCGTATACATTAACTGCTATATTTCATAAAGTTTTTCTGTGGTGAGGAAAAAAACTTACTCAAATCTCAATAACTTATATATTTTCAAAATTTTATTAAGATTATTAAAAGATTATTTTATAATTTTAAATCTGAAACCTGATATCTGATATCTGATCTTGTCGAATCACTGAATTAGCACTTAATAATATTAATGTGAGTTTCAATAATATATATATATATATATATATATATATATATATATATATTGCACATAATTACGAAGAGTTATTGAGATTTGATTGTTTTATATTCCTTTTATTTTTATAATTATTGAGATAAAAATCAATTGGAACAAAGCAGAATCATTTTATCCAAAGCACATCATAGATTCTAAAATTATTCAAGCATTTATTTCAGAAATATCACCAAGAAGTTACTAGATTGTTTTTTGACTACAACTATATTGTCATGCTCTTGAATTGAATAGGGTGAAGGTTTCGTATTTTTCTTTCATTTATGAATTACATTAACCAAGATTTCAAGCAGATAACATGGGCTTGTTTTATAAAAAAAAATTACAGCACCTAATAAATCTATGCCATGTAAAAAACACTTAATAAAGTCATGCAGTGTAAAAAAAAATCATTTTTTTAGAACATTTTTGAAGAGTAGTTTCTTTTTTGTAATGATCAAGGAATGGATCTTCCTAGAAACTTTTTTAGGTTTGCGTGTTTTTGCATAAACCTTTTTTGTAATTTTTTTTCTCTGCTATGAAATAAATAAAATTTTTACTCCCTACTAGCTATTGAATGAAAAATTCAATTTTACTGCTTTTATTACCCTTTTTAAAAAATGCTTGAGCTAAAGTATTATTGAATATGCAAAGCTATTTTGGATTTTGCTTTCCTTGCTAAAATTTGCTGTGTGCAAAATTTTTTATGCTTTTTTTAGTTATTTTGGAAATATTTTTTTTTAGTCTGTGTGCATAAATTAATCTTTATTTTCACTGCCATTATATAGCAAGAAAAGAATGAGGCTTGAGCAGAAATCCCTGTAAAGTGAGAATCTATTTCTTTTAGCATGTATGAAAAGCTTTTACAGTGTCATTGAAAAAGTAATCCTCATATTTGAGAATAATGGTATCATCAGACAACCAGATTAACTACTAATAGTGCATCATGTATTATTACAATGGAGGTAAAACTGAAACTTCTATTTAAAAAGAAATTAAAGTTATGAAGTTTGTAATAATAGAAAATCACGTGTTAATTCACTTGATTTATTTTTATGGCAGCAAGTTGTGTGTGAGACTAATTTTTTTACATTCCTTATTAATTTGTTAAATAGCTATAACTGATTTTATAAGGTAAGAAAAAAATTGTAGAGATGCCTGTGATGTTTGCTTGCATGCTATAATAGTTTTTATTTCTCTTAGAAATTAACGTGTGTTTCTGAAACTAATGATTAGTCAATTTAACCTTTTGTTATATGTGTATTTGTCTACAATATGCACCACCAAAAAGTTCAAATTCTTATACAAATGATGGAAGCATATAAGAAAGAAATATATACTTGTTAGCAAAAAGAATCTAGTTACCTCAAAGCAAACAATAGCAATAAAACAAAAGTCATCTGTATACATTATGTTTTAAAAAAAGAGAAATTTAATATGTTGTATATTAAATGTTATTTTTACTACACTACATATACTTTTTATTTACTTAATACTAGTTATTTAGGAAAACATTTCAATAGCGGATCAAAAAGAAAATAAAAATATGTCATTTGTTTGTTATAATACAAATTAGTATTCAAACTTATTCTCTAATAATTGAAATTAAGCTTACCTGCTTAAACTTTGATAATAATATTTGCTAAATTTTGAAGTGAAACGAACAGAAAAAAATTGTAATGGTAATAATGTGGAACTATTTTGTTATGAGTCATAAACTGTAATGGGCTGTCAGGTTTAAGCTTTTGTCGTGGCTGCTTATATGGCATTGTTATCCAAAATTCCCTAATACTCTGTTTTAAATGAGCTAAAAGCAACTCACTTTGATTTTGACTATTTATAATATTTAATACATTAAATAACGCATTAAACTAAAAAAAACCTGGGGCCTTGGCAAACATATACTGAACGATATACAAACTGCTTAAGCTCTACATAGCATCATTCTGCCAAAATAATAATAAATAAATTTAAAAAATACAACTTGCATAATTGTTAATGGATATGTGAGATAGTTTAGATGCCTTCGATTGTATCTTTTAGTTTTTCTTAGGCTTTTAGTTTATCAAGTTGATGGAAGTAATAATAATTTTTATAATGTTTAATTGAATTCCTTTTCCATAAATCCATTTAATATTTATCTTCCAAAAAATTATCTGTCATGGAAAAAGTTAATTATCTTCCTAAATAAATGTATTGATAGTGGGCTTTATTAATTGTTTATAATAATCAAATTATCCATCTTTTTATCTTATCTTTCTTGTTACTTTATTTGCCGTTTTTACTTTTTAAAATTTGAAACAAGTCTTTTTTAAAAAGTTAGCACTATACGGCTATTTTCAAAGAAATACTGTAACTCAAAATTAATTTAGTAAAAAAAAAAGTACTACATTCATGGTCATTAAGAAAATATTTTAAAAAATTAATATGTTTTGAAAATCTGAAATTCTCACTGCGATCTTCTTGAATATTTCGACAGAACAGCACACTATGACTTGAGCTTCATTCTGTATTAAATAGAATCAAGTATGTATTTTGGAAGATGACCTCTTCCCATTTGCTGATTTGCTCAAATTGAGATATTGATATACAGTATTGTTATTACAATCACCTGAAAATCCCAATTAGGTAGATGCAGATTATGCATCTATCTAATTATCTAATTTTGATTTTCTATCTCCCACAAGATCAAGAATAGACATATTGATTAATAACCAACCAAATGGTGGACTTGGTCCAAAATGTGATACAAATCTATTAGTTTAGTGATAAAACCATCCATCTAATTTATCATTTTATTTATTTTTAAACTGTTGTGTTGACATTCTCTTACAATGACTTCTCAATTGATGGATCTTGTCCAAATTTTGATAAAGATCTTCAACTTGTGATGTAAAGACCGAATATCCGTTTTAATCCTTTCAACTGATTACATTTTTAAATCACCTTGCTCGCAGACAGAGAAGACATAGTTTCAGAAGTGTGAGTGATACCTGAGATGAAATTATCTAAACTTTAGGGATTTTCCAAAAATTTGGAATCGAATTTCTTTACAATTATCTATTTTTAATACATAGAGTGCTCTTTGATTATGTGTTATTTTTCGCTTTTTGATCCCAAAATGGCTTATTCAAATGCATACAAAAATATTTATTATGATAGTTGTATTATTTTATAACAGTTTAGTAATGGAAAGTTGACGGACTCTTCATTTTCACCCAATATTAACAATTAACATTTTTAAAATTCTTCATTGCTCATTATAATGAAACCAATTCGAATAATTTTTCCTTGGGATGAAATTTGCTTTCTTTAGCTTTTGCTGCTGTATTGGTTTAAAAGCATATGCAGCCATGTATTTTGCTGGAAATCTTGTGTACACTTACAAAATGAAAGTTGTGTACACTTACGATGAAATATGAAAGCAAAATAGTTAAACATTTATCAGATTTGAGTTTAGAGACAGAATTGAGAAACAGTGTAGTGTAAAAACAAAATCCTGATTAAGTAGGAAATGAATCAATGCAGCAGTGATTAGAAGTTTGAAATTTTGCAGACTCTGATTTGTAATATTTTAAAAAATTGCTTGTTGTTTCGTTTTGTGGGCCATACTAAACCATACAAGCTGATAATTCCATAAAAATTAAGGTCCTAATGTGCTGAAAGTAACTTTTCAACAAATCAGTGAAGCATTTATTAATTTAAAACCCAGGGGTGCAACATCAACAACACAGGGAAGGAGGGTTACGCTGAATATATTGATAAACTATTGGGGAATAATTGTTGATAAGGAACAATTAAGGTGGTTCTTGTTATTTTTTTCGAATAAATTAAAAATATACCTGAGATAGTATTTTTTTTAAAAATTTCTATGATGTGATAAAAATATAGGTTGACATTGTTCAATCCGATATTATCAGTCAGTTAAGTTATTTAAATTTTTAGATTGCATATTAGTCACATTAAGTGGCATCTATGTTTACTTTAAATCTTCTTTTGGAAATAACTTGAAAATGCGCTTATAAAAACTTTGCCAGATATTAGTTTAAGATATGGGACAACATATCTATTAAATTAAGATCTTTTAAAGTTGACCTTGTTCTGAAATTTTTAAAAGGTGAGGCTTTTCTTATCGTAGCAGCTGTGATATAATGACTTTGTAGTATGTTTAGATTAGAGATAGTAACTTAGAGTAGGGCTGTTCTTAAAATTTCTTGCCTTCTTTTATCCCATTTCTGTTCATTGGAATTTTTGTTTATAAACAGTAATTATCTCTTTCTTCCTAGAATAACCATGAATAAGAAATTATTTTACAAACTGTTCATCTATTTGAATCAATAAGCATCTAAAAATAAGATACGGTTTTTTAGGGAGGGGGGGATATTAGTTGGATATTAGTTCTTTCCTGACTGTTCCTTCCTTAATGGTTTTCTAAGACTAGGTACTTTCTAAAATTAATATGTTATTTTTTTGGAGGAAATCTCTAAATGCAAGAACAGTTTATTCAAATTTAGAAATGATTTTTTTAATTTATTGTTCTAATCAAATATAAAATATATCTCTTCACACAAATCTGTTTCATATTATAGATTATTCATATTGAATACAAAAATTATCCGTTTTTTAATTTACTCTAAGTTAATATGTATCTATATTTGAATTTGAAATATATGTCATTATTCTGTACAATAAACTGAAATAGAGACAAATCATTATTTTATTTATTGATATACAATGCAAGTATGTTTTACATTGTTATGGATTAGAGATCAAATATTCACTTATAGTTGGGACAGTCTTTGAAAACTGTTGTAAAAAATTAAATTGCATAAAATTTTTTGCTTTCTTAATATGGTAGAATTCTGTTTTTACATATGTTTACAATTGATTGGGAGATAGAGTTGGGAGCGAATTAGTCTGGCCTTTTTCACAGGTTGCGATTTGTTTAAAAACATTAAAGTGACGCTTTTTTTTTTTTTAAATCTATATGAGACCTTTGAAAGTACAAAGATATATAAATAAACCTAAGACTACCTAATGTTATTGGTGTGCATTTGCACATTCTAATGGGAATTTCTGTGCTGAAAGCCTTTTTGTTTGCTTCATTATTACATGTGATTTTACTAAGTTAAATTCCAATTTTAGCATAGCTGTTTCTTAATTAGTTACCTTTCGTCAAATTATTTCCTATATTATTGAGGACGCCCTAAAATTAAAGCTCGTACCAAAAAGTGATATTTTCATATTTCTCTTCCGCTGAACAGTAAATTCCTAAAATGGCGCTATTGTTACTTGATAGCCGTATAGTAGTCTTGGCTGTGGCAACAATATTTGTTCTGCTCATTGAATTGGTTTTAAAAGAAAAGGCATTTACTTAATTATATCTTATGTACTGAGTCTTATGTCTTATTACTCAATTATATATGACACCGAGCAACGTCTGCTAGTTTCATTGTTTCTTATATGCTGATAGTAGTCCAGTGTTAAGATGAAAAAATTCTTTGAATATCAACAAAATTTTCTTATTGTTAGCAGCTTATTTGAAATTGCATTTTTCCAATGTTTAATTGTTCAGTTACTACAAAAATATTCTTATTGATAATACTTAATTAAACAAAATAAAATAAAATCTTAATTCTTCGGCAAGACATCTGGGCAAATTTATAACTTTCAGTCTTATGAAAATTGTTAAATCAAAATTACCAGATTAATAATAAAACTTCAAAAATTGTATTGAGTTTCCTTGCATGTTTAGTAAAACAATCTTTAATAAGAGATGATAAAGGTTGTGAACAAATAGCAATTTTAATTTGCAAAATAAGATAGCAGGGACTTAAGTTTATGAAGACACTTCACAAAAAACAATCTTTAAACGTTAACGGGTAATTAGCTTTAAGGAATATAGTTGCAGCTTTCAAAATTTTTTAACTAAATGTATGAGCTATTAAAAGTAATTTGATATCTATTTCAAATACTCACTTGCGACCAAACTAAGTTAAGCTTATCCATCTATTGCCTTTAAGTTAGATATCATGCTTACAACTGCGATAATTACTAGAATTTTTAACCAGATTTAGAATCTTCACATTGTGTAAGATTTAAACCTTTGGTACCTGGAGATGTCTATGCCTCTTACTTTGCTCCTAAATTTAATTTTTTTTTTGGTGTAAACATTTGTTTTGGTATTTAAACTTAATTTATTAATACTTTGCAAGATAAACGCTGTGAAGCTTCTGAACTATAATCCATGGCAAATTCATATCATAGCTGTTATTTTGAATATATAGTTTCGTTATACAGATTGCGAGTAAATAGTGTTTAAACGTAAGTTTTTTTTTTTCTTATTGGTTACTATTTTATTCATTAGAATCATATTTAGTACACATATATATGCATTACATAATTTTCACTTTACTATTATTTGACAAACATTATACTAATCTAAACATTCAACCATTAAACTGGATGATTCTGCAGCCTTACCATATGTATGCGATATGTATAGACCTGCGAAAATAGTGACTGAATTTGTCGAAAATATGCAGTTTCTCTCCTCTCTTTTCTCTCTCTCTCTCTCTCTCTTGGAATCCATAGAATTAAAAATTTTCTCAACTCGTTTGATTGAAGATACTTGTGAATTTGATATAGCCTAGCAATTATAAAACATATAAACCGAATAGAATGTATTCAAAACGTATTAACATGGGCGATTTGTTTTAAGTAAAATTCCTTTTTTTAAAGAGAGATCTTATTTATATCTCAGAAATTTCTAGATAAGAGAAACTGCGGAATATCAGTGTATTTGCTTGCAACACGCTTAAAACAGTGAAGTGCTATGTTGATAGCAATCAGGAGCTTTGTTAATTTTTCTTCATTTAGATATTACTTTTTTTCACATTTCTATCATTTTATGATACAGTGCGGCTTGCGCACTTAAAAAAAAATGTTAGTTGATTTGATTTTCATATCGCATTCTATTTAGATTATGGTTACTATCGATTATTCTTACTAATTTATTTATTGCACCAAAACCGGAAAATGGTCTAATATTTTTTAAGAAACCTGATTTATCTGAAATATTAATATATCCTGTGCACACGCGTTAAAGCAACGTAAATTTTGGTCTGTGATTCTGATGTTTTGTCTGAAACACGAACTCTGATTGCAAAAGATAGTAGGGATTTATATCAGTGTTCCGCAACCATTTCTCACCTACGACGCACCTTATTTCTTTCTAGAATTCCGCGGCACACCAAAAGCTAAAGTATATAAGTATTAAATGATACACAAATTTTACAATATATGTTTGTTTTTTATTTGAAAAGTATACAAACATAAAACCATAACATATTTATTTCTACGCAATCATATAATAATTATTAATGTGATACCTGTGCTTGTTTCAATGAACACAAAAGTTTTATGTTCGGCTCAATATTTGACACCGCGACCCGAAGTTCTTGGTCAAGATCTTTTAAGCATGACCGCTTATCATTTTTAATTAATGCAAGAGTTGAAAAACTTTGCTCGCATAAATATATCGTCGAAAATGGAAGTAATGTTAAGATTGCTTTGTAGGAAATGTGAGGATATTCTTTTTTAACGTAAATCCAGAAAACATCTAATGGAACTTCGGAGAAGTACAATTTTAAAATCATGTCATTATTTAAATCTGTAAATTCCTCTCGAATTTGTAGAGGCAGTGCTTCCGTAGAATTTATTGCATTGATTGCAAAAGGATTTCGAATCCAATCGTATTGTTCCGTATAAATGAAATAAAAATATTGATCAAATTTCTGCTGAAGCATACTTAAATGTTGTTGGGCCAGATCCACAATTAATTGTTTGTTTTCAATTGTAATATGATTGGTCCTTTGGTACATTTCCAAACATCCTTTTTGCAACTCTTTTTGCCAAAGTTCGAGTTTTTTAATAAATCCTTGTAATTTGTCGGAGCACGTCAAAATATTCTCATTTCGACCTTGCATTTTTTTTATTAAGCTCATTCAAATGCTTTAATATATCAGCCATGTATGCCAGTTTGGCTATCCAGTAATCATCATCGAGGTTCTGGCATATTTCGAGTATATTCTGTGTTAAAAGAAATTCACGCACCTCGTGACGAAGCTCAACTAATCTAGCCAAAACTTTGCCTCGGGATAGCCAACGAATTTCTGTATAAAATAATAAGGATTCATATTCGGCTCCCATTTCTGCACAATGTAATCCAAAAATTCGCGAATTTATGGCTCTTGATTTAATTGTTTAAGATTTTAATGCATTCATTCATCGTGTTCAAAAGTTCTTCCGGCAAATTCTTGACCATCAGTGCTTCTCGATGTATGCAGCAGTGTGTAAATTGTACCATCGGATTTTTTATTTTACACAAGGGACAAAACCTTTTTTACTACCCGTCATTGTCACAGCGCCATCCGTGCAAACAGTAACGCAGTTGCTCCACTGAATATTACATATTTTGAAGAAATCATCGGTTACTCGAAAAATTTCTTCACCGGTAGTTCGCTCTGGAACCTCCTTACAAAGTAAATAATGTTCTTTAATAAAGTCCTCGTCAACGAAACGTACAATAGCTATCAGCTGTGCTTTATTTTTAATATCAGTTGTTTCATCGATCTGAAGCGCAAATTTTTCAGCCGATAACAATTTTTTAATCAGTGTTCCTAAAATATCGCTTGACATATCGTAAATACGTCTTTTAACAGTATCAGCAGACAACGAAACTTTATTCACTTCTTTAACTTCATTGGGCCCAAGCATAAGTCTAACAATTTCCATGCATGCTGGTTTAATAAGTGTTTCGCTGATAGTATGTGGCTTCTTCTGACGTGCAATTAATTTTACAATATGATAGCTAGCTTCTAATGCCTTTTCAGAAACTGTTATGGCCAATTTCATAAATTTCTTCTGTTTTTTATTTTGTTCTAAGCACTTCTTAAAATATTGTTTGTCTTTGTTGGCGCAGCTAGGATGGCGCAGCTCTATTATCTTTAGCTATCAAAGTTCGTGTTTCAAACAGAGCATCAGAATCATAGGCCAAAGTTTACTTTGCTTTAAACCTTTAGAAGGCCATTTTTTTCTAGTTATAGTATGTCAAAATAATTTTAGAATTATGAAAAATACATTTAGTTTATTAGGTAGATTTAATTTGATTAATTAATTAATTGTGTTAACTAATGGTTAAATAACAAGTCAAGACATGCCATTTTATATATTTTATATGAGATATGAATTTAAAGCTTCTTTGTATCTTATACAAAGACGCTTGTATTGTTTGTATCTTATTTTAAAAAAATTTCGGAACATATGCCAACCTATATAACTTATTCCAAATACTAATTAATCTTGTGGGAAGCGTACTTCCCACGGCCTTCAAAAGGATTAAACGCGTGTGAATAGGATATATTAAATATTCGAATATATATATGTTTCTGTTGGGAAAAAATAAACTTTATACGAATTACGACTTAAAAATATCTTTCCGGCATAAATAAGCATCTTAAGAAAGGGTAAAAGTTATATACGAAGGGGTTATCTAAAAAAAGTTTATTAGGCAAGGGAAAAAATGTTGTATTAACAATAGACACAAAATGTAAATGTAATTAAGAGGCATATGAAGTGGTTCCTTCTTTACATAATAACCAAATCTTTTGAGATATTTATCACACCGCTGGATCAATTTGTTTAACCCATCTTGTTAATAATCAGGTGCCTGGCTATTGAGTCAGTTCTTGGCACCTTTTTGTACGTCATCGTCTGATATGAACCTTGTTTCAGATATGTGTTTCTTCAATGCCAGGAAAAGGAAATAGTCACTGGGAACTTGTATAAGGAATGGTTCCAGACCCCCAACCTAAACGTTTCCAGCAATCTCTTTGCCCTCTCCAAAAGAATGGCAACATTTCGCCTCCTGTTGTTTACTCAACGCTTCGTCCCCATACATGCCAATGATTTGTCTGTGAATGTTCGATGGGGGCACATTCTTGACCCACAAAAGTCGTCATATCACGGCTCGTACCTCTATGCGAGACCACTTTTGTGGACGTCTTGCCATTACCATCGCTGTTTCAGGTCACGGTATTAACACTATCTGCTCGGACAACCGATTTAGGCAATTAGCGCGTTCTGTCTCCACTTTGAGTAATAATATTCTCATCTACAATTTCTACTTTCCAAATACTGTGGCTTATAAACTTTTTTTTCACCCTTCGTATATAAATTAATGCTGATTGTATGAAATAATTTGCGACGAATGTCGTAAGGGAAATGGATATGGGAAATGATTCGTTAGACTGTAATAATATCATGGATTTTTTCTTCTTAACACATATTTTTTACTGGAGCAATATTTCCGCGCGGGATCGATATGTTTTCACTGTTCTTGGTGATCTGAAAAGTTTTTTCTTTTGGCTGTCACTTACTCTATGATATGGAACATTTTTATCTTCGCAGATACAAAGATTGTGTGAACATAAACTGCACTTATGGAAATAAGACTTCTGAAGGGCTATGTTCTTTGATGTTAATGAGCAGGTATTATTAATAAAGATTCGTCTAAGGAAAGTTGAAAATAAATGGAATACTTTTATTTTAAAATCCAGAAGACGGTAGGGCATTTAGGAATTGGGTTTAAATGCTAAAGAGAAACAAAAAAAGAGGGGAGAATTTTTAATCATTTAGGGGGGGGGAGGGTATCCCTCTAATGATAGTAATATCTAAATGGTTATGTTTAAAAGATCTTATGATTTAAAGTTAAATGCCTTAGTTAAATGAATCATCCTTCTTGTTATAAATTAATTTCTCCTTCAGCAGTACGCAGCAATTTTAACTGTTGTTAAAATTTTGTTAATTTTAATTTAATTTTTAAGCAATGCCCGATAAAGCTGCAGCCAGAGCTGTGTTGCGGCCCTTCCAGAGTTGGGCTGACGGGAGATTCAGCACAAACGTCTTGGGTGCGTCAAAAAAGAATAATTCCTCCCCTCCACTATTTTATCGGTTTAAAATCATTTCGCAGACTTGCTTCGTAGACGCTGCTTGGGAAGTAATCGTTGTGCAATTCCATTAACTTGCGCTTCTGAAATTGCGGTGTCGTAGTTTAGCTCCGGTCGCTGAGGTGGGGGTTTTCCAAAATCAGCGAGACATTTTCCAGATATGGAAGTCGTTTTATCCTTAATCAATGCCAAAACGTTGTTAATGTTTAGGCCTTTGTGAGTGCTATTCAGTCTATGCGATATGTCTACTAATGAAGAACCCTTGTATTTATCCCACAGCTAGGGGGGGGGTGATAGTCCGCAAGTACTCAATAAAATTGCAAGCAGGTCTTCTAGCTACTTTCATAGCACGAGCTTTATTACTTTTCGAAAGATTACATTTACGTTTTCTGGGGATTCCGAAAAAATTATCAAATAATAATAAATTAGTTAATTAATTAAAACTAACCTAATAAACGATGCACTTAAAACTATAAGCATATACGAAAAATGTATAATTAACATGAATGCAACTTAATTACAAAAACACTGTACTAACCTAAAAACAATTTATTTACATTACACACCTGAAAACATCAATAGCAAATCAAGACAATGTTTCTTTAAAATCAAGCCAAGTCTGTTTTATATATCGATCGACATTGAGATAGCTACAATAGTAAATGCACATAATATTTAAACTTTTAATTAAAATGAAAGCGCATGTTTCAACAATCAGAACACACTGAGCATGCGTGAATTTTCAACGCCAGCTGGGGTAACACAATGCAGATTAGAAATTTTAAATTTATTTTATTATGTTTATTTTAATTTAAAAGTACTGCAGAATGAATTTGAGAGATCGATTAATTAACAGTGTTTAATTTTAAATACATCAAACATTAAGAAAATAAACAGAATCGTTTGAAATAATCGGTCGAAGGCATGTTGAACTTAACCTCATTTGTGGGGGGGAGGGACCTGAAGCCTTACTCATCTTTGGCGAAATTTGGCCTCAGATTCTGGTGGGAAAATCAGTTTACTAATAAAAAATTAACCATTTAATTAACCGGAATAAATAGTAGCCTATGTCTTATTCCAGATTATGCTCTGTGTATGTGCTAAATTTCACCCAATTTCGTTCAGACATTCTGGCATAATTGACTAACTAATATCCATCCATCCAAACTTACATTTATAATAGTAGTATGGATGTCACGGTATTATGAAGTTTCGGATGATTTGGTAGTTATTGTTATTTTCGTTTGAAAATGTCGCTGTAAAAATATTGAAACTTAGAAAAATAAGTTGTTTTTGTTATTCATTAATATTTTGTATTTAATTTTTAAAAAACTCTCACAAATATGAATAAATTAGGTTGTAAATATATTCAATTACTTGATATGGAAAATATTGAAAACTTATTAAATAATCTATCTTATAAGTTTAATACATTAAGCTTAATTTAAAATAAACTGCTAAATATTTAACAATTTGGAAAGAAATGAAATTATGCTATCAGGCTGAGATATGTTTGATTTTACTATATTTTTTTTATTTAAACTATTATATAGAGCAAGCACATTATTGGTACAATATTATGGCATATTGGCTTTAGAAAAATTCTTCATATTAGTTGCCTTTTGCAACCAGCCCAAATTGACTTTGTTATACACTGAAGTGACAAAAGTCGTGGGATGACTGTTAATATCGTGTCGGTCCTCCTTTTGCCCGGCGAAGTGCAACAACTCGACGTGTGATGGAGTCCACAAGTCGTTGAAAGTCCTCTGCAGGAATATTGAGCCATGCTGTCTGTATAGACGTCCGTAATTGTGAAAGTGTGGATGGTGCAAGAGTTTGGGCACGAACGGACCTTTCGATGATGTCCCATAAATGCTCGATGGGATTCATATCGGGCGATCTAGGTGGCCAGATCACGCGCTGGAATTGTCCGGAATGTTCTTCAAACCAATCACGAACAGTTCTGGCCCGGTGACATAGCGATTTGTCATCCATAAAAATCCCATCGTTGTGTGGGTACGTGAAGTCCATGAATGGCTGCAAGTGATCTGCAAGCAGCTGAACATAACCTTTTCCAGTCAATGATCGGTTCAGTTGCACCAGAGGACCGAGTCCATGCCATGTAAAAACAGCCCACACCATTATGCAGCCACCACCAGCTTGAACAGTGGCTTGCCGACAGTTTGGGTCCATGGCTTCGTGGGGCTTGCGCCACACTCGAACTCTACCATCAGCTCGTAACAACTGAAATCGTGACTCATCTGACCACGCCTCGGTTTTCCACTGGTCTAGGGACCAGTCGATATGCTCATGAGCCCAGGAGAGTCGCTGCAGGCGATGTCGTGCTGTCAGTAAAGGCACTCGAGTCGGTCTTCTGCTGTCATAGCCCAAGGAAGACAAATTTCGCCACACAGTCCTATCGGACACGTCCCTCGTACGTCCCATATTGACTCCTGCAGTTTTTTGACGAATTGTTGCGTGTCTATTAACATTGACCATTCTACACAGACGTCGGCGGTCTCGGTCGTTAAATGCAGATGGTCGCCCACTGCGCTGTCCATGATGGGATGCGATGCCTGAAATTTCATACTCTCGGCACACTCTTGATACTGTGGATCTCGGAATTTTGAATTCACTAACGATATCCGCAATGGAATGACCCATGCGTCTAGCTCCAACTAACATTCCACGTTCAAAGTCTGTTAATTCTCGTCATGCCGCCATGAATCACGAAAAACCTGTTCACACGAATAACTTGAAAACAAATGAAAGCTCTGGAAAACGAACTGCGCATTTATACTTTTTCGCTGCGATACTACTGCCATTTGTATATTTGCATATTGCTATCCCATGACTTTTGTCACTTCAATGTATATATTTATGTGAAATTCAATCTGAAAAAAAACCTCAAAATTGGGTAAATCAAAAGATATTGCAGCGCTTGCAAATCAAAAAGAGTTTATATATATGCAACGAAATAAAAGTGAAGGCCAAAAATCTTCAAAAATAATGCCCAAAAGAAGCGTTTTTTTAAAAAAAAATCTAAATTTTAATTTTTGTAAAACCTTGCAACTGAATGTTTTAATGGACCATTTTGAAATTCACAATATTAAAAATTAACCGTTATTGTGCATTACATTTGAAAAAAGTGTTAAAAAGAAAGAAAGCATTGATCGAAACTATCATTAAATATGTCTTTTTTTTATTTACGGCCTGATTAAATATTGATGCATATTTCTTGGTCTCTTTTATCTCGTCTTACTTCTGAGTGAAGAGTTTTTGATGAAGCTTATGCAGAGCATTCTTAATAGTATTTTTCAGTTTTACTAACGCAACGTTGACTTAAATGCAGCTGCAAAAATTCTCATTGAAAAAACTTGAAATGTTGCATAATGCTCTTTTTTTACTGTTGCCATACGACAGTATGCAATAAGAGCGATTTCTGTACTCCATACGTCAGCGTTATAGAAATAGATGGATGGTAAAAAATATATTAAGTGAATCTTTTGTGATTAAAATGCAATAAGTATGAAAATGTGATGTTGATGTTATAGTATCTTCATGATACAAAACAAATTGCAAAAATGCAAAAAAAAAAAAAAAAATGAAGTTTGTTTTTTAAAAAAATGAAATTTGTCTGAAGCCACAACGTGTGAGGGCAACAAATTGTTGGTGTCACAAAATGCGTAGACGATAAATTAGTGATTTATCCTTTTTCTTTTTTTGTGTGTCGGCTTTCACAGTATAGCTTTTGAATTATCAATTGTCTGCTATTGTAGTTTTATTTTGGAGTCGGTTTATACTTTATAGCTTTAACATTATCTATCGTTTGCTAATGTAGTTTTATTTTAGAATCAGCTTTCACTGTATAGCTTTTCAATTATCTATCGTCTCCTGTTGTAGTATTTCCCTTGGAAAGAACAATAATATTGGCTAACTCGTGAAACGTTTTTTAAAAATAAACCAAACAAGTTAAAATTTTGTCTGTTTAGTTGATAAAGATTGTTGGTTTAGGGATAATTTCTACTCATTAAAATAGTGTTATTAGAAAATAATGCAGAAGGCTGCATACATTTGGCGATTTATCGCCAACTAAAGTTACAGTTTGATTTCCAAGTCATACATTCTCTGAATTCTTACGAATTGTCGTAATTAGTTTAAGAGAGGGACTAATACAGAAGTCTTGTGACTCTTTCAAACTGATTTGAACTGGTTAATGACTTCAATTAAAACAAATAATAATGTTCTCACATGATAACTTGTAATTTGCTACCGTAGATTTCATTTTTCTACTTTCTTTATATATTTCGATTATCTGATGAGGCTTTTCTGTATACAAATTTAAATCTTTGTTGCATACTTGAGTATATTGTCATATTAAAAGCACCATTCATGCTATGAAATGTTTTATATGAACTGCTTCAGAATAGTTTCTGAAAAAAGTAATGTATATTACTTTTAACATTAAGTTAACATTTTATCTCAATCAGTGTGCCTGCATTCATTTTCTGATGTCTATTATGCTTACGAATACTGCTGTTTAATGTTTTTTTAGAACCAGTCGCCTCCAAAATAAGTATGTGAAAACCGCCCAACATAGCATTTTTAGAACATTTTTTTTTTTTTTTTTCTTTTCCGGAATTCAGATATATTGAAAAATTCTAGACATTTTTCAATAGCTTTTTTTTTCCGGCTCTGTTAAATTCTTCGTAAAATAATAGATAGTGACTTAAAATTTTTAGTTGGTTTTTCTTTCAAGGTAGCCCATACTTTATTGGAACTTCAAAATTATGATGGGATTTAATACAGTATGTAAATAAAGTTAAAAGATTGAATGTCGTCTCATAAATGCTTTGAAGCATAATGAAGATAGTGAGAATTTTTATTTACTGTTAACTAAATATTTTTTTTTATTTAAAGATTTGTTGCCATTTTTATCGAATAAAAAATCATTTATCTTTTGGTTTAATTTTATTTATTTCCTTTAGAATTTCACTGTATTTAATTATCTTTAGCATTTTTAAAAAACTATATTAACAACTTGCGGGAAAAATTAGCCATCGACAAATTTTTGAAATTGAAGGTAATTCTTCGATGAACTCAGATTTAAAAATCAGTCGATGTGAATGTTGTTTTCATTTAAATTTCAGGTTAAAATAATTTCGTTTAATTATAATTTTATATAAAATGTTTTTTTACTTATGTATATACGTATAGTTTGCTTCTAATGTGTGTTATTTTCCTACACATTGAAATTCCAAATGATAATATTCATTTTTTTCTAATTTTTCTCATTCGACGTTTACCAAATAACTGACGACAGCTGATTTGACCTGTTAATAGAAAAATCTGTTGAGCTATAATTTTTTATTAGTTCGATCATTTTTTTGTTAATAAATTATACGGAAAGATTTTTGTTTCGAATAGTATCGAATTCCTTGTATAAATTGTAATATATTTAAAATTTAAATTGAGGATGTTCTTTGCTCGATTTTGTTATTTACTTCTGTATAAAAGTATGATTTTTTACGTGTAGTCGAAAGTGATTGGGTCATAATCCCAACAATATTCTTATGATTGCCTTTAACAAAAGCAATCTTAAATCCATCCATTTTTATAATATAAAAAGGCCTAATAATTTTGTATTTATGCGAAAAAGATAAACGTATTAAAACTTCATAAAAAATTAATATTTTCACTTAGTTTTATGTCATTTAATTTATAAATTAAAAAAAAGCGTAGTAACTAAAAATCAGTTTAATATTTTCATTCATAGTGATTGGAAACACTTCAGAAATTCTTTGCGAATGTACTTTTTTTTCCTTCTATTTTCTTTCAACCACAAGAAACATTTCTTTTAGAGCCAGGCGCAACTGCATTTGCCATTTTCTAATAAGATTAAGCAACATTTTCAAGGATTTCAATATCTAATTTATTCTTGAAAGTGTATTTTTAAATGTCATAAAAACTATCGAATGAATGTAATGGCCTAATTAAATAAGTATTAATTTTTTTTTAACTATAAATAATCATCATTAAGAATTTTTTAAAATTAGAATATTTATTTAAAAAGCCTCGAGCTTATCTCTGTAGTAACAATGATCAGAAACACCGCTGAGCACTTCTTGTAATCCATTGAAATTATTGTAGATTTTTTCTACTTTCGGTATCATTAAAATATGCTAATTAAACTACGTGTGCCTAGGGCAACATAATCAATTGTATTACGCTGTATAACCTCAACAAGATTGAAGAGTAGTGCACTCTGTGGCTTGTTGTTACTAACAGAGAAAAACACATGTAATATTCTTCCAGGAAAGACTTTTCAACAAACTAATATAAGAGGTAATATTATTCAACGACCATCTCTTGTCGAAATAAGTAGTTAAATGTCTAGAATTTTAGTCAACAGCAAAGTTTCCTTCAATAAATAAGACTTTTGTTGCTGAAAATTTTGGAACAAACTTCATTAAGTCATTCTTCTAATTGGCAGATACTATTCCAAATTGATGGCTTGCAGCAGAAATGCGAGAAAAAAATTTCAAATTTGCCGCATGCAGGTATTTGTACCATCACTGATGTGTTATGAGGCTTGAAAATTGTTTAAATCAGGATTACATTTAAAAGCCGTCTAAAAACTTTTACAACTTCCTAATCCAATAATCAACTACCAGCTTTTTTTTGTTTGAAATCTTTTGTTGCAATCCCAAAATTAGCGGAACCTTTTCCCTGTTTACTCTATGTTTTTAAAGTAGACTTAAAATGCTATTTAGCTTAATTTCCGATGTTTTTAATTAAATCCAGTTTGTGCCGTTATTCATGTTAAAAGGGGGAATGCTTAGGCCCTTGCACATTAATCTCTAATATCTAAACCAACAACGATATTTTAGAGAGTATTGCAATCACTGTGATGGTAAAAATGGTACTGCAGTCATTGTGTAATTTGGCCCCATGATTTCATGAGTATCAATATTTCAGATTTGGCTGTATGTATATGAAAAAAAAATTCAGTATGCTAGATGAGACAAATTTTGTACAAAATTTAAAAGCAGGAAGTGGCAAACTTTTTAGAATTATTTCTGTATTAATTAACGCCAATTGAAGAGGGATTTGAACTAAACAAATAATGTTTGGTATATAATTTTTACTAAATTTGTGGATTTCCTTCAAATTTTGGACGAAATCCGTCCGTCTAGCTAGTTTGTCTTGTCTCAGAGTGTAAATAAACTCATAAATACAAAAGTTAAGAGAGTTGGAAATTGGATACACTTATTTTAGCACTTAAAATATAGATATCTATCAAATTTTGAACTAGATCTGCCAAGGAATTCATCATCTTTCTATCTGTACTTTCTCAATAAGAATTTGATTACTCAAAAAGGCAGCAACTTCGATAAACGAAATTTAGAGCACGATTTTAGAATAGAAAGTGTAGCTTCTTATCAAATACTCCTGCTGATCTGTTCTTTTGGCAGTGCGTTAGTCTGCCTGTCTAGCATATATTTAAACGCGATATCTGGACAACGCAATAATTTAATGAAATGAAATTTGTAAATTATTTTCTTATCAAAATTGTAGTTCTGTGTCAAATATTCGTTTCAAAAGTGTATCCATAATGCATTTTGATTTTTTTTTTATTGTACTTCGAATCACAAAACTCTCATACGCTTGATTCTAGAAATAAAAATTTGAGCACTCGTGCCTTTCATGACCTATATCAAAGTTCCCAATATTTGTACGAAAAAGTTTTGATTAAGGAATATGAGAGAAAGTTTTGGTATACTACTTCTATTAATTGATTTATCGTGTTTATATGGGTGGGTCTTATGGAAAGAATTGACATACTTATTATAGACTGATTTCACTGCATATATATGGAAATAACTGAAAATTTGATGTTAAGATCTCATATAAAGTTTCAACCAACCAGTTAATTCGTTTTTCAGGTATCAACATAGATAATCAATATAGATATTATTTTAATCTTTGTCTTTGCAAAAATGTATGTTCTGCTGTTGACATGGTTGCTCAGAAATTTCCATTTTTGTTTTAAAAATATGTCAGTTTCTATTCAAAAGTTTCCCACCAATGCATCTGCTTTGTAATACAGTACGTTTTGTAAGTCATTTATTTTTGAAGCCATATTGTCGACAAAGTTCCTATCTAACCTGTTCATGAATATGATAACTATCATACGTTTTTAGGTAGACTCTTCAAAACCTTTTCGCATACTTTCTAATAAATTTGTCGTGACAGAGAATGCCTTACGTAGTATTTGCATACCATAGTCATGAAATACTAACTTTTGGTGTGAATTTAGCTTTATTACTGAATTTATCGTGTTGTCCTTGGTGAGTTTATTTGGCGATTTGGCATACTTTAATAATATCAGAAAATCGAATTTTTGTTTTAGGCATGTTTTCCTCAACCGATTGGAACCATAATTTGATCCAAAACTGCACTTTTGCGTTTTTGAATTATCGCATTTACATGTTACTGAATGCACAGACTGACGGAGAGTCCACCCGTTGTTGGATTTTGTTCAGAATTTTATTGGTGTCTATAATACAGATAATAAATCTGTGCGCGGAATTTAATCTGCCTAATTCTCTGTTTTGTATTTATAATTTAATTTGTATTGGAACAACCAGACTTCTTCCTAACAGATGTTTTTCAAAATTTAATAGAAGTCTGCAAATCTGGTGAAAAGATCGTAAACCAAATTTCAGCTGTCTAGCTTAAAGTGCTTTTGAGTTATCTTCATGACACACAGACTGATGAACATTTTCTAAATTGTGATTTTGGGACACGGGGAAGTCTAAAACGTTGGCGATTCGTCAAAATCTCGACTTCCAATGTATTGGCCATTACCATACTTTCTCTGTACTAAATATATGAGAAAGTAAAAACCCTTTCAAACTGTATTTTCTGTTTTCTTTTCTGTTCTACGGAGCTTAAAATTCTTATGTACGGGACTCGAAAATAATAATCTGGGTACTTATGTAGTTCATAATCTTGACTATAGTCTTTTATTTTACTTTTTTTAACATATAAATTGAACATATATCAGAACTCGATAAAAAAAGATTTTTTCTTTATCGCTATAAACTTTGTATTAATTAAGAAAAAGATGTATTTTGGAACAAAATAATATATAGGGTAAGGTTAATATTAATGCTTAAATTAATTAGTATGTGAAATGTGTGAGAAGGAACTTTTAAATATAAGTAAAAAAAGATAATATATACAGAGTGTCCACTTTGTTCATAGCCCAGTAACCATTTTTAAACGTTATGAAATCTTTTTATGCTTCCACTTATTAAAATCCTCTAAATGATATAGAGAATTGTGTTTTAGTTTATTCAAATCAAGGGAAGTGTTGTTTATAAAATTACTTTTTATTCAATTCACATGATTTAACAATCTTGATATCAAATATTGATACACTAATATTTTTAAAAAATGTTCCATTCTTCTGCGTTTGAAATTTTCCGATTTATATATATTTCAGTTCCTTCATTTTAAATTTGCGGCTCTCTCTAGCAACAATAATTCGTTTGTTGGTGAATTCGAAGCTTCTTAATTCAATCTTTTTTTAGTCCCAGAAGCGAAAGATCTTTTAAAGTTTATGTCAAGAACATTTTTCCAAATATGATTGTTAGAGCCTGTGGACTACAAAAAAATTCAGACATTGTAATTCTTTGAAAAGTACATTCATTAAGTAAAAAACAAAACAAAATATGGTCATCTGCGTTATTTAAGGCATTTTTCCAATGGGAAACATATACATATCTTATGTTTTACAAAGTAGCTACTGGACTGCGATTAGACTCGACACTATTCAATTTCATTGATGTTAAAATATGTGCATTCCTGGCTATATCTTAGATTTTGTCTCCAGATGGACATTCTTTTTTATACATATATAACACATCATTGTCTTTGTGTCTTACAAATTTTGATAAGAATTTTTTTTACTTAAACAAAACCAATTCAGATTCTAGCATGCATGGATATTAGGCTTACTCCTTTACAATGCATGCTTAAAAAGAGGTTTGCATGAATTACCTATAAATTGTTTGTGCATGCCTCTCGACTAATTTATTAACACTATCCCTTCCTTTTGTATTCAGATTTTTAAAAAAAATCAAAATCCAAAAGATTTGTGATTAATTGAAAATCAGAAGATCTGACGAGTTATTTACATTTTAGGAATTAAAGATTCTTCTTTGTTTTCGTCCTTGTATATTTCAGAGCGGAATTATTATTTTTTAAATCATGAAATATGTATTTCCCTATTTTTATAATTTCTTTCTTGCCCTGTTTGTGATATCTAATTATTCTCCTGGCTACCAATATTTTTTCTGAAACTATATTAGCATAAAGCGGTATAACACTGAAAACGATAATAATAGTATCGATGTATTTTTAGTAAAGTATCTAGAGAAGAAATAGTTTTAACAGTAATAAGTATATCATTTACTTCTTTCATATGATGTACTTGCATAAATCACTTCCATGTCTAGATTAAACTGCTCGTCATAAGTTTTACCATTTTTTAAAATGCTTATGTTTGCATAACTAGTCCTCTGATAGATGGTGAATTCCCCCCCCCCCCCCCCAATAAGGAGCATTAGTTGCTTTGTATACCAAACTATGTTATGTTTAGATATATCTGCTTGTTCCAATGGGGTTTTTTTGTCAATTGTTTTAATGTTTTTTTTAAAAAAATAATGTTGTAAATATGATGTGTGTTGTTGACAGACTAATTTATTCTTTCAGGATTGCCGGCAACCCTTCAATGGTGGAAGTTTCTTTGAACACGAAGGCCAACCTTACTGTGAGCTCCATTATCATGCCAAACGCGGTTCCCTTTGCGCGGGATGTCACAAGCCAATCAGCGGTCGTTGCGTCACGGCTATGTCCCGGAAATTTCACCCAGAACATTTCGTCTGCTCGTTCTGTCTCAAGCAACTTAATAAGGGCACCTTCAAAGAGCAGAACGATAAGCCTTACTGTCACCCATGCTTCGAGAAACTGTTCGCCTAAAATTAAAATGAACTGTGAATTAAAAAAGAATTGGAAATGTTTTCTACTTTTCTTCAGCCACTAGCCAGCTTTCCGACTGGAAAACTTTGCTGCTGCGGTTTCTGTGTTTCTCCAAATGTTGACTGTGCTTTTTATTTTTTGCTAGGCCGGCTCAAGTTATCCAAGGTTGTGTCAACTATTCTTATGTGCATACGTGGGTTTTTTTAATCTCTGCTCGCAAATCTTTGAAGCCCCTTTGTCGAAATCCGATTGGGGGCTGATTTTTGTTAACTTGGGATAATTGAACTCTTGATCATAAAGTGAATGGTGACCTAAAAACCCGCTAGCTATTTCACCATTGAAATGTTTATTTTGATTGTAAGGTTGCTTCATTTTTATTTAATTTTGTAATTTGTTTTTGAAGTTGCTTTAAATTTCTTACTCTTGCCTAATTAGCCAAAATAATGTTACTGAATTAATTAATCACTCAGTTTTATGACATTCAAAATTCATTCAACTCTTTTGGAGAAACAATACATTAAAAAAAGTTAACTTTTTGTGTTATCCCTTAAACAAAGTTTTTGCATTTACGTTCAATCAGTATTCCCGTAGAATTTTATGTCATTTTCAAAATGTGTCATATTTATGTATACTTGCCATACTTTGACTAGTTCACAGGATTTTTAGTTATGAATTCGCTTCAATATATATATATATAATATGAATTTTTTATTCTTGCTTGTTCCTGTAAACGGATAATCTGAATGAAGTGTTTGCTTTTTTTTTTTTTTTTGACATTGTTACAAATATGTATGATTGCACTGTATATATTTGAACTAGAGAAAAAAGATATCCCTTCTTTAAGTTTGATTAATAGATATTGCTTCGTTGTAGATCTTTATTTTGATTATGTATAGATGGTATAAAATCCACGTTTTTGAATCCACCTGTTATTATTAATTTATAAAATATCTACAGTATTATCTCTCTTAACCGGTGAAGCCAATTTGAAGTACAAAATTTTGGCGCACAGTTGATTTTAATATTGGAATTTTATTAGTCTAAATTAATTGCATGAAAATTTTATCAGTCTATTTCCCTAGCTATCTTCTGTAATGACATAAACAACGTCAAAATTAGAAGAGATTAAAAAGAGAGGGGAAAAATTTTTACTTAAGTTTACCTTATACAACTCTTCAAGCATTTTTTTCAATGCAGTTGCATTGTTATTCTGCCTACATGCAAATTTGATTTGACGACTTCAATTTCATATTTGACTTTAAGTAATCCAACTTTTGAAAAACTGCTTTTGTTAGGAAAATACCGGTTACAAGGGATTTTGCTGTATTTCTGAAAATTAAAGTTCATTTGTTAGTTTTAATTTTAATGCTTAAGTAGTCACAAAGCAATTGCAGATTTCTTTCTGTAAAAGATTTTTTTCTTTGTAGCTGTGTTTTTTTGATTATGAGCAATGTTAGAGGTGATACAGTATGGTAGAGATAAAGCTATGCATTGAAGCCTTTTTGCTGTCAATATCAGTAAATTGAATAGGATTGTCATTTGTTTTGTTCATTAAAATGTTTTTCTTTGGGGCTGCAATGTGGTGTTTTAAATTATGAATATTTCGTTCATTAATAATTTGAATACTCCTAAAAGTCTTCCGCTAATTTTTTTTGTCTCACAGTATGTATGTGTTGGCCTTGTGAAAAATTTGTAGTCGTTTGAAAATGTGCAACTATTTGTCTGACTTACTTAGCGGTGTATAAATGTTATTCGTCTTTTACGTTTACGTTTTAAAAAAAAAAATTACTGAATAATTATTAACTTATCTTTTCGGAGTAAAAAATTCGTTATTATCTTGCAGTTTGCGAACCTTAATCATAGTTGACAATCAAAATATTTTCGTTTTTTCTCTCGATGCAGCAGTCATCAAACATCGTAATTAGTTATTTGTAATTTTTTTTTGTTAAAATAATTTGACAGTGAATAAATTTGTAAATAATATATTTAAGTTTTCAATTTTATTCTAATGAGTGTAACCAGTTACTAGTTTTTAAATTAACATCAAGGTAACTGTTCCAATTATGTTGTTAATAATAAAGAAATAAAGTTATTGTATGAATAATTTTCCTTTTAAAGTGAGTTATGAATTTGCCATGCATTCATATATGTATAAAAGTTATTATACATAAAAATGATTCATCGTCAGGAATATTAAATGCTTACTTATATGCCATGATTTATCTAATGAATGGTTTATTGCTTTGATAATGGTTGTTATTCTTGTTGATCTCTTTTAAAGAAATGTACTCTAACAATAAAGACTTTGTTTTTAATTTCTTGTTTCTGTCATTAATTAGTCTGTATACTTGTAATGGAAATCTGATCATTTTTTTAATACTTTCATTCCTTATATGTATAACAATTATGGCCAACGAAACATGCACAACGAATTCCAATTTAATTTGCAAATTTGGAATGAGCAGAAAATAATATTACAAAACACATAGTAAGACTGGCGAAGTAGTCTGCCCATATCTTTCTTGCATACTTTCCAATAAAGGTCTTATATATCTCTCCCTCGCCAAAAAAATGTATGGACCATCGATAAGACCACTAAGCTTTGCGTGGTATTGACTAACCATAGTTGCGAATTATAAATATATTTTGTGAATGCTAGTATATTGAATAAATATGTATTTTGGTAACATTTTTAAACCCTGTTGAAACCAAGATTTGATGCGGAACTATAATTGCATTCAACAAGATTCGACGAAATTCATTGTTTCAATTAATCAAATCGTTGCTTTATGTGTTTATATGCATGGGAAAGTACAGATTGAACGTGATCATTCATTTCTTTGACAGATTTGGTTCAAAATTTGATACAAATCTACATTTTGGAATGAACAAAGTTATTTTAGTTATGAATCAAACTTTAGCTATCTGAATCTTTATTTCTTGTAATGATAGAATTCACGTGTGCTCGAGAGCCGGTCATGCATCTCTTAGATGCAATGAATTTCGTTAAAAATTTTATAGAAATTTGCAAATTTAGTGATGATGATATTGTGTCTGTGTTTCCACGGAAAGGAAGTGCAGTAACTTCTGAGGATAAAGACCCCTGAGCACCCAGAGGACAGAAGTCGTATGAAGATGACACACACATTCTCTTGCACAACCTCTTTTTACAAGGGGACCACATTCACACGTCTCGCAGATAGAACACAAGTAAAGAACAATAATGCTCGAACCCGGGACACCTAGACCACGGGGAAGACGTTTTACTCCTTAGCCAGGATGCCGATTGCAAATTAAGATCATCATCATCAGCTATAAAATAATAATAAAACCCTTTCAAGTTATTGCTGACAATTTAAAAAATATGTTTCCGAATCGAAAGATTTGAATCTGGAGATTCATCAAAATATTGACTTCGAGTTATTTTAAATCTACAGTGAATACTTTTTTTTTTTTTTTGTACTTCGCTTGCTAAAAAGTAAAAACAAACAATAAAAGGATACATGGCATTGCAAGAGTTGACTATTCTAGAAATCCGTGAAAAGTATTTTTTTTTTAATTCATCGTATCATTTGGAATATGACAACAAAATAACCATTCAATGCTTTTATTGTCTATAATGAATTAGATCGAACAACAATTCAGCAATTTTTACTTGGACACTGCATCAATAGATGGTTGATCAAATATATTAATATAGTCAATAAATAACGGAATAAGGAATACTGCATTTAAAAACCATGTTATAAACAAGTTTCTCTCATCAACTGCTGCAAATGATGAAAAATGTCCAAATTCTCAGCCCCAATCAGTAAGTCAGCGCGCACTGGTACGTTTCCATCAAAAAAGTTCAAGACCAGTATCAGCAAAGATAAAAACTTTGACCCAATTGACTTCATGATGGTTAAAATTGACAGATGTTGGACAGAAATGATGATGGTCTTTTCTATTATGTATATTTTACTCTAATTCTATCATACATCGAATCGCTGTAGCCTTTGGTACCCGATTATTTACCGACAATTTACAGGAAAGAACCCTTCTCGGGCCTTCTGGCGTGAGAACGGATCCGTTATAATGTATTTTTGGCGATATCTGTCTCATTTTAGGAATAAAGCTTTACAAAAGCTGTGAACAGAATCAAAATGAAACTGTATTGGTAAACTTTATTTAAACTTGGAACATATTATACACCACCTCTAAACTACTAAAAAGATCAAATCAAAAAAAAAAAAAAAATGAAATGTCCACTGAAGTTAGGAGTAACCCAGAACATTTCCCCATCATCAGTATTTCTACCTGAATTCTATACTTTCGGTGAGCTCAAAAATTACTGTTCAAATAACAATTCAGGAGTTAAGAGTGTCTCTCTACTCAATTGGTTATAAAAAAACTGTCAAGTAATGCATTTTGTGTCTAGTGTCATAATGGAGTAAAATCCTAAGTAACTGCTGACGATATTTTTGAATGATATGAAATAATTGTTATGAAGTGTCTTCTACCTTCCCATCTGTTGATTGTGCCTAATAATTTGCATCATAATATATTGGAAAAAACAAGCATAGATCAAAAATTAAATCTCCTTACATTTTGAAATGGTAGAGGTGATATTGTCCAAGTTTTTATTACGAGTGTAGAAAAGTTTAAAAGCCCCAAAAAATGTTTTTTTTCTTTTTTTTTTTTTTTTTTTTTCGTAATACATATCCAGTTGTCGAAATTTTTGCCATGCTGAAGATTAAAATCCATAGCTAGACAAAGATTCAAACTGAGTTATCTCTTAAGTGTGAGAGTTATTGACTCGGCATCCATTAGATTTTTCTTTAGAACTGTCTTCCTTATTTTAAGAGACTCACTGCGCAATAAAACAATTTACAATTTCCTAACAACATGATTTATACTAAACATATTGATATCGTTTACAATTTTAAAATTTTATTTAAGGAATAAAAAATTTAACTAAAATGGTTTTGGTAGAAAGCCGATGAAAGCTTGTTGACTGAAAAGTTCTGTCTTGAATAATAGAAACTACAGAAACGTTATTTTGAAACTATATGGAAGGGTGGAAAAGGAATTGTACCATTTTTTTATATTAGTCGCCTTTGACGATCAGAAGTTTTACTGAGAATATGAAATGGGTTTATATAATTTCAATTAAATCTCTTACGTGTAGCTTGATGTTCACATTTCCTTCAACTAGCGTTTCTTAAATATCAAGTTGTGGTAGACATTTGATTTGATTTAGAAGCAAGTCCACTGACATATTATCAGTGGATTTCCTTCTGATTTTGACTTGATATATGACATGCGATCTCATCTAATATCCAATTATATTGTCTTGTGAGAGGCTGCAATTTCACTTTCTTGTTCTTGTAAAATGGGCGGTTAATTTTTTCAATGAAAAGGTTCAGCGTATTTTGTAATGCAATCTTGAATAACAATACATTAGACAGATGTCGATGAAAAAATTTTAAAATACCGATTATAATCCTAGACGATATCAGATACATTGCCTAATAGTTTAAAAGGTATTGATAGATTCTACAAAAAAGTTAAATGAAGTAAAAAAAGTAATATAAGAAAAAAAATTAAGTCAATTCCTATTTAGATCAACAAAGAAAAAATTTATTTTAGTTACTTTTTATTGAATAATAATGATTAATTTAAATTGTATATACATATGACAGATTTACAATAGTAAGTGGCAAAAGAAATTTTTTCCAGCAATCTACATGCTTCGCCACTGACAGTATTTATTCCCAAATTTATATCCAGCTAAATATCTCATACAAGAGAAATTTTTTTTCTCCCATATAAAACTAAAATTAATTAAGTATAAAAAAATTATTGATTTTTGCATGAGAATGGAACGTTACCGTCTCACCCTTTAATGACATGGAGTCATCGAAATATGGTCATATCAGAATCTGTCGACGAACAGGAACTGCCAACGTAAAGAATAATTTTAACACAATTTATACATATAGATATAACTCTTTATAATTATTATTTAGTTTGTATTACAATATGTTTTGTGCATTATTGGCATCTCTTTCATTCAAAATCAAATCCCGTAACAAACAAATTTCCTGGATTAGGTTTCCATCTGCATCTTGGTTATAAAACGTTACACATGTTTTGGAACATATCTCTAACTCGTATTTATCTAAAAATTTTATATCAGACTAATTTGAAATCAGAAATTCTTTTATTATGTTGTTCGGAAAGTAATTTCGTTTTTTCCTGACAAAGGATTTAATTGCATTTTTCGCACCCAATTTCATACTTAAACCGCAAAATCATTTTATGTTTTAAGAGCTGATATAGCAAGGCTTGAGTGTGAAAAAGTGCAGCTGATTCTTCGCAGTAGTTTTTGGATGGTGCCCTTTTAAATATGGAGAGCAATAAACAGCATTTTCGTCATTTTTTTCTTTTTTGCTATATAAAAGGTAAAAATGCTGTTCAAGCCAGAAATAAATTAGCCAATATGTGTGGAGAAGATGTGTTAACAGTACATCAGTACCAGAACTGATTTGCAAAATTTTTCCTTCAAATGAGGAGGCCAAAAACCACCTCGATCAGTTTTTTTTACAGCAAAGACCAAAACTTTTATGAGCGTGTAATCATGTTACTACCAAAAATATGGCAAAAGGTATTAGACCAGAATGGCAATTTTATAATTTAATAAATAATTTATTCATTAAACGAAAATTTCTTTTCATTTTGACAAAAAAATATGAAATGACTTTCCGAACAACCCAATAAGTATATCTTCTATTTGTATAACAACAATATCAATTACAATGTTAAAAAATAACACTTAAATTCCTGTACCGGTTTTCTTTTTTTTTTTTTTTTTTTTTTTTTTTTAATTCGTCTTCTGCTGATTTTGGAATATAATCTTTTCCTTTTTCGAATTTCGTTTCGCAGAAAAACGTTCTGAAATGTTCAAATTATGTGCTAACATTTTAGCTTCATTTAAAAATATGTTAAATCTTGAATTTCAGTTTTAATTTTATTGACTAGAATTGAAAACCAAGTCAAGAACAATTTACCATTTCTTGAAAAAGTTTATTAATAGTGTTAATTTTGGACAATATATCAAATCATACTATTAAACATAAAATAAATTCCATTTCTATTCAGCATTTGATAAACTTTTAGCTTCGGTTATCACTATATTATCGTTACTTACATCAAAAAATTCTTTTAGGGCATTACAAGTTTGTTTAAACTGTATATGCACTGCTTTAACCGAATCTACTTTGACTTCCCAATGAGTGTAACATAATGGTTTAAGAATAATGTTTAAAAGCTTTTGTGGAGTTTCCCATCTTTTTGTAGATGCAGAAAATAAGCAACATAACCGTTGCAATATCTCCGAAAATTGTTTACAATGTATACTGCCGGAAGTGACATCACAAATTAATAAATTAAAGGAGTGTGATAGGCAAGGAACATAAATTGCATGCGGGTTTAGAGAAACCATTCTAGACTATACACCTTTATATTTCCATTTCATGTTGCTACCGTTGTCATATGCTTGTCAACCACAATTTCTAATATTTAAATCAAGTTCGTTTAATCTTTCCAATAGAATCTTTGCAAGTCTTTCATCAATCAGATCAGTTACTTCAATAAACTCTACAAATGACTCGTTTATAGTTAATCTTTTCTCTTAAAAATTCACATATCTGATAAAGATTGAAGTTTATTACTAACTAGCCGCCTTTGGCGACCAGCTGGTTCGCCATGAGTAATGCGCTCTAAAATTTCCAATTAAATCATATATTTTTTTTAGTCAAAATTTAAGAAATAGTTTAAGTTGAAAGATTCAGTTATTAGTAGTTAAATAGTCGGTAACTTTATTCGGAAAAACATTTTGAGTTGAATACTTTAACAGTTTATCGATTATACTTCCAAAATATTAAAAATGTTTTTTTCGGTGATATTGCCAAAATGTTAAATATATTTTTTAAAAAAAGCGAAAAAGGGAAAAAAATTATTGAATTAATGATACAGATATTGCAAACGATTATAGAAATATGCCATTAAGTCGGGATTTCAATACAAATCCTGTCTAAATTCAATCAGGTTTACTGTAAATAAAGATAATTTATGGAATTAATGATATAAATATTGCAAACGATTTCTTAGAATCCTTTGCCTTGCATTTATTTTTATAGAAGATATCACATTTTATATTTCTATTATTTTATCCAGTCACGTGCTGAAAGTTGTATTTCTTAGATTTAAATTACGATGATAGTTGTTGTTTTTCATTTGAACTTCCGGCATTGTTTTATTTTATTTTATCCAGTCACGTGCTAAAAAAAACATGGTTAAAATATTTCTTTAAAAGTTCGTTAAAAATAAAAGCTTGCATTATAAATTAAAAATACTTATACTGTTAGAAAGCTAATTTTTTTATCTTTAAATTGATATTGAAATCATGTTTGCCCGATAATAATTTCGGAAGTTATAGTGGAAAAACGTCGAAATTTCGCTTAAATTTTAATTAATTCAAATTCTAATTAAAAATTCGAAAAAAGGGCTCCGAGGTGCACATTCCCGACCTCCAAGGTATACATGTACCAAATTTGGTAGCTGTAGGTCCAACGGTCTGGCCTGTAGAGCGCCAACACACACACACACACACACACACACACACACACACATTGAGCTTTATTATAAGTATAGATGGGAAATATCAGAAGTGCAATCCATTTGAATACCATAGCACATGGCTGCTTTTTTATCGTGTTTAATTTTGTTAAGGACATCATTACCGTACACAGAAATCACTTGTTCTTGTGACCTATGTGCTAAATGATGCACAATTCTATTTTTAGAATTTATTATTTTATCTATATGATCGTATTTACTTAATAATACGATTAAACTTGAAAAATTGATCATCATTAGGTTTACCTATTATTTCTTGAGTTCCTCGAAGTGGAAGATCAATACACGCTAAAAATAGAATCACATCTACAATTCTTTGAAATAATAATTTGAGTCCTGCCGTTTCCTTACATATATTAAATTGATTAGTTTTATCAATAATCTAAGTAAAATTTAGTCGTTTTAATAATTATTTCCAAGTAATAAATGAATTAAATGACAAACAGAACTCTCATGATCTTGAATTACAGTTGATAACTTTCTCCATTTACTTAGATACCTATGAATTGTGTAGATTTTTTCATTTCCTCTAGAAAATAATGTCCGTACACACAAAAGTGATATGAATTAATTATGTAAAAGCAATTATTGCCTAGAAAATACGAAATAAAATTTTAATAGATGAAGTAAAATTACATTACTTCGAAAATTTGGCGAAGTTTAGTTTTACCTCTTGGCACCACATTTTTTTATCGTATGTAGTGGAAAAGTATCTGCTTTCTACATATTTACCAAAAAGTCCTTTGCTTTGAACAGGTCTGATTTTAACACAAAACATTCTAAAATTTATCTCTTATAATACCTGGCTATAAACCAGAATCGTTTATACTCTCTGGATCATATTTGTCATTTTCACTTTCGACATTATTTTCTGATTCGGCCATATTTGTTAAACACATGGATATTGAACAAATTTCACTGTTTCACCATTTTCATTGCAAGACTATGCAGTTGGAGTAGAAATTTCTTCCCCAGTTTGAATTTTAATTTCTGAAATTGAAGCAATTTCTTTGCTAGAATTAATTTGTAGCCAAGAAAACAGATCTACTAGTGACTTCTTGAAGTTTAGCTTTTCTTCTTTTTTATAATTTTCTTTTTTTACAACCAGAAGTATATTTCCTTGGCGTGAACATATCTATCGTTATATCTATCAGTATTAAACAGCTTATAGAATGAATTACCACATTATTATCTATATATATATATACAATAAGCTACTACCTGATAGGGGAAGTAAGTGATTGTGAATCTACTTGCCTTATTCTAACAACCCTTTGTACACTTGTACGAGTCTATAACATATACTATGAACTTCATATACACTTTCCGCCGAAAGTCTGCGTACAGAGAACATTCTTCTCTATTCATGCTAAAATATCTATAATTTCATGAGTGGAAAAAAGCAATACATCTCCAATTCATTCATTAAAATAATGTACTTCAATTAATAAAAAAAAATAAGCTAATTTGTCCCTAATTGTAAGAATACTCGCCAAATGAAGTCCAAAAGCCTCGCCAGAAGTCAGCGTACACTAAAAAAGGAGAGCATTCTCCGATCATTTGCTGTACGTTTATTATCTCAAGCCTCGATTTCAAAGTAAGTTTGAATTCTTCTAAAGACTGATGTTCGATTTTTGCTGTGGATCTTTTTCTTGAAGACATGACAGGTAAAAGAAAAGAGATAAGTGTTTATGAAAGAAAGATTATAGTAAATCTTTGGAAATCAGGGAAATCACTCAGAACAATTGCTGAGACAGTTAATAGGAGACGTTCTTCGATCCAGAAAGTTATTAACAACTATAAATCAACGAGTGTTCTGACATCAAAACCGAGATCTGGCCGTCCAACTACACTGACGCTTCGAGAGACCCGCTTTGTAATTCAGTCTGTAAAAAAAGATCCTCGATTGTCAACATCAAAAATAGCACAAAGTGTTGCTGAGAGATTCCAAAAAATAGTTAGTTTAACTACAATTCGAAGAATCTTGAAAAAACACAATTTTCATGCTAGGGTGCAAGGAAGAAGCCATACATTTCCCCAGTGAACAGAGCAAAAAGAATTGCGTTCACAAAATAACATCTGGATAAGACTCAGGATTTCTGGAATAAGGTAATTTTTTCAGATGAAAGCAAATTTTGCATTTTTGGAATAAAAGGAAGAAAATATGTCTGGAGGAAACCTGGTACAGAGCTAAATAAAGAAAATCTTCTTCCAGCTGTCAAACATGGAGGAGGATGGTTTGGGGGTGCATGGGGAACAGTGGGGTTTTTAATCTTGAGTTTATTGAATCGACAATGAATAAATTTGATTACTTGAACATATTGAAAAGAAACCTCAAACAAAGTGCCCAGAAACTTGGATAGAACAAAAATTATTTTTTCCAGCAAGACAATGACCCAAAACATATGGCCCAAATTGTGAGGTTATAGCTTCTGTACCATGTACCAAATCAACTGCACACACCTCCCCAGTCCCCAGACCTAAATCCCATTGAACATTTGTGGGATTTGCTTGAACGAAGAATAAGAGAACATCCAAAGAAATGCTAAAATCTATTATGAAAGAAGAATGGGAAAAATAACTTCAGAAGAGACGTCGAAACTTATTCAATCGATGCCAAACAGACTGAGAGAAGTCATAAAAAGAAAGGGCTATCCAACCAGATACTAAATTTTGGAAAACAATGATCATTTTTTAACTTTTTTGAAATTGTACGCTTATTTCTGGTGCATATGGTTTCTCTTTTTTAATGTATGTATAGTTTGTATTTTATTTTGTAACTTTCAAGTGATTGTTACCGACTACTATTAAAATGTGTTTTATTTGAGCTATCTAAAAATCCATAGTTTAATAAGAAATATTTAATCCAAGTACGAATCGCTACATTAACACCAAGCATCTATCGCTTGTACGCAGACTTTCGGCGGTAAGTGTATGCCCAAATCCACCGACTCTAAATTTAAACTTCATCCTTGATTCTTTTCATTCCAATCATGGCCGCTAAAGCAGAAATTCAATGTGCATTGCTAAGAGATAGTTTAATTTATCTTCATTTTACTTTTTGCTTGAGCAACTTTATATAAACGAACATAGAAGAGCGCATAAAAAGTATTAAATCAGATGCAGAAACAGGTATTTAACAGATGATTTGCAAGTCCATTTGAACTCAGCCTCATCTCGCAGAAGACGCGACGTTCTGTCTTAACATATCTGAAGGGGATTTTTTTTTATTCATAAATCAACTCCCCCCCTCTTTTTATAGTTATCGCCATGATCATTGCCTAATAACGGCGTCAGTCACCACGTGGAATCAAACTTGTATACTTTCAGTATGTAAAAGCTATTTTAATTTAAAAACTATCAGAAAACTATTTTTTTTTTATCACCGCGGGGTCGTTCTCAGTCCTGGGGCCTGGGTACATAGCACACCTTGCACCTCCCAGAGGGCCGGCCCCGCATAAAGTCCCCGATTTTAAGTTTCATTATCTCTTTAGGCATATAGTCATTGTACTTCAAGCAAGCTACATTGCTAGAACCTCCTGGACAAACCTGCTTTTCAATCTTCTCCTCTTATCACCGTTGAGAACGCCATCAGAATGATGGAATAAAAATGTCCAGATAGAATATTGCCTTGATTTGGATATCGAAACTTCCAGTCCACTCCATATCAATTCTCACAGGTTTTTCACATTGATTCTGAATTTTGCTACATCTAATTAATCATAAACTTCTATATTTAAAAATATCTTCTCGGTCAAAAACCTTATATCGCTAAAGAGATTAGTTCTGTTTTCTTCCTTGAAAGAAGTTAATTCGAAGTATACACAGAAAAAGCATTTTAATCCTTAATAATTTTGAAATAGAAGTTTTGAAGGATTTCAAAAATTCTGATTTCTTTGAGTCCTAAACACATGTTTGTAATTATACCTGTCTGTCTGTTTGTGAACACGATAATTCAAAAATACTCTTTAAACTAGATGGATGAAATGTAGCATGTATATCAACTGTGTTAATTTCTATAACATTTTGAAGAAATATTTTCCCAGAAAGTTTATCTAAGTGGCTAATTGAGTACATGTGAACTCGATATTTTCGAAGCTTAAAGAGTAGAGTAAACAAAATTTATTACACAGATTCATTATCTAAATCATTGATTTGTTTCAAAATTTGAACTAATTCCGTAAAGGGATAGCCGTCTATGCTTATGTATGCATTTAAAAGTCATCAATCAAGAGGTCTGAAATTAAATAAATGAAACTTCATATCTAAATTGCCTCCCAAAAACTTTCTTGTATACTCTTTAATAAAGATATTATCTTCCCGCTCCCAGACAGAGTGAAATAATTGGATGGCATGAAATTAACGTGAATGACTGGTTTCATGGTCATTCAAAAAGAAGTTATTAGCAAAATTATTCAAACAACGTTTGAAGCTAGTCGGATGAAAATTGGTATACTTTGACATTCTAAGAGTTTTATTAAAACTCTTTAAATATAGAAACTACGAAGGAAAAATAAACTATGTTTTTTATTTGAACAACAATCAGAAAGAAAAGAAAAAGTGCGCGTGTGAGAATATATCCATAGTTTCCTTTATTATTAAAAGAGACAATTGCATTTAGACGCAGCATTCAAACATCTAAACTCTATGGAACAAAATGGATGCACCCATGAATTCAAATTGTTTATATCGGCATTTCTAATATTTGACCATAATTAAGTATGGAGATGCTTAAACACTTGAAGGAAAAATCTCAAAAAAGAAGGAAACTTTTAGCACAACAGGTTAAATAAATTATACTCTAATTTTTGTTACTGTATAATTGTCTGTTAACTTTTTTGATTATTCGACTCTTTTGTGGTAGAAATACTTCAAAGTAAAACGTCGTCACAAATATTGTTAAGAAGCCGGAATAAACGTAAAAATCAAGTGATTTAATAATATTGATTACATTTTTGGAAAAAGATTGCAAATATGTGGAAAGAGTTGTAATAAATAAACGAAGCTTTTATTTTATTTCTATTAAATTTATCCTTACAAATTACTCGATTTAACATTTTTCTTTTAGTCGAACAAATGTTAGAATAAGATTGATATTTTAGAAAATCCGTTTTGGAGTTCTATTTTAAGATTTCTAACTTTTTTTCTGAAATTTTAAGTTTTGTACTTAATTACAACATTTCTTTTTAACAATCATCATATTATTGCAATATGATTTACTAAATGACATTGCCTAAGAATGAAAATTGAAGCTATTTTTGGAAAATTATTATTATTTTCTAAAAAAAGTAATGATTTTATACCTATGTATACTTACACATAGGTATAAAGCATTGTTTAGGGCAAATTTTAAAACCTCACAATTCCTGTATTAATCTATAATATGCATATTGCCTTCTTTTTCATGTCAGAATGTACACAGATTGAAATTGAAGGAAATCTTAAATACTAATGATGTATTAGATATTTTTTACTTATAAGATTTACATTTTTTAGCGTATTGCAATTTCATAATATCAGTAATATGATTAAATTCACTGAATAATTATGATTAAATTCACTTTAATTTTGTTTCACTAAAAGGTTAAATTATTATAAACCATCAAGAAATGAATTGGAATATATATATATATAAATAATTGCAAAAAAATACTATTTGAAAAAAATGATATTTTACCTGATTTGCCACTAATGAAATTAATAGTTTAAGTTTTTATATTTGGCTGTTACAATAAGCGAACATTAAAATTGCAAGAATTACTGAAAATTATTTATTATTTAAATCAAGCAAGGATTGAATCTAAATTACAATAAACAAACACTACATAGCTAATTATAAAACACTTAGCAAACTACGTGTAAAATTGAATAAATTTTTTGCACATGTTTTCACCATGAAACTAAATAAAATTTTCTTACTATGAATGTAAATAAAGTAGATTGCAGCCTTTAAATTATTCATTTACAAAAAAATTAATATAAAATAAATTTTATGATAAATTTATCAAATATAATTTTGTAATATAGAAAATTATCTTTTCAATATGCATCAGGTGGGGGTAAACTTAGGATTCATATGTTGTAAAATATTTAAACAGATTGCATTTTTGGTGAAAAAAAGTTTCAATATTTTATTCATTTAAGTGACACATACTTCAAATGATAATTACAACAATTGTATTAATTTATGATTAAGAATTGCACATTTAATCTTGTTATGTTGTGTAAATAGATAACATATATTAATAAAATTTCATTTTTTTATGCAATACATTGTAAAAAATATCTTATGGCTTTTAAACTTATGAAAATCTTCAAAAATATTCAATTGTGTTTAATAAATATTATATGATAAAGTTTATCTGAATATAAAAATTAAAATCATAGAGAATGAAAATAAAAAAGTGAGCAAAAAGTTTAAATAGTTTAAGAACTTGCTGAAATGAAAACATCTTGAGATATATTTTAAATATGAAATTTACTACCACAATTTACTATTTAAAAAAATGGTTGAAATTGTGAACAAATTGCACAACTAAATTTAAATCATTAAAATGACAATTTTCTGAGTAGCTATGTAAATTATTTTTTTGTGATAATATTTGTGAAAGTTCTAATATAAAAGTATTAAAATTTTAATGAATTATAATTTTACATAAAGTTTTTTTTAAAGAATCTTTTTGAGTTGTACATTCTTATGCTTTAAAATATGAGCCAAACATTTTGCTCTATAATGTACTAGTTAGTATAAAGCAGATAATTGTATTATAGATATAAATATATATGACTTTTTGACTTAAAAGGTATTATAAGGATATATCATAAAAAATGTTTACATGATTTATTTTATAAAATCTTTTCAAAAATTGTTCATAATAATATTTGCTGAGATAATTTGTTACATTATGGCTTAGTTACTGAAAGGAAGCTTAAATAATTGGATTCCCGTTCCGACACTCATACTAAGCAGATATGTCTATCAGAGCTCTTGACCTATGTCTGAACCGGCAGATTTAATTCTTTTACATCAATTCCATATATAATCAGTTTTGAAAAGTTTTCAACTCTGCCTCACTGTTACTGCCTCTTACAAAAAAACCCATCTATTATTTGGTGATTTTACCACTATTTTTGCTAATACTGGACTTTGCCTCCATCTCTACCATGAAAAAAAATCAAGGCGTTAGAGACATTCATGGAGTGATTAAAATTGTTGCTGCTCCTGAGTTCAGTCCCGGACAACAGGAATACCAAAATCAACAAAGACAAGCCCCCACTCTAGGACACAGTTGCACTAACTGCACTAGCTCGCAGAAATCTACAACTTTATACCTTTCTGATTATGCAAGTATTTCCAATGATCTGAAAGCATATGTCACTCCTGAAACCATAGAAGCCGTCAAAAAACTTCAGGTATTTAGAGACACTTCTCAGACTGCATCTAAATCTTCCAACAAGCCCCCCCAGGACTTCTACAACTTCCCCAGAAAAAACTCCTCAAAACTATGAAGAAAGTCTAAAATTAACTGAACTCATGAATATAGACAACTTTACGCATGTTTCATTGAAAAATGCAGCGAAAAGGAAAGCTTCTGATATCCCGGAAATCAAACAAAATAATAAATTCTGTCTACTAGAAATCACTGAAAATCAATACCCAACAATCCCAGACCCTCTCAGTTTATCCCAGCCATCAACCTAAAAACGACAGAAAGCTATAATCTGATCCTCCAAGAAATCTGCCGAGAAGTCCCGAAAACCGTAAAAACCTACCAAAACAACTTCATCCAAATCATCCATTCTCTGACGAGGATAGAAGCAAGATAATGACTCGATTAGATGAAAAGAAACACAAATATGTTCTCACCAAATCCTTTGAAAACCCCCCTCTGAAAGTAGTAATAAAAGGCCTCTCAATTAACATGAAAATCCAGACCATCAATGAAGAGCTAAAGAAAAAAAACTACCACACCTTGAGAATCCCCCAACTTTGAAACTATCGAGAAAACTCACTTTATCCCATTTTTATGGTGGAGTTAAAGAAGACCGAAAAGTGCAAGGCATCTACAATCTTAAGTCGATAGCATTCCTCAGAATCAAAGTTGAAACATATAGAAAAAGAAACAAGGCCACTGTGTGCTGGTTTTTACCATAGCACTAGAAACTGTTAATGCTCTCCAAGATGCATAAAATGCCATGACAAACACTCGACAAACAATTGTGACAACAACAACAAAAAAAGAATCCGGGAACCAGTTTGTATTAATTGTCATCAAGTCGGTCACCTCGCCTCTTGGTGTGGTTGCAAGGCTTAACCTATAATTAAAACCAGTCCAAAATTATGAAAATCCTACAAGGAAGTTGCAAGAAACAAATTTTAAAACCATCAACTGACACTTCCCAAAAATATCAAGAAAGCAAAGACCCCCAACCCTAATGTTCTATCTGTTCAAGATCTCCTAGACTCCCCTAGAGAAATCAAAGCTATGCTGGTGGAATTTCTTGGTCTCCTCAGCACAGCAAATTATAATAAAAATCCAACAAGCCCAGATCACAGAAGAAAAAAGTTAATCCTAATCAATGCTCTTCTAGAGTAAATATTCCCTTCTGCTGCTAAGTCGTCTTACCTCACCCCATTATGCTGCCTCACGATTGGTTCAGACTAGTAGATACCAGTATCTCTTTCCTGATTGACTCCTGACTGCTAACCTGAACCCAGAAAACCACTGTTCTTCAAACTCATCACATTGATCCTCATCTTATCTCATTGCTGTCTGAATTATCAAGTTTAGCTTCTTCCAACCTAAAGTATATCATTCTTCTAGATTTACAGATTATGGGGCCTGCGGCCCCAATAGCTACTAGCCAAAGGCTTAAATAAGAAATATGTGCAGCTACATTTTTTTTATTTGTACTTAAAATTAAGATAAAATGCATATAGTATGTTTAACTCTGTAAACAAACCTCACATATAATAATAAAATCCCAAAATTCATTTTATTGGCTTTGCTGTGAAAATCTAGATTTGTTAAGAACAGGAATTTTTACATTGATATGATGAACAAGTAAATAATAGTAAGGACTGCTGTTTCAAACAACTAAATGTAATGGCCACATCTTTGATATGTTCCATAACTCTTAAAAGTCTGTTGCATTAAATAATTTTTAACATGCATATTTATCTGGTATAAGACTATGTCGTGGACAAAGTTTTGACTAGGAATCAGAGAAATGTGCCACATTTTTCTTACAATGGAAGATTTATTTTAAAATTGTATGCTAGTTTTAAATTAGGTACATGATGTATATTACTATCCCATAAATCAGAAACAAACCTGAATACATATTATTATTTTTGCATTATTATTCTAAATCAAGGGATTCCATAATAAGGACAATTTTTTAAAATTTAAAATGAAGTTAAGAGAAATCTACTGATAGCATTTTTCATTAGGTATTTTTTTTATTAACAATAATTTGAAACGTTTTCATTAACTGCATGCATCAAATGAGCATTGTACTTTTAAACAATAAAAACACATAATCTGTTTAAAATTGCTGTTATATGCATTTTATTATCTTTGTTATTGCGCAGTTAGGTAAGTGGCATATCATGCCATCTTTTGTATGCATTTAAAAAAAATTAAATTGAAACATGATTTTTATTTAGTATTTTTGCTAAGAATTATAAAATAATATTTTTAACCCTTTAAGCGGTCAATTTTTTTACCAGAAATGCTTCCAAAAAAGGCAAATTTTTTCTTCCACGATTTTACTCATGAGAGAAGACTCAATGAATGTTTCCTAAAATTGTAGAACATCATAAGTGTCGTCAAATTGAATCGTGTCAACAGAAGGAATACTAGCACACGGAACAGGTTGGTTTTTCACATCAACCTAGGTAAAAATTCCTACAGTACTCTATTCTTCATCAGAGCTGAGCTCACTCCACGAATCATCTGAGGAATAATCCAAATAATTAGAAGAAATATCTGTATCTGTGTTAGAATGTAGTTCATCATCTAACAAGAAAGTATTTTCGTTTATTCCATCCATAACTTCCATAAAAAAACAACAACAAGGTTTTAAATTCACAAGCGTTGAATACAGTAGAACAAAAATTTCGAAGAAATATTCCAGCTACAAAGAAAAAACTCGGATGAAAAGCATTACAGTTACATGGACAAGCCACGCCATCTATTAAAAAATATTAATACTAAATAGTCTCTTTACTATAATGAAAAATACGGGCAAACCAGAGAAGGAAAGGAGAAAATATCGATGCCCATACGCCGTATGGGCAAACCAGTTGAGGCCAATTTTGGGTAGCACGTACACTGTACGGGCAAACCGCTTAAGGGGTTAAATGGGACTGTAATGATTTTTTTTTTTCAAATTGCTAAAATCTTTCCTTTTTCATTCTGTACAAAATATGAATTCCATTTACAAGTCTGAGATGTACTTTTTATTTCAGCTTGGAGCGGGAAGTACTGAAAACCTCAGCTCAATTTTAGGAAACCAAGAAGATAGAAATGCAAGCGATGCTTCTAAAAAGTCTAAATCGTGAGTTAGTTAAAATTTTTATATGGTTTATTTTTCAATTTTTTTTACAACAAATGAAAATTTTAGACTTTTTTCCCCCTTGAAATGCATGTTTATTTATTTATATTTTTAGGGACCCATTAGTTTTCTCACTTAATGAAAATAAAAGTGGAGAATTTACAGTTGATAAACAATCTACTTCAGAAGTAAGATCTCACTCATTTTTATATATTATATCAATTCTTAATACTTTTATAATTTATATAGATTATTTAAATCGAATTGATGTATCTATAATGGATATGTGCATCTTATTTAACAATCATTACTACTGAAAATGTTTTATTACATTTAAAAAAGGATATATGATAAGTTGGGTATTATGCCAATTTCTATATTTCTATAACAGGTACATCATCTAACTGCTGTAAAAGCTGTAAACTCTTCAAGAATAATTTTTTAAAATCAATTTTAATTCTTTTAATCTGATTTGTCAATACACTATAAGTTCATTGAATTATTCATATTTTAGTTTTAAATTAAATTGCAGTCATACATAAATATTATAATTTTATACAAACATTACTTAGAATGCATAAATACCTCAATTTTTCATGGTATCATAGTTATATTCAAAATACAACATATTCTTAAACTAGGAGATGTCATCTTATTAGATAGCAAAATAAAAATGTCATTAAGTGTTTAAAATAAAATTTATTCTAGTAAAATATTCAAAAACATGTTGATTTCATATTTTATTCTTATAATCATATTATTATTATTGAAAATACTGAGTTAAATGAATTGAATTTTATAATGATTTAATATAGAAAATAAACACAAATGTACTTCAGCTATTTGTTTTTGAGATAGAATAGACAATTAACTCAGAATAAATTATCAATAATTCTATTTTATATTTCATTGAAAAAAGTTTTTCAATTAAATTTAAATAAAATAAATATTCTGAAACAGAATATTTAATTTTCAGTTTAAATATTCTATTTGAAACAAGTTGAATTTGAATTTAAATTACCGTAAATATCATCAGTTATTTTTCAAGAGCAAAGACACTCTGAGACGTGGCATTATCTTTTTATTGTCTGTTCATCATATTTTTCTTTAAGAAATTACTAAGTACTACATTAATGTTTTATCATTACGATGCCATTTAAGATTGAAGTCAGAAGAATCTGTACTTCTTCCTGTAACCCCTGGTCAAGATGCCATGAAATCTGTAAAATTATATTAATTACAGGTATAATCAAAACTACCAGCTTCTTTTGTAATTGAAATTAAAAAGTCAGCTCAAAAATTTTCTTTTCTGAAAGCTTTATTAGTTTTAAGTTGATTTTACTTTTTATTTTCATGAAATTTATTTAAAAGAATCAGATAATAATTATTGAAATCATATATCATGATCAACAGTATAAAATAAAAACTAGGTAATATTTTTCAAATTGAAACATTATAAGAAATATTGATATTTTTTGCTTTTAATTTAGAATATATACAGACTTTTTATCTGAAAATATTGATGTCTTTGAAATAAAGTATTTTTTTAGCCATTTTAAAAATATTTTTTCCTGAATATAATAAAGGTATTATTTATCATATTTTTTGAATAATATTAATAATAATATTTACACTGAAATGGCATCTGTAGTATTGTATTGTTCTTTGTACTTATTTTCAATCTGAATTTTTTATGATTTTATTGTATTACTTAAGAGAAAACTTTAAAAATCCTGCATCTTTATTCCTATGAAATAATCAATCTTTTAATGAATATTCCATTTTTATTTTTCATTAGGATCCAGCAGAAGTAGTAGATGACAAAGTCAGAACTTATACTGATTCAAGTACCTTCTTGAAAGTAAATCCCTTTAAAAATAATTTTATTGTTCTCTCTCTCTCTATTTATATGCTATCAAAATTTATTTAACTATATATCGATTCAGTTGGTTATGCTTCTGTGTGAACAAAGATCCAAATATCATCTGAAGCTAATCAGAAGATGTTCATTAATAATAGTGTTCAAGGGGGGGGGGATAGCTGTTGAACCTTGAATTGAATATATATATATACTATATAGATATGTATATAACCGTGTTTATCTTAAATAAAGCTGAATTATTTAGTCAATAATATAGTAAAAGTCATAAAAAAATTTCTTTACATTTTCTTTTCAGAAAAAATATATTTTATATTTATTTCATTTCATACAGGCAATGCTGAAAATTGCATATTTATATGTTTAATTTGCAATAATAATTATTTATTTTTAAATTTGAGTTTTTGTCAATCTGATGGCAACATATTAATAAAAGATAATTTTTTCCCAATCAATCATAATGTGTCCGTGTAGATTAAATTTTATTGTTTTGCCCGGATTATATATCCAAAAATATAGTTAAAATATTTCTTTAAAAATTTGCTAAAAATAGAAGCTTAAATTTCTTTATTAATACACTGGTACTATCAGGAAGCTAATTTTTTAAATCTTTAATTTGATGTAAAAGTCTCTTAGTGTGATAATGTTTTCAGAAGTTACAGTGAAAAAACATCAAAATTTCGCTTAATTTTTAATTAGTTTAAATTCTAATTAAAAATTCAAAAAAAGGGCTCTGAGGTGCACATTCCCTACCTCTAAGGTATACATGTACCAAAATTGGTTACTGTCAGTCCAATGGACTGGCCTGTAGAGCGCCAATACACACACATTGAGCTTTAAGTACAGATTACAAAATTTATGTGGAAATATCTTAATTAATAGTAGACAATTTTTCCATGAAATGTGCTACATGGAAGCCGAAATGATATTGAAAAATGTAGAGTAAACTGCATATATATATATAAGGAGGATCATAAATTACTAGAGTTTTGTAACAACATGAGAGAAGTGTTATTTAATTCATCTTAATGTATCTACTTTTATTATTATTATATTTACTTTTATTGGGAATAGTTTTGCTAAATTACAAGATTGTAGTCATTAAAAAAATTTAGCCCCTCCTTTTATTTTCATACCAAGCCTTTCATTTCTATACTTATATAATCAGTTTTATGTTTTGCATAAAACTATTGGTAACTCACTTAACAATGATGTTATCCAAGAATTACTACTATTATAGATACCATTTTCTTTTTACATTATTATTTTTTCAAGTATTCAAAGTGGTAGTTCTTGATGTATGTATATACTATATTATTTTTTCAAGTATTCAAAGTGGTATTTCTTAATTTATGCATGTACTGTCCTTAAAATTGTGATATTTGTACAGTTAAACTATCTGCCTAAATACTCTTTTAGATGTGTAAGTGAAAACTAGATGCATTATGTTAAAAAATGTTTTTGTTTGTTCATTTTCTAATACTATCATTTGTATTTACTATTTCATTTTTATAATATCAGCCAGTTTAATTTTTTATTTTTTCAGAATTAGTTAAAAGACAAATCAAGTATATTTACTCATGCGTTGGCATTAAAAAAACATAGAGAAGATGGATTTTTAAATATTTGCTGACACAATTATGTATTTTTTTAATTGAATTGTTATTATGTTTTGACAGTATCACATAACAATAATTTTTAGTAAACAGATCATTTTTCAAGCAATTATTATATGTCAAAATGTTTGTACAAAAAATGTCCCCCCCCCCTTTTTTTCTTATTAAGTAATTGATTAGTATATTGTGTGTTTTTCATAGTATTGATTTTTTTATTGTCAAACAGTTTGTATGAAATGTGAATTTTCCAGAATGCATTCCAGAAATATTGAGATGAAATTTTGTTTTAGGGAACACAAAGTGCCAATCCACACAATGACTACTGTCAACATTTTGTTGATACTGGTCAAAGACCTCAGAATTTTATTCGGGATGTTGGTAAGGAATATTTGAAACATAAACTTATTAAAAATGTTGTCATTGTTTTCCATGTTTTATTAAGTTTTACCATTTTATTAAAAACTTGTTTTCAATAAAAGTATTTTATAAAGTAAGCATTCTGATTTATCAAATTATTAACTCATCTGCACGTAAAATTTTATTTTGTTATTTGATGCAAGTACTGTAGTTCTAATGAATCTTCTATTCTTCTGAATAGAAGTATAATTCACCTAATGAATCATCAGTTAAATCAATTAGAAAGAACTCATTAGATGACTCAATCAATTAGATGACTCATTAGAACATTTGTAATTGAAGATATGATTTCTTTCAATATATCTTACCAGTACTGTAAGAAAATGAAATGATTCCTAGTATTAAAAACATTTTTAGTAAACTTCCTTGACATATTTAAGTTTGAATAATCTATTGATATTTAATTTTCATATTATCAATCTGTCTGTGAAGAATATGGATACATGGCTTCTTTTTTTGTTTAAAAGTTATATACACTGTTTACATGTTCCTAGTATATCACTACATTCAGCAAATATGAAATACTTGGACATTAAAAATAAGATGCAAAATGACAAAAATTTATATTACTTATGCTTTTTGGATACAAGATTTGAATGCATTATTATGTAACGAGTATGAAATAAACTAAGTGAAAGATTGTTTTAATGATGAATGTATTTATTAAGCAAATATAAAGTAAATTTTAAATATCGAAAGTGACCATATGAAATAAATGTTATTAAATCCACATTTAAAATTTCTTCGAAAGTATATTTTAATGATTGGACTATTTTGTTAGTTTTTCATTATATAAAGTTTATAAATTAATTAGCAAGGGGAATATTGTGCCATAGTATCATTTCTAAAGAAAAAGAAATTACTAATGATTAAATATTCGGAACTTCATGTAATGAATGTAAAAATCATTGATATACTTCTATTAAAATATTATATTACAGTTTCTTTTTAAACTTATTACATAGAAAATATATGTTGTTCTTTTATTTCTTAAATAGGTTTAGCTGACAGATTTGAAGAGTACCCAAAACTAAAAGAGCTTATAAGATTGAAAGACGAAGTTATTGCTGCAACAGCGACTCCTCCAATGTAAATTATATATTTATTTTTAAAGATAGATAAAACTGCAAATTTTTAAGTACTTAATGCTTTTTTTATGAAATAATTTTTTAAAGAAGATAAAAAAAAATTCTATAGTACCATTAAATAATAATAATATTTTTTATTATTTCTTACCAAAAAAAAAAAAACCCTTACATATTATTGTTGAAAAATCACCCATTGTGTTATGTTGAAGTGTCCAATGATTTTTAATGATACTTTATTTTACAAGAGACACAAATAGCAAAGCATCTAAAAAACATATGCTAGGACGATTCTCACAGTAATCTGCAAAACTCTATCATAAAAGTACTAAACAGAAGAGCAAACATTTCTCTGCTGCAAATTCATACTAATACTTAACTATTTAAAATAATTTCGGGTTTAATTAAGGCTATATAGAAGTTAAATATTTGCTTTTTAGAAAAGAAGCAAACTGCACTTAAAAAAAAAGTAGTACTTTTCTTTAGTACTTATCTTTTTAGATGCATACAATATATTTTTGAATGAATATAGTGGAAATAAAACAAGAAAAGTGTTATTTGTATCTTTGATATAAGAATGCTAATGTAATTCATGTGTAACTAAATGTCTATAGATATAGATAAACATGTAATCATTACAATTACTGATTTACTGTTCAAAAAATAATTTTTGGACTTGAGAAAGTTTAAAACGCAGATGTTTATGTCAAACTAGTGATCTATTTTATTTGTTTACATTGAAGATAAATAAAAAATTTTGAGCTGGAATATAATTCGACTACGAATAAAAATCATTAAAAGGTTGTATAAGGACCCAAATAGTTTAAATTATTTTTATTATGTTAATTTTCGTGCATACTTTTCAATAAAATTTTATAGCAAAATAAGTATAAATAAGAAATATATTTATATGTTATATAAAAAAAATTGAAAATATTATTTTTGCAACGATAGCATGATTATAATTTTTTTTTCATAGGGTAAGTGTTTTTAAATATTTAATTCCTTTTATGTTAAATATGGATACAAATACATTATATAAAAAGGATGATAGCTAAAAATATTATTTATATAGAAATTTCCTTGTGATTAAAATTATGAAATTCAATTTTATATAATTAATTTTCATTGTTTAGGTACCTTAAATGTGATTTGGAGACTTTTGATTTTCGTGAATTGAATTGTAAATTTGATGTAATCCTAGTTGAAGCTCCTTTAGAAGAATATCAAAGAACTTATGGAATGACTAATATGAAATTTTGGACTTGGGAAGAAGTAAGTCAATTATTTTGATATCAAATATAATTTTTAATTTCAATTTATAACCATCAACCATCAGCTGAAATTTTGATTATAAAAATGCAATTGCAATATTATTAAAAATGTTTAATAAAATGGTTTATTATGACGTAAAAGTTTTGAAAACATAGATCATTGAACACTTCTTTAACAAAATGCCATATATTTTCTGTCTGATAGTAATACTTTTATGAAATCTATTTAAATTAACTGATAATTAATTTGTAAAATTATCTTACGACTTTGAGATTCCATCAAGTCATATTTCTAACACCTAATACAAGTTATGTAAAAGATAATAAATTATTTTCAATGTATTTTCTGTTTAAATTCACTTTACAGTTATAATTAATGTAACTAATTTATAATGATTTTTATATGTTATGGACTGATGAGTGTTGTGAGCTTTCTGACTCTGTGAGAAAAACTGAACAGAATTTTCAATAGTATTACAAAATGGAACTTGACATTTTGTAATCTGTCCTTATTTTCATTCTTCATTACGACAGGTTCTGAGATTGTGAAATTAAAATCATCATAAATGTATTAATTTTTCTTTTTCCCCAGATAATGAAGTTAGAGATTGAAGAAGTGGCTGCTCCAAGATCTTTCATTTTTCTATGGTGCGGCTCTTCTGATGGGCTGGATTTAGGACGCCAAGTGAGAAAAATATTATTTAAATCAACTGAAAATGTTTGATTTCTAATATAATCTTCCATCATATTTTCAGATTAAGGTAAAATTTTTTAGCTGTAAAGACTGCCAATTTTATACAGAATTTTCATTCTAACTGCAAGTTTATTATATCATTAAAATCTATTTTCAAATTTAAGAATTTCCTATGATTTCATTTCATATAATTGATTTTTATTGCAATTTTTTTAAATCTACAAATCAACAATAACACTGAATATGCTGTTTTGTATTAAGTATCATCAAATCTCTTTATTAAATGAATGCATAATAATATTTGTATATATTGTATGTATTCCATACCTAATAACTTCTTTGTTTAAAGCAATTTAAAAGAACACATCAACTGTCCATCTCTTTTAAACTGATTTTGTAACCCTTCATTTCTATATAATTTCAGTCAAATACAATATTAATCTTCTACTCCATTTGTGAAAGTTCTTGAGGAATTATGGTGTAAACTGTAAAAAATTATTTACATTAATTATCATTCAATCTGATAGACCAAGAAAGAGTGCTATAAATAGTGAAAAAGTGTTAAGAAAATAAGAAATGAGATGCAATATCGTACTATTCACTTAACATTTGAAATGAGAAAGGCACTATTTTAATCCTTTGTCTGTTTTTTTCATATTTTATTTAAATTTTTATTGAACATTCAAAAGTGTATCATCATAACAGATTAAACTGCTTATATTTTAATTAAATGAAAGATTAACCATCTTAGTAAAAGCTGCTCTATTGGTATATATAGCTATTTATTGCTGAAAGTGCATCACCATTTTCCAGTTTGATTAATATGTTCTGGGGTTAAAATCTGGTTTCATAAAAAAATAAAGTAATAATCTGCTGTGCATGTGGGCTTTGCAAATGTAAAACTAGACTAAAAATTCATTGCCTACAGGTGTAATATAGAAATTTGAGGAAGAATGTATCAGCTTGGATATTATCTTCATCATCTAATCAGAATTAAAGAATAGTAATTAATAGTTTTATTAGATTAGTGACTGATTAAAAAGGCAGATTAAGTGACAGTAACTAAAATTATTCAGGTAGCCACTATATATGTTCTTTTATATGGAATAAAAGTATATAAAGCAAATTCGATTCCAACCATTTAAATGAAATTCTTAGATGTCAATAAGAATATTGAAATGTTTTTTTAAAAATATTCTGGGAACTTGTTATTTTATTTGCTGTAAATCATCATGAATTAAATAATATATCCTGAATATCTTATACCTGAATCACACAATTTTATGAATTTTTTCATTTTATTTCAGTGTTTAAGAAAGTGGGGTTTCAGAAGATGTGAAGACATATGTTGGATTAAAACTAATATAACTAATCCTGGTCACACAAAGAATTTAGAACCCAGGGCTATATTTCAGAGAACAAAGGTAAGTTAATTTTGTTTTTCAGTACTATCTAGATATTCATCATATAGACTATCAGTCTCAAGATCTTTTTCAATACATATATGAAGCAGATTAAGGTATCAGTGATTTACATAATTTATATATTTGAATTCTGTACCCTTAATCTTTTTGAGAATATATACTGGCAAAGCATATCCTTTAGCATCTTTTACATCTAAAAAGTTTCATCAATGCATACAAATTCTTCAAGCATAAGTTCAGATTAAAAAATTTTTATAAATATGGTTAGCACTGGTTTAATTTTCTCTATCCCCCCCCCTTTAGGATTGAAACTAAAGTGCAGGAATTGCATAGTTCTAAAAATGTGTTTCTTGGTCTAGCTATAGTAAAAAATAATTTTTTGGGGGGAGGGGGAGAATAAATTCTGTTTCCTAATGCTCATTATAATAGAATTACTATTGCTGTAAAAATTATCACTTCATTATTTGTCACATTCTGAAAGTGCTTCACAGGGCAGCTAGTTAAAGGTTTGGATCTATTCTGTTTTCAGTTGAATATTTTCTGTGCACAATCATTTATTTTATTCATAATTATATCTATAATTTTGTTACTAAAAAACAGATTTAAAAAAATCCAATGCACTCATTGTTTAAATTTGGCCCACTTCTCATTAAAAGTTCATCTTCGATAGCTATTTCATTTTAGAAGACCAACTAGCTGCAGATTCTGAGCAAGCATCCTATGGCAATGATTCCTCCTTATTATTATATTTATCTGAAGGAAATTAACTTTATGATTCACAGTTGTTACTATCACTATTTTCACTAATCTTAGGATTGCTTTTATTTATAATTTTACATCAATTTTTTTATGCTTTCAAAAATTAAAGGATGGAAACTGTCCTTTAAGTACTGGCAGAAACAAATAACTTTTATTCTATAAAACTAAATCAAATAATAATAAAAAAAGGCCGCCATTAGTCTATTTGCTAAATAATGCCACTACTGCAAAATTTCATAGAAATCTATTTTTATTTTTCAGGAACATTGCTTGATGGGTATCAAAGGTACAGTGCGAAGAAGTACGGATGGTGATTTTATCCATGCAAACATAGACATTGACTTAATAATTTCTGAAGAACCTGAATATGGTAGTATTGCAAAACCTGAAGAGATTTTTCACATTATTGAACATTTTTGCCTTGGGAGACGACGCCTTCATATTTTTGGGAGAGATAACACTGTGCGTCCAGGATGGCTAACTATAGGACCAGGCCTAACTAATAGCAACTTCAACAGAGAAGCATATGCCTCCTATTTTAATAAGGCACCAGATGATTATTTGACTGGTGCTTCAGAAAGGATTGAGGCTCTTCGCCCAAAATCACCTACACCTAAATCCAAAGGAAGTGGATCTGGCGCCTCTGGCCGTGGTGGGAATACAAGAGGTGGAGGTCGTTCACGAATCGCTAACCGTGGGAGAGGGTCACATCGAGGAAGACAGTAAAAATGTTAGATGTATTTTGCCATGTGACTGCAAGCTATTGCCATTCATCTTTCTTATTTAACCAGAAAGATGTGCTTTAGCACAGTTTTATTTTAGTGGAATTGTTTTTTTTTAAACTTAATATTCATTCCCAATAAAATTCATCTTTTGCAATAATGCATTTCATTAAATTAAAAAAAAATTGGCAGTTATCTGCATTATGACAAAATGTTGGATATCTAAACAAAACTGATTTTTTAAAAAAAACTTTTATAATTAACATATTTACAATAAAGATAATATGGGAGATGCTGTGTCAATGTGATTAATATGCAAGTTATCTTGCTATTTCTATAATAGTTAATTCTAACACTTAATGCACAATTATAATCTACAGAAAAAATATAAACAATTTGAAGGGTAAAAGGATTAGACATACCCTATATGCACGTTGGAATAAATTGTTTCTTTTGCTCATACACACAGATTATGAATGTTTGGCATTTTAAACATAGTTTGAAATTTGTATAGTATTTTATTGAACCCTTAAATATGCTATAACTCTTATCATTTTTTAAATTAAGTTTTTATTCAGCTTATATATCTGGTTCTTAGGGAGGAAAAGATTTCTCAAGTACACTTTAGTACGTTCAATTTTGGATTTCCTCATATAAAATATGCAATCATTAATTTTTTTAAATTTATCATTGCAAAAAAGAATTAGAATTTTAAATCATTAAAAAATCTATGAATTAAATTTTCACAACTATTACATGTAATATATGTGCAATCAATAACTGATCACAAACTGAATAAACCATGAAAAATTAAAAACATGGCAATAATGTTTATATATATATATAAAAGAAATTCTGTTTTTAGCACATTTACAGTAATAGTAAAGCTTACACTTCTTTACTGAAAGGTAAAAATATATTTAGTTCATGATTAAATTATGCTCTATATTAACATAATTCCCTTTAAAATATAGATAAAAAATCAAATTTACGTCATCAGTTATCAATTTACAAATATTATTGAAACATTTTTGTTTTATACAAATTATCTAGACCAATATTAAAATGTATTTCTGTACATTATATTGAAACCAAAAGACAGTGTAAAAAATTTAATCGGCACACACAAAAATAATATCTTATAAATAAATTGTCTCACTGTTTATAATCTCCCTAATAAATATCACATATATAATAAAAGAGGAATGTATGAAGATTTGAAAATTTCAAAGGAAAAAATCTGATATTAAAAACTTAATTCTGGTGCTCTTGTGAATAAAAATATAAATTCATCATAAAAGGTGAAAATTGAAAAATTAACATCTGCAATAAAATAGCTGTAATCATAAATGTACAAAGAAATATTAAGTATCTTTTACAAAATATTGACTTATAGAAATTTATCAGAACAATGGTAATTAATAATTTTTTCATTTATTTCAAACAAAAATAATTCAACTTTCCTCAACATCCATTTTCAAAGTCACATCAGCAAGCGATTTCACATGGTTCTCAGTATCTTGTGAACTTTCACAATCAGAATCGCTGGAAAAAAAAAGAAAAAAAAAATGCTTTTAAAGTTTTATTACTTCTTAATTTTGATATATACCTTTAATAATAATAAATATGAAAGTGTAAACAAGATGTAAAAATATTTACAGACCAGGCTGTTTGACTTGCAGTTGTAATGTATGGATGATTTGGAGAGTAGTTACATGCATCTCAGAATAATTTCTTAAATTGAAAATTAAACAACATTTTGGTGTTTTTTAATATAATTTCTGGGAATATTACAATGCCTAAAAATTTGTACCTCATCTCGAAATTCAAAGAATCATCTTCACGATTAAACCAATCTTTTATAGTATACACTTTTTCTATTAAAAAAATAATTTAATTAAAATTTTAGAACAAAATTTAACTTAAAAATTTAAGCAAAATTTTGGAAATTTCCTAAGGCAAATTCCTCAAGTATTATAGGACAAAGGCAATTTTTATACAGTGTTAAAATTCCATTTTTTTTTTTTTAGTGATGCTAATTTATGTGTTGTATAAGTTTTTATCTGTTTTAATTTCTATAAATGTTCAAATGTAACACAATTTTCACTATTATTACATATTGGATTCTTTATACAAAGATTCAACATATAAAGATTCAGTTTTATTTCTCATGTTCAATATCAAGCTGTGTGGAATATTTTTTAATGGGCATCTATTTTTAAACACTGCTGTGCTTTCACAAAAGTTATATACATGAAATTAGTGAAATGCATAGAATGATAAACAGAGTGATATAACGATTCTACATTACTATAAATGATATAATAATAAAAATATTTAGCTTGAGAAACTATTAAGATAAAATTGCACAAAGCATTTAATTGAAATTTTTATCAATAATTCTGGAAAGTTAATTAGTTCACAAAATTGGCTAGTTTTCTACAGAGAAATAAGCAAGTATCTTATAAAAAAATTATTAACTCAGAAAAAAAATCTATTACACCTCATATCTATTATTAACTACAAATACTGAGAAATTAATTAAATTTTTGCTCTAAGAATTGTATGAATGAGATAATTTTAAATTAATTCAATTTTCTAACACTACACATTAAAAATTGATATGGAGAACTTTATATAAAATCAAATGCCCTAAATTTTAAAAGCAACAACTGCTTACAGTTTTAAATAGCCGTAGTTTGCTGATATTATACAATTTTTCTAATGAATAGTAGATATATTTATCTACTTAAGTTTAGAACATTTTTATATGCATTTAATCAAATATTCAAAAAAGTATTTGAACCCAAATGGTATATTCAGCTGAAGAATTATATAACAGATTTTAAATATATTATTTATATCAAAAATCTTTTTATATAATAAAATTTAGTACCTTTGATTGGAATCTTCACAGTTTTCATAATCACTAACTTCACTCATGGTGTCAATTGGCAATAAACATGATGACAAACCAGTAGTTGGTTGTGAATTTAAAATAGGCTCAAAATCATCTAAAAATCGGAGTAAAGCATCTTCTGTAATTCCTGGCTGCACATAATCCAAAAGCAGCTGAATACCTAAATCATTAGAATCAAGACTTTCTGTTTCTTCTCCATTAAGCATCTATAGAAAAATATCAATAAATTTTATCAGTAATATATTTATATGTATTATCTCTTGTGAAGTCACTAGAATTCAAATTTTAAAACAATAAATAAAAAAAATTTAATGCTTTTTTTTAATATTGAGATCATATATTACAGAAATTTTAATTCAGTGTTTTTCCTCTATTAAAATGACACCAAAAGAGTTCTGTATTTACTTAAGCGAAACAACATTCTGTATAGTAATTTAATGATGAATCAAAATTTAGCAAAAAAAGTTTCATGGATTGGAATGAATTTAGTAGTTTAAAATGAATATAGATGAATTTCTAAAAGAAAATTCAAATTGAAATAATAAACAAGTGAATTAGAAATACAAATATCAAGGATAAATTTTATACAGAAGGAGTAAAACAAACAAAAGAAAGTATAAACAATATTCTTTGGAATAAAGTCAGTGATATAAAATTTGAGTGACATGTTCAAACAACAGTATTTCAATACACTTAGTATGCAAAACATAAATGATATTGCTTTTATAATCATAATATTAATAAGTTATTTTCTTTTCCTATAAATATTTTTCTCTCTCTCTCATTAGTTACCTATTTATCTATAGTGAATCTGGTCCCAATTAATCAGACTAATTGCAGTTCTACACTAATAAGAATAATAAAAAAAAAATTAGACAAGTTATATAAAGCAGCAATAATTTGATGACAGATGGCTGCAATTGTACTCAGTTTCAATCACTCTGACAATTTTAATGATATGGCTAAGGATTAATGATATTTTATATAAATAAGAAGTATTTTTGTGATAAACATATAATTTATAATCACTTTCTTAAAAGGAAGCAAAATAAAATCTACATGAATGACTGAATGACATTAATGAAAATAATGCAAAATAAAATCGACATGAATGACTGAATATTCTACAGCAATATTACAGAAATTTGATAAATAATATTTTACATTTGAAAGAAACGAGACCATATTCAATTGAGTTTTTCTTTCTACGGCGTTGTTCATAATAATTTAGGGAGAATTTTTTCAAAAAAAAAAAAAAAAAAAAAAAGGCATATGAGGAAGATTTTATACAGAGAAATATATTTATCATAATAATAACACACTTTGATAATATATTTCTTATATAATTAACTTAATATAAGAGCTTTTCCTCTATTACATCTTTTTCCCCCTTTATTCATTTTACAGGGATGCAATTTAATGAAGATGGAGGGAGGGGAGATCCAATAAATGAAACATTATATAATTTTAAAATGCACATGGTAAATGTAAATAAAATATTTTCATATAAACTATAAAGTGCAGAAGTATTTCCTTGATTATAATATCTAAGAAGAAGAACACTAAGGATACCCATTATTTTCATTTTGTAGTAAATACTAACAATTCAGACTTGGTTTTGAAATTATAATCACTTTACTATTAAAGACTGGACACCTACTACTAGATGATAATTTTACACAAATTACTATTGGGTAGTTGCTTCAGAAACATTGGTTTTCTCTCCCCCCCATCCCACAAAACCTGAACTGACATTTTGCATGGTTTTTTTTAAGAGCATTCCAAGAAGTTAATAATCACTAGTTCCCTGAGTACAGCAAATCTAATTTCAAGGAATTTTAAAGATCTATGACCCTATCTTAGTCATATGATTTAACTGTACTTATGCCGAGTAAGGATCATGGATTTTTTCCATTACCATACAATTATAAATTTTCAAACAGCTGTCAAAATCCAGTATATTTGCAGAAATTTGATTATATAAATTACTTAAAAGAATATCCAGCAAAACAATAAGGTAGAAAAAATACAATGCATATCAAAATTATTATTTTGAAAATGTTGAAGGTCAATATCAATATCAAAATGGCAAGTCCATAAACCTTTTCATGCAAAAACGTTTAATGTCGTTGCATGACAAATATTGCAGCAGCTTATTTTAATACTTTTATTATGAACAAGAGTTAAACTTTTTAAGTTATTAAATTTATAAAATTATATAATTCATCAGAGGTTCTTTATCTTAAAACTCCATTCTATTTGACCATAAATAAAAGTAAATTTTATCTTTGATCTTTCGATTCACCTAGCAATTTTATCAAAAACCATATAGGATACACAGGGAGAATTTAATTCTTTCAACAATAGTTATTTCACTTTAAATTTCTCACTTTAATGTCTCATTTTATTTAGACATAACAATTAATCGAATTTGCAATATAATTTAATTACATAATTATATGATTTTTAACATTTTAATATATTCAAGTAAAATGATTTAGAAATTTCAATGTGATATAGCTTTAGATTTACTTTACTTTTTACATTCAATAAGATTGTTTTCAATAAAGTAATTTGTACTATAGCAAAGAAATAGCAATTGGCAATTTTTCAATTTGATGGGAAAAAAATATATTCCTATCAACGTAATTATTATTAGTTAATAAACCCCCTGAAAGATCTTTAGAAAATAATTGTTATATTACCTTTTCCAGTACTGAGCAACCAATCTGTGATTCTAAAGCTGTTACGATTTCCATTATATAAGTTTTTGATTCTTGCATGAGGCGATTCATGTCATTAGAATATTGTTCTTTCATATATTTTGTTTTATATGCTTTATCCATCGCTAATTTAAGTATAAGCCTGCGACACTGAGTATGACTTTCTTCTACCTTATCCAGTACTTTAGAATTCTGTTGGGAGAAAATTATATATAAATATATTAAAAATAATGCTTACAAGTACGATTTATTAATAAAAGAACATTAAATCCCCTCCCCAAAAAAGTTTATTAAAAATAGATTTAATGATAAAATAAAAATAATACATGAAATAAAATTGATAACTAGAATAAGAACCTCCACATAACTTAATAATTTATTCATAAATACTTTTAAAAGTATTAGCTTATAGATTTTATAATAGGGTTCTAAAGATAACCAAAAATAAATCAGAGCAGAATCAAGGCAATAACTAAATTCTACATATCCTTTTAAATCTTAATGGAAGGGGGGGGGATCACACTTCCTTAAAATGCTTAGAGAGAAACAAGAATATGAAATTTTAATTTGGCAGCAAATATTTTATTCTTTTATTTCAATAAATTTTATGAATTCAAACAGTGTTGATCATAAAAAAGAAATTAGAGAAAGTGCTTTCTTATTGATATGTCTTTCTAGATATACTCAGAAATCGATCATTACTATTATATAAAAATATAAATAATGCTCTTTTAGTATTTTCTTTATATTTTAGGAGAGTAATTAAGTGCAGCTAATTTTTTTTGTCTTAAAACCATCAAATTAAGACATTTTTTCTTTTTTATTATTTTCTTAAAAGAAATGCATAATTTAATTTCCAAGCATAGAAGCAAAGGTTTTAAATTAAAAATATTTACTTTAACAAGGCTATAATTTGTTACTTATTGAAGAATCCTAATTATATTTAATATGGTTAAAAAAGTCATGAAAACTACGCGAGCCACATTTGTAATGAAAGAAGTAAGCTTATTTGATAATATCATATAAATGTTCAAGAAAATGTACTTTTTCAAATAAAAATTCAATTAAAATATTTTTTGAAATTAATTAAAAATTGAATAATGTATTGTTTACATTTTGAATGTAAAATCATATTAACTTCACCCAATAAATAATATACAATTCGTATTTTTTCATAATGGGTGTCAAAATTAATTCATATATTAAATTGCAATTAAATAATACTTTTAAAGATATTAAATACATAGAAATATTAAATATTAATTACACATACTTCAAAAAGAAATTACAGCAGACAACAAAATATCTCATTTTATTTAAATAAAGACTACATAAATTTTTTTTTCAAGCATATTATTACGTCATTTCATTAATAGGTATATCCTCATCATACTTTACCTCAATCAAAAAATTCTTTTCAATATTTGATCTATAAGTTGCAGTCCAACGAGGAAAATGTTGATTCAGTTTTTGCACAACAAGTGAAGATTCCGACTCATCCACAATCAAATTCAACAAATCCTAAAATTAACAATTATATTGATTATTAAAAAAATGCCAAACATTTTCAACTGTGAAATTTAATAATGCTGGTATCTGAAGTAACAAAAATTATAAAAAATAACTAATATACTTGAAAGATTTTGAAAATCAACTAATGTTGAATTAATCTAAGAAAACATGACAATTAAAATTTTAAATACAATTTTAAAGACTATATTTTCAGAAATAGTTACCACATTAACTAAAATTTACTCAGATTATGATTTACAAATTATAAAAACATATTAAAAAATATTTAATGCAAAAAATCATTCATATTCAGATCAAAATGTCATGAAAAATGAGTGAAGTCTTCTAAGAAAGTTCTAATAAAATGTAAATTTGATTTATGACCTGCATAAATAACTGAGATAGTAAATATAAAAGCAAAATCTTTTGCATACAAGATAACATCAGCCAATATCTATCTGCTAAAACCTAAGATAATTTAAAACATTGATTTCAGAAAAATGACATAATTTAATGTTAAAAGCATCAAAATTAAGATAAGCATGAAGTAAACCAAATCCTCCCCCTCCCTGGTTATATAATTATTTAAAAAATCATAGAGAAATTGATAAAATGTCATAAAAAAGATTTTGTAGACTTTTTTATCAGATTTTTAAAACATAAAAATTGTTTTAAAATTCTTTACATTACCTCAAACTTAAATGTTTAAACAGATCACTAATTAAAATAAAATTGACTAATAATACTCTCAGTATTACTATTGAAAATTTTGGTAATGGCTGTTACATGCTAGTTGAAAACAGTTTAAGAGTGTAGGAAAGTATAAGACTACTTAAACAAGCACAAAAGAAATGTGCTTAGTTTTATAACAGAATGAAATATCCTAAAAACAAGATTTTGGCCACTAAAGGCCAATTAATGATACCCCCCCCCCCTTTAAAAAAAGCCAATTTTGCCATAAAATGCAAGGTTGTAACTTGAACACTGCAATGCTAAAAAGTTGACCTGGTTCTAATGTATCATGGTTTATTTTTCATTCCTAGTCATTTGATTGTGTGTTTTTTTAAAAATATGAACTCCTTATTTATCATGATAGTCTGGCATTTCTGACTGATATGGATATTACAGCATGTGAGAGATTTACAATGTTCACACAATAAATATCCAGTACAATAAAAAAAATAGAAACTGGGATGAAGAAAGTATAGAGGTTCCAGGTGCAAGACTCACAAAACAGCTGGGGAAAAATCTTATTGCATTTATGTAGCATTTTAAAGGAACATAGCATGAGGGTATGAAGATAATAAAGTCATCTTCCAGGCCAATAATTATGGTTAGAGCAAAAATAAACTTACAAATCCTGGGTACCAATTATCTTTACTAAGCGACAATCTGAAAAGCCTACATTATTAATGGTGTCCATAATTTTGAGCATTTTTTTTTGTTCTATAAAATAAATTCATTAAAGCTATTTATTCTTCTTCATTTTGTGTTTTATCTCTTCAGGTAAAACAATTACAAGGTTTAGAGCTTCATCATTTAAGCTAGGATTATAAACTGCATAATGTCTTATGATAAACTCTGTTCACTTTTAGTTAGTTTGAATGATGCTAGACTATGTATATATTAATATACAAACAAATTTTATTAAGTAAAAAAAATAAATTTAAAAATGATGAAAAAAAATAGTAACAAAAATTAAATAATGTGAGAAAAGATATTTACCAGCAGTTTAAGCTCAGAAATCAAAGTGAAAAATCTTTTTAAGGATATAAAATTTGACTGTTGATAAGCTGTTTCTAACAGTTCAATAATTATAGGTAAAATGTCAAGTTTTGAAGAATCTTTGGAAATTTTAGAAAAGTTTTCTAAAGAGTGCATCTTTCTCAGCAAAGATATTAATATGAAAATAGGCCGAATTTTTGATTTATTTTGTGAATTCTGTTCTGTGCAGGTTGAATACCGAATAACTTTTGTAGCCAAATCCTTATCTTCAAGCATATCTAAAATAAAAAAGAATTTAAAATAAATCTTACTGAAAACCAATAAAAAGGAAGAAAACAATATTTTAATTGATGGAAAATAAACAAATTGTGCAATTACTGAAAGTTAAAATAAAAGATAGAAACTATTAATGTTATTTGCTTTTTGTAAGGCAGTGAAGTAAATGATTTTAGACACATTAAGGTGAAATTACATATACAGTGGCTCAAAAAACTGAGAGTACACCTTACTTTTACTTAATAAATCTGACTTCCAATATAAATAGCAAATTACCGAGAAGTGCAAACATGTTTTTATTTTCACACATCAAAAATGGTTTAATTTAAAGTAAAAATAAAGAAGAATCAACAAAAAACTTCTAACCTAAAAAAATTTCAAAAGCGTTTTAAATGAACATACTCAGATTTTTGCCTCAAAAAAATGAGAGTACACCTATGAAATGTTTGCAGTATCTCGCACAAAAATAAAGTGTCACTGATAAGTTGCACGTCTTTTGATTCATATAATGACCTCTAAACCGATTTCATCAATTTTAGATGGTATCTGCAACATTTGCTTTAAATGGGTTTTGTTTCTTAGTTTGAGATTTTCGGCCATTTTTTCGATTATGAACTATGAATATTGAATGGCATTGATGTAGGTCTACTGCAGTAGTGTGTGTAATTGTTGTTTACAATGAATAAGACACCATATCTTGAAATTATGTGCATTCTGTTTGGGGTCGTAGTACTGCTGAAAAATGGGATTTCCAACTAACCCACATTTTTAACAATTTCCTTTAGATTGCCGCCAAGAATATCCATATAAACCATATAGTTTATAATGCTTTCTATAAGAATAAAATTACCTGCCCTGGATGAAGCCATGCAACCTCAAATCATAACGGAGTCACCACCATGTAGGACGGAAACTTTTGAAGTCTTTCCCCATACAGAGTTCTTTCTCAATTTCTGAATTTGCAAGTCAACATGCAGTTACTCTCTAACAATGTAACTTTTATATCCAGCTTGTCTAATGGCATTTTGTGCAGTTTCAGCACTTACATTTTTGACTATGATTTAAGAAAATTCTGCTGCAACTATGAAGAACCATATGGTTGCAGCAATGTAAAGGAAAGTGTTAAAAATTTGGCTTTAGATGGAAATTTCATTTTTCAGCAGTACAAGGACCCTAAACAGAGTGCACATAATATCAAAATATGGTATCTTTTTCATTATTAACAGCAGTTATACACACTAACATAGTACCTCAACATCAATGCCATTAAATACTATCATATATTGTGGGCCATACTGTAAAGAATGGTTCAAAAACACAAAATTAGAAAAAAAAAAACCCATTTAAAACAAGTGTTGCAAGAAAAATGGTATAAAATATCTTCAGATACCATGAAAAATTGTTTAGAGGTCATTATAAAAATCAGAAGACATGCAACTTATCAGCGACACATAATTTTTATGCGAGATATTGCAAAAATTTCATAGGTGTACTCTCAATTTTTTGAGGCAAAAATCTGGGTGTGTTAATTTAAAATGCTTCTGACATTTTTCAGATTAGAAGTTTTTCGTTGATTCTACTTTATTTTTATTTTAAATTAAACATTTTTCATGTGTGAAAATAAAAACACATTTGCACTTATCAGTAATGTGCTATTTATATTGGAAGTCAGATTTATCAAGTAAAAGTAAGGTGTACTCACAATTTTTGGAGCCTTTGTATATATAGAAAAAAGTATTTGAAGGGAAAGTAGTTAATCTTGAGAAGGCAGGGTGGGGGGAGTAACATAAACAGAAGTACTTTTATTTTATTTTATAATTATAAATATGATGAGAGAATGAAATCAAGAAGGATATCATAGCTCTTGCTTTTAGAGAGTAAACAAGAATAAAAAAACACACAGACAAAATAAAACTTACATTTTTTAAAAAGTAGTTTTAAAAATTAAAAATATCTAAAATTCCACCAGTAATTTATAACTTAAGTATTAGGTTTTTAAAAAAATCAATGATTTATTTAGGAAATGAAAAGAAACAATATATTTACAACTAGCATATTAAAAAAAAGGAGAGGAATGAAAGAAAAACCTTTTCTAAATTATAAATAGAAGTTTTTTATCATATACATAAATATTAAGAGGTATAAAGAATTGAACAAAAAAAAAAAAAACACCTCCAGTAGCTTCTAAATTTGGAATGGATATAATTGATTTATTTAAATTTGCAAGCTAATATGTCATATGAATTAATTTATCTAAAAAAATCTACAGTGGAATTGTGCGCATGTGGTTCAAATGCCATAAAAAATTCATTTGTTTGTTGTCGAATTCTTTGAGTAAAAAATTGAAACATAAGCTTAAAATAAATCATAAAATAATTTTCTTTCAAAATCAGAGTTATTTGAGTTTAATGACAACAGGAGCCGTTCTAAAACATAAGACAGCTTATCTAATCGATTCGGTAATTTTCTCTCTTGCTTTTATAAAAAGCAGCAAAAAAAAGTACTTTAAATGTAATAAAATTTTACTTTACATCTTACAGTGAAAAAAAAAATTAAATAATATTCCAACTCATCCATCAAAATATTTTTTACATAATTGAAAATTAGACTAGATTTTATTATCCAGGTCAATTCGTAAAGGTGATTGATAAATTCTAACTTACTCTGTTGAACACCTTTGAGTTCTTGTTTACAAGAATGTTCAAAAATTATACTAGAAAGCAACGAATCTTTATTAGTTTCCATACTGAGAAAAGAAATAGGAACAATATTTATTTCAAGAGATACTTTTCTAGACAAGTGATAGATATTTTATAAATAAATAAAAAAATTATGACAGCGTAAATACTTTTTAAAATAGTAAAAAGCGCAAAAAATTATGCTCTATTTTATTATGCTGATATTCGTTGCCAAAAATTAACACCAGAATAATTTTTCACGCACTCCGTATTTCCTGACTTTGCAATCAATAACTAATCTTCTCCCCGTGCTCTTATTTTGAGAACCTAAACTTTGACATCCGAGCTTGACTTCCGGATCAAAAAGAGAAAGGAATTATAAATTTTAATCAAAATAAAGCTCAATTAAAAAATATTGAAACATTTATTTTTTATTAAATAATGAAAAGAAACATATATATTGTATGAGTGAATTTCAAATACTCAAACTGACTTCATGCAACAAATACATTTTGTTCTTGCTGATACGAAATGAAATGGCCGATTTTTCCAGTTTACAATAAATGGTGATTTCGCTTTTTAAATAAATTTATAAGATTTAAAAATTAAATTTCATCAATATATAAAAAAAACAACAGATTTTAGACTCTTTATAGATAGCTAAAACAAAAGTAATACGATTACAAAATTGTAGTATTTTTAGTTTCAATATTATTAGTTAATATAAGTAAATAAAACATGGGTCTTTATAACTTTATATCTTTATTCATTTTTATTACTTTATAAATTTACTGCTTAAAGCTTTCCCTCATTCTTTATATAATACATCAAAGTTTTCATTTCATGTTTCCTGATATATGAGTCTCATTCATTATTAAAAATTCATGCTCAATGCTTTTGTCATTAAGTTTTTTATAATTATGAACATTCTTTTCTTTTCTTTAACAATTTTTAAAACTTTTTGTGCTTTCATGTGGTCAATTATTTAATTCACTGAAGAAGTAATCAGGAAAAGAAAAAGAAGACTGAAGAAAGAAGATAAAAAATTTTATTTTAATGTCATATGACCAAACTACTACATCTGAAATTAGATCAGAGCAGAGTTGGGAAACTAAAGTTTCTATTTTTGAGTAATAGAACTATTTTATAAAGTTTGAAAAAAAATTTGAAAATCATGATCAAAAAGTAAAATAATAATAACAATAAAGATTAGATAAAAATTTTAAAGCCAAGTACCCGGCCACTGTGACAACTGACAACTCTGTTTTTAGTTTAAGTCTTTGCAAATATAATTTCTAACCTTTCATAAATCTATCGACAGGTGCTACTGAGCATATAAATCTATTTTCTTCATTTGCAATTTTTAATTTATCGTTTAAATAACTTGAGGGTGGATGATAGTTAAAAAATTGAGAGACAAAAAATAAATAATAAAACTGCATGATTTTATTTCTTTGTGTAAAAAAGACACTTTTTTGTTTTGAAAATGACTCTCGAAATAATAGCTAAATGGGTTTGATGATTATATAATAAGCTTGGAGAGATGGAAGTATAGATTGAAAAAAAAAATCAGAAAACTTATAAATTCACTTTACTTTCAGTTTATTTGTATCGTATAATGTAAGAGAAGAAAGTTTAAACTCTGATTTGTCATGCAAAATTACGTACTAAATTTAATGAGAATATTTTTAAAAGCATACTTTTTTAATTTACTAATAGTAGTTTTTTTCAGTTTTGGATAGTATCTCAAAGTCATTTTTTTCTCTTAAATTCTTTAGCAACTAGTGCTATTAATATTAAATTAAACTCATTAATTGATCAATAATTAAGTTCTGAAAATATTAAAACAATGCATTATCATTAAATGTCATATAAAATTGCGAAATTATAATGTATCACGTAGAATGAAAAATAGATTATAAAATTCACTGTTATTAAAGATTAAGTACATTAAATAAAAATGTATTAAAGATTTTGTACTCCACTTATTAAATTAGAATCAGTATGCGATATCACTACGCTGGTTACCATGATTCGGGCCTGTTATTCGAATATTCTATCTATTCAAATTACTCCTCCTTTTCTATACTTTAAATACAATAGAGAAAGGGTCATCTAAATAAGCAGCAGATAGATATCATTAGATAATAAATGAGAACTAAGGAAAAGTATCACGTAATGAATCTATGCAGTAGTTAATCAGTTAAAATGAATTTTACGAGGATATAAACGGGCAGGAATTAAATTTTAATTCGCCGTTGTAATGCTTTGACAATGGAGTTAATTCATGTGACGTAAAAGTCACGTTCATATACTTATGCGCATGGTATTTAAACCTTCATCCACAAAGCTTTAGTAGATGAGTCTGCCAATAACGATCTCCACCAAGAGTGAAACGGATTTTTGGTTTACATTTGAAGTTATAACTTAGAGTAATTTTCTTTCTCCTTATTATATATTAAAAGATAAAATAAAGTGAGTTAAAAGTTAAAAAGTGTGCTGTTAGATACTTTAATGTGAAATTGAAGAGTGATTGTTCCATAAAAAGTTTTTTTTTTTAGTTTCCTTTCAACAATCCTGAATTTCGTTTGCATTGGAATTGAAGGTTGTAAGCCTGCTTTGAAGTCGGTGATATGATTCGATTCTTTTGAAGAATTTAAGAAATGAGCAGCTTCAGAAATGAGTCTATCACAAGCAGCAGTAAGGGGAACACTGAGAAGGAATAGATGGCATCCATTTAGCATTCATGGTGTACAAGAGCCGACATATTATCAACACTGTTTAAAATTTTGTAATTGTGTTCTTAATCCTGAAGATATTAATTCCTCTATCCTGAAAAACATAATTTTGACAGATGGATGCATAAATCCTCAAATAAGAACATTTGGTTAGAAGCAAATCCATTCGTGGTGGGTGCTATTTATCATCGGAGGCAATTTTCTGTGAATGCATTGTGTGGTATTTTCAAAAACCGCTTGCTTGGACACATATTCCCTGATGATACATTGATAGGAGACCTATATGTTAATGAGGTTCTGAAAGCGGTTATTCCTGATTTTATGAAAGAACTTTCTCCAACAATACTTCCACATGTTTAGTTCCAGCGTGATGGATCTTCAACTCACCATACTAATACAGCTGTGAAGTTCTGGTTAAATAAAGATTTTTCAGATAAGTGGATTGAGTTGCATGGTCAGTCGAATTTCTCCCTAGATCACCTGATTTAAAGCCTATGGAATTTCTTGTGGAGCTGTTTACGTACGGCGATATAATTGTCATCATCCTTAAATACATCAGAATTGCAACAATTCATTTTAGAGGGTTATTGTAATATCACCGAACAAGAACTTGATAGAATGTACAGAAGTGTCAGACGAATGCAGCTTTGTATCGGCATGGATGGAAAATATTTTGACATGTTATGTAATCTTTCCTTTAAGTTATTATTTCTACAAATTTTTAATATTTTTGAACCAATAAATAGCAAAATTATTATTTATTCATAGTTGTTACTTATACCCCTTGAACCGAATACCATTTCAAGCCAAATCTAAGAGATCAGGGAGAGAGGGGTGCTTCGATTCCTGAGCAGCCGAGGGCAGAAGTCTGCCTTTAACTCCTATGAATATAAAACTCACACACTCGCTTGCACAACCCCTTTTTAAAGGGGTGCTCTTTCACACACCTCACAAATAGAACACAGGGTAAACAACAACACTGCACAAAGGATGAATCGAACTCGGGACGACCAGATCAAGGGGAAGATTACTACCCATAGGCCAAGACGTCAGCCCAATTTAGGTGTTTTTGTCGATACCTAATTTCATTTGTCGAGTTCTAACTTTTTATTTATTTATTTAAACTATCTTATATTAGCACACCTACAGATAAACTAATCCGAAAAACAAATATAATTTAAAAAAGCCTTTTTTGAAAGTGTGGATGGTGCAGGAGTTTGGGCACGAACGAACTGTCCATGATGGGATGTGATGTCCCATAAATGCTCGATGGGACTCATATCGGGCGATCTAGGTGGCCAGATCATGCGCTGGAATTGTCCGGAATGTTCTTCAAACCAATCGCGAACAGTTCTGGCCCGGTGACATGGCGCATTGTCATCCATAAAAATCCCATCGTTGTGTGGGTACGTGAAGTCCATGAATGGCTGCAAGTGATCTGCAAGCAGCTGAACATAACCATTTCCAGTCAATGATCGGTTCAGTGGCACCAGAGGACCGAGTCCATACCATGTAAAAACAGCCCACCCCATTATGCAGCCACCACCAGCTTGAACAGTGCCTTGCTGACAGTTTGGGTCCATGGCTTCGTGGGGTCTGCGCCACACTCGAACTCTACCATCAGCTCGTAACAACTGAAATCGTGACTCATCTGACCACGCCACGGTTTTTCACTGGTCTAGGGACCAGTCGATATGCTCACGAGCCCAGGAGAGTCGCTGCAGGCGATGTCGTGCTGTCAGTAAAGGCACTCGAGTCGGTCTTCTGCTGTCATAGCCCATGGAAGACAAATTTCGCCGCACAGTCCTATCGGACACGTCCCTCGTACGTCCCACATTGATTCCTGCAGTTATTTGACGAAGTGTTGCGTGTCTATTAACATTGACCATTCTACACAGACGTCGGCGGTCTCGGTCGTTAAGTGCAGGTGGTCGCCCACTGCGCTGTCCATGATGTGATGTGATGCCTGAAATTTCATACTCTCGGCACACTCTTGATACTGTGGATCTCGGAATGTTGAATTCACTAACGATATCCGCAATGGAATGACCCATGCGTCTAGCTCCAACTAACATTCCACGTTCAAAGTCTGTTAATTCTCGTCGTGCCGCCATAAATCACGAAAAACCTGTTCACATGAATAACTTGAACACAAATGAAAGCTCTGGAAAACGAACTGCGCATTTATACTTTTTCGCTGCGATACTACTGCCATCTGTATATTTGCATATTGCTATCCCATGACTTTTGTCACTTCAGTGTATATGCTGCAAATCTGGAAAAATGTCACTAATTTTTTTAAAATAGCAAAAGTTCTGAAATCTTATTTAAGTATGTGTTGTATAAAAGGGGAAAAGAGGTATATAACAAGGAGAGCATTTACATGCCTTTTCTGACGACACTGCTGATTTTTTTTGACTAAATTGAATTTTTGTAAAAAAATAATGAAGATAAGAGTTAATCGAATTTTTGTAAAAAATTTTACCTGCTATTCTCCTTCATGGAAGAAAAAAATTCAATGAAATACAAAAGTTTTTAGATAAGAATAATTTCTAAATTCACACTTTTTAAAAATTTCTTTTTAATTCAATTTAGGTATTATAACATTTGATATCATACACACATTTTTATAGGCCTTTTTAATATTTCCTTTTTCATTAAATTGTCTTGAACTTTTAAAATTTAAAAATTTAAATTCCTCTTATCTCATAGCATATTTTGAGAGAAAACTTAGAGACTCAATAAGAGAAACAATGAATTGTTGGCATTTATTTTTTCCCTTTTTCAATGAATTCAAGTTTTTCGATGTGTTTGTGTCGCCATCTATTGTCTGCTGATATAAATTATAAGCGTGGTTTTTATAAGTGAGCGATTTTGGTAATTTGTACTTAAATTAAAAATTTATGCAATTCATATGTTTAGAATACACAAGTTAAAAATGGCATAAAAATAATTGTTATAATTTTTTCGAAATTCTAGACCTTTTACTTACACCCTTATACTAAGACAAGCGTCATTAGATTTTGCTGCCATCTATTAATAATAATGAGAATCATTTGACATTTAATTCAACTATTTATGAAAAAAAAATTTTTAATTCATAAAAAGAAAATTAATTATTATCATATTATAAAGTGAACATCTAATATGAATACGATGTGATTCATATTTATAATTTTAAACGCACACCAGAAAAGGAAAATTCATAATTGATTGGTGATTATTTAGTAAATATCTGTTTCGGAAAGATAATTTAGCAATTAGAAGTGAAAATGACCAGAGAGGATTTTTTTTTGAATTATAATTTAATGGTTACGAAGGATATTTGAGTACATCCGTACTTTTTGTTTGATTAAGAGAGAAACAAAAAGCTTCCATGTTTCAGTATTACCTGATAATAATTATGTACTTATGCACTATCTTTAAATTAATAAATTTCTAACTGAATGATGAAAAAGATCTTTCCTAATATTTTAGATATTTTGGGCCTTTATTGTTCTCATACTTGACACTGATAGGATAGACTCTTGAATTTAGGATCAAATATAATGGGTTTTTGGTAAGAATGATTTTTCAAAACATAAATGGGATTTTAATTTAAAATATATCGAAACCTCACCATTTTCCTTCAATAACTTCAAAGTATACTATCCTAAAACGTTAATGTTACATTATATTTAAATTTCAAAATAAAATTTTCATTAAGAGCTGTTTTTCTCTGATTTTAATATTTTAATGTAGGTAAATTTTATAACAAAAGTTTTACAACTTTTATTCACTGTATTTATTTTTACGTGCATTACGATGATATTAAATATATTGGGGTTTACATATTATCATTGTAATAGAATTAAAAGTAAAATTTAAAAATAAAATTAAAGACAAATTAAATCTAAACATCATGGTGCGATGTTTCTGATTAGAATTTTGAGTTTCCAAGTTTTTTTTTTGACATTCTGTAGTTTACTATCACACTGTGTTTCGCATTTTCTAGTCTTCTAATACATTATAAATGAAAATTCTAATTTAAATAATTATGATTAAAAGTATGTTTTTACTTTTTTTCTAAACGATTGTAGTTGTAGTTCTTTGTATTAGGTTGTTCGGAAAGTAATTTCGTTTTTTCCTGACAAAGGATTTAATTGCATTTTTCTCACCCAATTTCATACTTAAACCGCAAAATCATTTTATGTTTTAAGAGCTGATATAGCAAGGCTTGAGTGTGAAAAAGTGCAGCTGATTTTTCGCAGTAGTTTTTGGATGGTGCCCTTTTAAATATGGAGAGCAATAAACAGCATTTTCATCATTTTTTTCTTTTTTGCTATAAAAGGTAAAAATGCTGTTCAAGCCAGAAATAAATTAGCCAATATGTGTGGAGAAGATGTGTTAACAGTACATCAGTACCAGAACTGATTTGCAAAATTTTCCCTTCAAATGAGGAGGCCAAAAACCACCTCGATCAGTTTTTTTTTACAGCAAAGACCAAAACTTTTATGAGCGTGTAATCATGTTACTACCAAAAATATGGCAAAAGATATTAGACCAGAATGGCAATTTTATAATTTAATAAATAATTTATTCATTAAACGAAAATTTCTTTTCATTTTGACAAAAAAATACGAAATGACTTTCCGAACAACCCAATAATTCTTTGCCTGCTATACACGCAATTTTGTAAATCTACCATTTTTCTACCGAAAATTATGATACGATTCTATGTGATAAAAGACTGTAATAATAATATTGTGAACATGGGGGGTACAAATATTTTTAACTCGATTTTTTTTCCCTAATTCATCGAAATTCCTATTTCCATAACGTTAAAATAATATCAGTAAGTAGAACTTATTTTGGGTCATTCAAAATGCAAAGAAAAATTGTGATTGTGATACTTTTTATCAAATGCGTTCCTATCTTGCGTCCTGAATGATCAACATTGAATAAAGCTAGAAATTCTCTTGAACATTTTACTATTCAACAACATAATTAATAATGAAAAAAGGAATACTTTAGAGCAACCTAATTTTTATAAACAGTGAGCAGAGTAGATGGAAATCGAACTGTTTATTTTGAAGAATTATTGCATAATTAGGGGGCTCGCTTATGCTTCTAGGAACTGCTAATGCAATTCCTCTCGGATCGCTTCTCTTGCTCGCCATCTACGAAACCTCTTTAGACTAGCAACAAATATATTCAGGTTCAATTTATTCCGAAATATGATAAAACAATGAAAGAAATAAAAAAAAATTTAAATCAAAAAGCCCACCCACAAAAATTCCCTACATTAAAGTTCTTTGTCAGAGCAAATAATATTTCATTTAAGTATCTATATACGTCCACCATAGAAAAAAATTTGCAAAAAATTGTACTTTTGTGGATGAACGGATTGATTGCAGTCAACATAGAATCTAATCTTTCCATCACCTAGAACAAATATCCTTCACTTCTCTCCAGGTGTTTCTAGGTGACTTTATTAAACACATATAACTGGACCACAACCAGGTTTGTTACAACCACTGTATAAAGGAGAAAACATGTGGTATATATAACCATGGATTCTGTGACCATATGATCCTGTTTCAGGAGAAGGTTTAATTTGAGCTCCCATCGAAGCAAAAGTTAAAGCAGAATTATATTCTCTTATATGCTTACGATAGTTTCGTCCTTCGATTGAATCGCTGATCAATAAGTCAAGTCTTTCAACATTTCCGATGGCTTCAACACATGTTTCAAACATTTTTTTCTAAATCGTGACAATATTTCATGTATTTTCTTCTTGAATTTACTTATTTTTCCCAGTAACGTGCCTGGTAAATGAACAGTCGATACAGTCCCACAATCAGGAACTTTGCATGGTTCAGAAACTTTGCTCCATGCACATAAACGTTTAACCCTATCTCATTCATTACGACTAGATCTTCTTATGTTCTTCTTGTTGGAGAGTTTTAAAAAGCACTAGATGGCGTTGCTTATCAGCTTGATCATTCTTTAGTGGGAAAAGACAATATCTAACAGAAGAAATCCATGTTGGATATTGAAAAATTTGTAATGAAAGAAATTCTTTAACAGTACGATTTCCAAATCGTTATACCGTTATCTTGTTAATTATAAATGACTTAATTCTAAAGGACAACGAAATATGAAATGTTTCTGTAATATATATATATATATATATATATACAGTGGCTCAAAAATTGAGAGTACACTATAGTTTTATTTGATAAATCCGACTTTCAAAACTAATAACACATTAGAGAGAAGTGAAAACATATTTTTATTTTTACACATAACCAATGGTTTAATTTGTAGTAAAAATAAAGAAAAACCAATGAAAAAAATTAAACAGAAAAGTGTCAGATGCATTTTAAATAAACATACGCTGAAGTTTGGCTAAAAAATTGAGTGTACACCAACGAAAGTTTTGCAATATTTCGCATAAAAAGAAAATGTATGTATTTAGTTTCACATATTTTGGCTCGAAATGGCTTCGAAATATCATGGTACAGATTCGACCAACTTTGGCTAATATCTGAAGATATTTTACCTCATTTTTCTTGCAACACTTGCTTTAAACGGAATTCTTTTCTAATTTTGTGTTTTTGAACCACTTTTTCTAGTATAACCCTTAAATATTCAACAGTATTGATGTCAGGGTACTTTGATAGTGTATGTAACTGCTGTTTACAACGAAAAAGACCAGATTTTGAAATTACGGGCATTCTTCTGTTGGAAAATGAAATTTCCATCTAAATACAAATTTTTAGCACTTTCCTTCAGCACTTCCTGCAGCATATGGTTCATTCAACTTGCTGCAGAAAGTTTTCAAAATAGGCAAAATTGTAAGCACTGAAATTATGTGAAATGCCATTAGACAAGCTGGTATAAAAGTCGCATAGTTAGAAGAAACCGTTCATGAGCTTGAAAATTAAAAAAAAAAAGTATTTGGAGTTTGCAGAAGCTCATCGATTGAAGACCTAAAACTGGAGGAAGAATGTCATATTTAATTATGAAAAAAAACTCAACATTTTTGGCAGTGATAACCATCGTAATTTATGGAGAAAGCCTTATACTGCTTTAAATAAAAAAAATTTATGTCCTACAGTTAAACCTGATGTTGACTCCATCGTGTTGTGAGGTTGTATGGCTTCATCCGGGATATGAAATTCAATTCTTATCGATGGCATTATAAACCATATGGTTTACTTAGGTATACTTCGCAGCAATCTAAAGGAAAGGGCTAAAAATTTGGTTTTTTATTGAAATTTCATTTTTCAGCAGGACAATAACCCCAAAGAGAATGCATGTAACTTCAAAATATGGTGTATTTTTCATAGTAAACAGCTTTTACCCTCACTACTACAGTACCCGGACATCAATACAGTTGAATGTTCGTGGACCATACTTGAAAAAATGGCTCAAAAACACAAAATTTGAAACGAAACCCATTTACAACAAGCGTTGCAAGAAGAAATGGGGGGAAATATCACCAGACCACCAAAAATTGGTCAAATCGGTACCATTATATTTAGAAGTCATCATAAGAGCCAAAATACATGAAAATGTTTACTAAAATTTTCTTTTTATGTGAAATATTACAAAAATTTCCTTGATGTACTCACAATTTTTTGAGACAAAATTCTGCGCATGCTTATTTAAAATGATTGTGAAACTTTTCAGTGTTGAAGTTTTTCCTTGATTTTTCCTTGTTTTTATTCTAAATTAAACTATTTGTTATGTGTAAAAATAAAAACAGCAATGGTAATGTGTTATTTATATTGAAAGTCGAAATTATTAAGTAAAAATAAGGTGAAAAAATATATTAAAAGATATTCCAACTCCGAGTTCGTAACAATAAGCTATAGATTGTTTCATTTATCTGTATATTGTTTTTAAAATTTATTTTTTATTATAGAAAAAATTAATATAAATAATCTTTCACCGTCATTTGTAACATTGGATGGAGTAAAAAATATCTCTACCCTCTTGATCTGCATTATTATCGGGTGTGAGATCTCAATTTTTATTTGTCTCAATTTGACAAATGGGATAATTAAAAAAAATGTTTAAATTGATGATTGATTTATTGGTGTGATAAGAAATCGAAGCAAAAATAAATAGCAAAAGGGGATGAACTGTAGCTTGCAATTTTTATGCTGCCTTTCACGAATTAAATTGAAAGATATTGTTAATATTCTTTTCAATATTTTTAAAGTTTTATATTTGGTATTGTATTGTTTTTCTATTAGTGGATTTCGATCCAATTTTAGTGACTTATTTTGATATGAGTGTTCGTGAACATTTTGGGTAAAAAAGATTCTATTGTAAGGAAATATATTTACATCTAAACTGTACTGCAAACAATAGTATTTTTAAAGGTTTCTTAGGCACTCTGCAAATATGCAGGAGACTTTGTTCTATAGCTTTCGTGCGTTAATCTGTGATAAACATATCTGAGTTATTTTTAAAAGAATTACAGTCTATCTAGATATTTGTGCATGTATTTTGAATCGTCAAAAAGTGCGTTTGTTTAAACACAATTAATAAAACAATTAAAAGTACATTGAAACAGAACAGATTTAAGATATTTTAAAAATACGATAAATTTAGAAAAAAATGTTATGAAAATAAAATTAAAAATACTAAAAACTTTATTAATCGAATTTAGGAAGTGTTATAATAATGGTGTTTGAAATTATATTCTACAGAATTATTAAAAAAAACTCCATTATACTCTCAATTAATTTTGAATTAAAAATTTGATTTACATTCCGAATTTTTTTTATATCGAAAAGTAAATTACAAATCAAATTTGGTAACTGTAGGCTCAATGATGCACAGCATTTAGGAAAATTTTTAATCGTATTGCCTCACACATTTTGTTATTTTCAAGTAACTATTTGTGACTATTATTATGTCTAGAATTGTGAAAATTACAGAGTGAATCGATTCAGACCACTGACTGAAATGAATCAGTGTGCATAAGTTTAATTTTTTATTTATTTCGAAACTGTGAATTAAGTAGTTTTCATCACACATTATGTCTAATTTTACAGAGGAATAATACAAATATTGTTTGTATTATGACTTTCTGCCGTCCCCGAAGGCACATGAATAATAAATATTAAATGACCAGATCCCCGCAACAGCAACACTGGTTGGAAAAATGGTTGAATCGCAAACAAGTTTCGAACCTTCCATAAGAAAGTGTACCCTTTCTTTTATGGGAGGAGCCAGACCTCCACCTTTTCGTGTACCCACCTAGGTGGCGAGATGTAACCACCATGCTTGAAGCATCTTATTCTCATTTCGAGGTAAGAAAAGAGAGAAGAGAATTGCTAAGAAAACGTTTTTTCTTATACATATTAAATAAAACTCTATTTTTAAAAAAATAAGAAAGTATTGTACCCATAAAAATGACTTCATAATTTTATTCAATCTCCACTTTTTAGATTTCCCTAAATTCGAAAAAATCTTTTTTTGGAACTGTTTCTGTCTGTTCGAGAATAACATAGATAGAAATGCAACTAATTAGGAGGATATTTAATACACAGACTGAACACACACATCGAAAAAATTGATTTTTGTCACCTTTTGGACGAAAGTTAACTGATGTAGTTTTAATTGGAGATACGTTTGAATCTGTATAAGAGTATTCAAACCACAACAGGTTACACATATAATCTTGAGATTAGAATTATAGATCCATATCAAATCTCGGACTGCATCCATTAAAGAGTAGACTACAGATAGATCCATTTAAATGTATGTGAATCCAATAATTCCCTAACACAATATCAAGACCAATGAAATTTTGTATGTAATTTTGGAATTAAAACTAAATCTTTATCAAAATGGATCAAATCAATAAAAATGTATATCCTAAAACGCATACGAGTTGCTTTTGATAAATATTTCTGGTAATGAATTTTAACAATTTTATTGTTTTTTTTATTTCTTGTCGGAATGATTATGATTCAATTAACATTTTCCTACTAATTATTTAAAAATTAAGCCTTGGTTTAAGTTAATATCGACATTTACTTGTACATTTAATATAAAGAATGTGATTGATTGAAATTTATTCAACATTTCCTTAGGAATGATTATAATGTCAGAATTCCTTTTTTTTTTCTTCCTCAAATTTATAATGTTTGTAACTGCACAAATTATCATTTATGATTCTTCTTTATTAATTTTCATTCATTTATTCTTTCCATTTAAAGTCCTGAAATGACAGATCAACAATGATGAATGATACAAAATTCAACGTTCCAATTTTTATACAATTTCTTTTTAATTGAAAAAAAAAACCATCTTACATAAAGAGTGTTGTCTTAAGTTTTTGACTAATAAAATCAACCGCAAAGCAAATCTTACTATTGTAAAGTTTATTAAGAAATTAAATTAAAAATTTAGAAGTTTAATTTTGTGAAAATTTTTTGAAAATTATTCATTAAAAATAATTATTGTAAAAATTTTAAAATTGTTTCATGATGATAAAATAAAAATAAAATAATAAAATGCATTATGCTCTGAAACTTTGTTTATTCTAATACTTTTATTTCTTACGTAATTTATTCTTTAGTGTGCTTTGATATGCCTATACAACTACTTTTTCACTGATTTTATGATCCCTTGCATTTCTTTTTATACTTTATTAAAATATCGTCATTAATAAATTTTGATTAATTTTAAATCAAAATAATTAATTGTAAAAAATTATTTTTACTTTTTTACTTATGATTTGTTTTTGATAATGAAATAAGTTTACACTAAATGTTTTCCAACAGTAGTAAGTAAACAGTATTTAAAGTTAGTACTAAGTAAACAGTGTTTAAACAATCAATCAATTTGATTTGATTAATTTAAAAATCAACAAAATTTTTCTATTTAAAAATGTATACACAATTCAATTCTTTGGTGGCAAATTAAGCTACTTATTCTGAAATTTCATTTGCAACTATTGCATTTTGAATATGTTATACAGTTGATTTAATAAAATCATTTATTTGTAGAAATTATATTTAAAATTTAAACAAGTTTAGAATTACAGCTATTATTTCTGGTTTATTAAAATTATCATTTTATACTTTAATTATACACTATAAGTTGAAATTGAGAACCAGCTGATTTGCCGGGGCTATCGATTGCGCTTAGTTTCTATTAATATTTTAATCCATAGCCTTAATATTACAGTAATTAAGAATTTTTAAGCTTCAAATTCTAACAGATATTAAAGCCTATATTATATTAATAGCTTTACACAATTTCAATCCATTGTATGCATGAACCAAACTAAAAGGAGTCAAGTTGTCAAGCATTAATGGCTTTTAAAGACGAAAACATAGAAATTAAAAATGTAAATATGTCGTTCATCACACTTTCGCAGTGAAAACATTGCAAACAACATTGCAACAAAGCACACATTGCAAAGATTAAATGTATTGTTAAAAAGTAAATTCAAAATATTTTTCAAAAATTGCTAAAGTTGCAAAAAAAAAACTTAGAACAAATTGATATCGTCAAAAAGATAATTTTAAAAATTTCAAACTGTATAAAAATAATTTTTGTGCAATAATATTGACTAAATTGATACTACTGCATTAACTAAAATTTTAATTGAAAATTTCAAGCTGCACATTTCTTCAAGATTTAAGCCTTGTAAATTTTGAAGGCCAAATATATATTTATATAGGAACCTGGTATATTGGAGCTTTCTAGAATTGTGCTAAGTCAATTATTTATCCTGTAAAGGGCCAACATACTTACATACATGAGTGTGGGCGGGAACATTATTAACAGACATTTGTTAAAATTACTAAGCACACAAACGTTTTGTAAAATATTAATTTTTGAAAAAATGAGATAAAAGCTTGCAACTGTATTGCTAGGACAAGAAATTGCTGTTGTTGGCCTTTTTTTTTTTTTTTTTTTTTTTTTTTTACACACACACATAAGCAATCTTTCTGTCGAGATAATATTGGCTAAATGCGAATTCCCTTTTATGTTTAAAATGAAATTCTTAAATATTTCACTGTATTGTATTGTTTGCAATCATTTTTTAGATTTACGAAACTTATATAAAAAAGAAGCCCGTTTAATTTTACTATCAGTATATTATTTCAACAGTAAAACAAGATTAACAGAACTCTGTATATAAATGGGCTTGACTCTGAGACAGCTTTTCAGCTGCTCCGATATTATTGATTAATTAATATTGGGATATTGAATAAGTTCTTGCTGTTTACCGGAATTGATTACTTTCATATATAATGGTGTCATATTTATTTACTACTATAAGCAAGCTTGAAATTCATTGTAAACTACTTTTCATCGCGTAAGTGAAAAAACTACTTTTCATTGCATTAGATATGTCGCATTTCGTGTTAAAAAGTATTTGCGGGAGTTTTACTGCACTATTTTAATAAAAAAAAAAAAATCTGCATTATAACTTACAGAATTTTAGCTGAGACTTATGGCGACCATGCTGTGTCTGAAAAGATCAGTATGAGATTGGTTTAGACGCTTTAAAAATAATGATCTTGGTTTTGAAGATAAAGAACACTTTGGCGCACCGAAGAAGTTTGAAGACGAACAATTGGAATCATTACTTCATGAAGAATCATGTCAAACTCTAATTGATCTGCGGAATCATTAGAAGTTGATGACACAACAGTTTCGAAACGTTTGAGAGCATTAGGAATGATTCAAAAGCAAGATCATTGGTTATCATACGAGTTGAAGCCAAGAGACTTTGAGCTGCGTATTTTCAAGTGCGATAAACTACTTCAACGGCAGAAAAGAAAAGTTTTTTTTCATTGTATCGTAACTGGCGATGAAAAATCACCGAGGTGTAAATCCGGCTATGCGTCAATATCTTCAGCAAAGCCAAATATCCATGGTTCCAAGTTTTAATTTGATGGGATCATTTGAGAATAATTCATTATGAGCTCATCAAAACAAATAAAACAATCAAGGGAGATCGCTACAGATTACAATTGGAGAGATTAATCCAAGTATTGAAGGAGAAACGGCCGCAATACGATCAGAAACACGACGCCATTTTGAAGCATGAGAACGCTTGGCCACATGTTGGAAAACCAATAAAAACCTACTTGGAAGTGTTTAAGTGGGAAGTCCTAACCCACTCACCGTATTCACTGGATATTGCTTCTTCCGACTATCACTTGTTTCGGTGGATGACTCATGGGCTGGGTGAGAGCACTTCCGTTCTTATGAAGATGTCAGAAATTGGGTCTATTCTTGAACAGCCTCAAAAGACGCGTCATTTCTCCTGAAGTGGAATTCAAATGCCACCAAAAAGATGGGGGAAAGTAGTAGCTATCGATGGACGGTGCTTTCAGAAGCATTTTTCTTACGGAATTTTTTAAATAAAGCATCAATTTTCACAAAAAACAGCTAGAACTTATTCAACATCTCGACATTATTAAAGTAAAATAATAAAGTAACATCAGTAATAATAGTAATAAAGCTCTAAATAAAATTACATCAATAATAATAATAATAAAGTTATGAATAAAGCTACATCTATAAATAAATAGTTACATCAATAATAATAAATAATTGAATAACGTTACACCAATTTCACTTCATTCTTAAATTATCTATGGTAGATATGTATTGCATGAGAATGTTACTGAAATCATCGATGATAGATTGTTTTTTTTGCTAACCTAATTGAGTTCATATAACTGCGATAAGGTTTATAAATCGCTCCAAACCCTTATTGTTCATGAATTTTTCAATTTAAAGAAAAGAAACAATAATTTACTATATGCAACATTTTTTTTGAAATTCATAAAATTTTATTCTTTGTTTTAAATGATGCTATGGTTTTATTGATTACCTTATCGATGTGTTGTCTTGCCACTATTTAATTATGTTTCTTACTCAACACAGCTTAAATATTATTTACTTCGACATAGTCTTGCATAAGAAAAAACCCCAAATTAAAAATTAAAAATTTTCCTTTTATACGTGCTGCAGAGTAAATTGGCTAATTTGCCTTTCAAAAGACCGCAATAAAAATTCTAATTATTTAAAAATTCTTCTAAATAAGAAAAAAAAATGGATTCAAGAATATGTAAAGCTAGAGAAAAAGACGATTTTTAATTTGAGAAATATTATTTTAATGTTTAAAAATTTTAATAAGTATGATAAAATTAATAAATAAGCAATAAGTAATTTGAATAAAGAAAATGGCTACAGCTATAATTAAAAGGCCTTAACAATTTAAAAAATAACAATTTTAATAAAAAAAGATTAAGAATTTTAGGAGATTAACATAGTTTAATTAAATTTTAGTTACAATAATATCTGCTAATAATTTGCCCACCTGCCTATGTACCTGTAGGCACAGAATAAAATATGTAATTTTTCCTAAAGCTAGTGAATTTATCTCAAATGCACTTTGGATAGTGATAACTTATTTAAATTTAAAGCCCTTTTTTAAAAATTTTAACTAATTAAAATTTAAACTAGATTTTTTGAGGTTTTCTCTTGATATTTTTCGAAAATCTTGTCATTCAAAAAATGAGTTTCGCAACACTTTAAAAATCAAAACATTGTCTTTTTAGTTGTATGAATTAAATTTTTGTATAATTTTTCTGAATTTTGAAGGTTTTTAAAAAAAACAGATAAAACAGTGATCAAAATAATGGCCTATAGATGTTCTACTTGCCTTCTTCTACTGAGAGATGCAGCTATAAAAAGATGAACACGAAAGCACATTTTCCCCTATAATCTGAACTATTTCTAATAATGACTGAGCTATAGAAATGTTTTTATTGCTTGGAATATGTGTGAATTCTACTTTGATAACTGTGGCCCTAAATGTAAAGTGAGACACAAATTATTTTCAAGTTATTGCTCTGAATGCTGTTTTTCCTACGTAGATCATACCTCCGACAATTGTAGGGACATCAAGTTTAAACTTTAAACTAAGCCATAAATAAATGATTGTGTGTAAGAATTTCCTAATACGCTTTCGGACCACCTCCTGTCTTTAAAGTCTTAATTCGTATGCGAATTGTTGATTTTAAAGTTATTATTGATTTTTAAGTCACTTTGCATATTAATAATATGTTTAAATCAACAAGCTAATATTATATCAGTATTAATGTATAAAAGACTCTCAATAATTCAGCATGTCTCAGTCGAGAGAACTTTCGGTTTAAAGAAAATGCCAGAGTAAAAAAAATATCAAAAAGGCATCTTCAAGGCTAAATTTAAATCGCTGCATAAAATGTACCAATTGTAAAAAAAACTATAATATATACCATAAATATTTCTAAATATAATTCAAATCAATATAATTTTCGTTATTGATTATGCCATTTTAATGTTACTAAATCAGCATTCAATGACTTGTTTTCTCATCAACTTGCTTCCATCGTCCCCCTTTCTTCCTTCCTCCCCCCTTTTTGTAAATGTTAAACAATTGAACAATAAAGTTTAATTAAAAAAAAGCTACCCTGGTCCTTCCTCAGTATTGGGCTAAATGAATCCCGGCACTTCAATACAGATCAAACTAAGATTGAATCTTAATGAATTCTTCAACCACGCTGCATTCTGTGATTAGAGTAGAGGCAACTCGACACAACACCTTGGTGTTGTGTCGGTTGTTGTCAGGATGTGAGAACTAATAATCAAACAGGGAGTTTCTCATTTCTAAATCTAGAGTACTCTGATGAGAGAAGGGCCTGTTTGATAATAAAAAAGACTGAATTTTTCCATGAAGCTGTTATTGATTGCCTAGCGTAATTATAATTATTAAAATAATGTAATAATTTATAATCGATTCAATTATGAAAATAATTTTACAGAAATGTACAAGTCGGTTTCCACAGTGATATACAAGATTATTTCTAGTTACACTGATAAGACTAATTCTTTTCAAGAAACAAAATTAGTGCTTCGCTGAATTTGTGCAATTACATATTAACATCGTTAGAAATGAATGCAAACATATACTGATAATTTATTTATTGCGAAAGAGGAGAAAATATTATATGAAACAAAGTTTACAGCTATTCAAAGAATTTTTCATTACATAGTTTACGACATAATAACGTGCAATATCAGCTAATAACGGCATCTTTTTTTATCACGAAAATCACATTTCTTTCATTCCAAATTATCTTGGACAGATACCAGAAACTTCAGAAGCGTCACATAAAAAAAGATACGCTTTAGGGGTAAGGCGCTGACGAGGGGGAGGGGGTGCGAATGAGCGGCAGTAATCAGTGTTCATCGAACCCCTCCCCCACCTCGCATTCCATTTCAACCAATCGTCTATTACTACTTAATGACTTAACCAAAGGGTGGAGGATTTCATTAGGCCCTTCGAAAGTTCAGAAGCTATAAAAGCTAACGACATAATATAAAATAATAAGCGTTGGGTTGGCGCTGCTTTCTTGAGTAATAAGTTTCGATTTGTGAGAGATATGGCCGCCGTCTGCGAGGCGTTTAAGCTTCGAATGTTGCCACTTAGCAAAGAGAAAAGTTGCCATCCATTCACAGTTGTGCTGCGAGGAGGCCATTTATTTGCGGGCTCACTCTCCGGGACAAGGCAAAAAAATGTCACAACTAATTACGGCGCTCCGGAGAGGTCTTAAAGTCCGACCTGCCTGGGAGAGGGAGGGTCCACAAATTGTTCCGGGGACTTTAAAATGGATGTCGCACGGTCAGTTTTTCCAGTTTATTGCACGGAGCATTGGTAATCATAAACAAGTAATAATACATTGTTCTGCAATCACAATCACGGAACATTGGTAGTCACAAACAAATAGTAATAAATTATTCTGCAATCACAGTCACGGAACAATGGTAATCGCAAATAAATAGTTATAAATTGTTCTGCAATCATAGTCATGGAACATTGGTAACCATAAATAAATAGTAATAAATTGGTCTGCTGTCACAATCAAGGAAACAACACTTTGGTACTTTCAATCAGACATTTTCTTATGGTGTGACTGATTTGTTCTGTGTATCCTTTAATATTTTTATCGTTTCAAATTTGAAAGTAAAGAAAGAAAGTGCCTTTTATTAGCTCTCCTGAAACAATTTTTGGTTGCACTCCCGTTTCTGAGAGTTCAGAAGTGGTGCTAAGTGGTTCCATTGCAGTGATTAAATGTATTGTTGAAAATTAAACCCAAAAATATTTTTTAAGAGTTGTTGAAATTTGGAAAAAACACATCTCCTGTTGAATAATTGATTTGGAATCATCAAAAATAATTTTTAAAATTATAAATAGTGTGAAACTAATTTTTGTGTGATTATATCAATTACAATTATTATTATTACTCTAACTAAAATTTTCATTAAGACTTTATGGAGTACATTTATGGCCTTCAAAAATTAATCCGATGAATTTTGAAGATCAAATCTGACGTGACGATGCTAGGTAAAATAGTTTTGTTTGCGAAGTCAAACGTTTTGTCATATAAAGCACTCAAACACTCATACATGGTAGCATGCAGGGACATTATTAGTAGACATTTGCTAAAATTATTTAATATATTAATATTTCAGTGTAGGACATGAAACATTGGTAGTCACAAAGAAATAACAATAAAATGTTCTGCAATTATAGTCTCTAAAATAGCAGTTCGAAACTTTAATCGGACCTTTTTTTTATGGTATGGCTGTCTGAATTTTTTTTTTGTATTCTTTAGTTTTTTTTTCGTTACAAATTAGAAAATAAAGAAAGTATCTCTTATCAGCTCTCCTAAAACAACTGTTTGTATACTTCTGTTTCAGAAAGTTCTGAAGTGCTGCTAATAGTCAAATGAGGTTAGGTTATTTATTAGTTAACAATGGAATGAAGCTCAGAGACAGTTTAATCAAAGAAAGATGTAAAGTATAGAGGTTTAAAAAAGAGTATCGGAATTTAACCACATTGATTCATTTTAAGAGGAATTTAATAACATTTGTCCTCGATTATCCTCCTAATAATTTTATTTCTCTCTTTCTAAAATTACCAGAGAATGACTGAAAGCAACTTTAACAACATGGATACGAAATGAAGGGGAAAAAAAAGGAAGAAAAGAGCCCTGGAGTGACATAACAAAATAAGAGCAGCGTTATTATCTATAGAATGTGTATTTGAGTATATTCTTAGTGATAGAACACAATACGATTATCAGATCAACCAGACATAACTTATATGATACTAGCAACAATTTTTACTGTAACTATGTTTTTAGATTTAGAGGTTACACTTGGGTTATTCAAGGACTGGGTTCATAATTTTGAGCCTTAGTTAGATGGCGAAGACATGGCACTTTTTCAACAAATAGCTATGCCTTGTCAACATCAAGACGTTTGATTCTCGAAGGATTTAAAACATGAAAGGACCAAAATCATAGTGAGTCTTTGTTTGAATCGGATTTCAAATAAGAATTTTAATAATTACTAGATCTGGACTCTGTCATAGAGCTGCTGTTTTTTTCTAATTTATTAAGAGCTATTGAGTACACATGTCTAACGCATATGGTGAAAAGATACTATTAGGGCATTTTCGAGGATAAAGTTGCATGCTAATATTTATTTTCGCATTATATTATGGAACCTCATACAATCAAGCAAATGATATGTATGATTGCATCAAACGTGATTTTCAAACACACATATAGTTCATTTTTGAAGGATATATGAAGATGTAGAAATTCGAGATTTTTATGGCTTCTCAATCTTTCCCTTTTTCCGATTATAAAGTATTAATGTAAAAAAAAAGATTTTTTTTCTACCATGTAAGAGTACAATATATGATTTTCAATTTTTGACATAATATTGTCATTATTTTTTAATTTTCTGTGTGGAAAACATTGAAAGTCTTATGATCTTCAAAATATTCGATAGCGCGATTTCGAAGAACTTTTCATGGAAGTAAAAAGACCTTTTAACATCTTTACTTAAAAAAAAACTGTGCATGAAGTCATAGCTATCGATGGACATGGTAATTCAAAAACAGAACAAGCTAGATGGCTAGAACTCAACATTTGTATTTTCTAGTTGTGCTTGCATAAAATTTAGGACTATCTTCGTCAAAATTTAATTTTTTATCGATCGGTCTTTTTATGTGCTTATGAACACAACCCCTACATAATAATATTAATAACAATAACAACACAAAAGTTGCATAAATGAGATTTGACCTGCGTTCTTGGCGCCAAATACAAAATATCAACTTTCAGTGTCTTTTGGCCAATAGGGAAATATTTGAAATGGATACTTCATTTTATCAAACACAAAATGCATTAAATTATGAAGTATACAAGAATGTTGAAGGGTGAACAATCCCACAAATAATTAAACGAGTTCGCTAACTATCTGATAGAAATCTTGTGGGAAAAGTGATGCATTAAATTTATGACTATGATAATGTTATTTAATGAACTCAATCAAGGGTGGTTTCAGTTAAATGGCAAAATACATGACATTCTAGTATTTTTTCCCCGGAAAAACGCATAATGAACTGCAAAATTAAATCACTAAACATTTTGTGCATATTACCAATTAGCTGCATTGTTAAGCGTTTTTACTTTTTCGCCATTTTAATTTTTAATCTTTTAATTGGACATTTCTTAACAAGTTTAGTGGGAAACTCAGAAGGCTGTTCTTAACTTTGAAATATTCAGTTAGCGGTTATTAGTTTTAAAGCAAAGCATTTGATAGGCAATTGCCGAGGGAGAAAGAATAAGTTTTGTTAATTTAATAACAAGAAACGAATGAAATGCAAATTAAATTTCTTAAAAAGGTACAAATATTTGAAAAATTAAAGGATTTAAAACCTGTAATTGAATTATTACAACAGAAGAACAAATATATGAGATTGTTTGTTAGAATCCAATTTAGACTTTATTAAATCAGACCCGGAAAAACTAGGTGTATGTTGGTTAATTGCTAAATCATATTTTTAGTTAAAGGTGGTTATTTCTCTGTAATTAAATTTGATAATGCAAACTAGATACATTTTTATAAATGATATTTAAAAAAATATTTTTTATTTATTTATCTTAGGTTAAGCAATGTTTTGACAAAAAAAATCAATTAATATTTTAGAATGAACTGAAAGAATAAAATAAGAGCATTTCTTTTATAAAAAATTAAATAATTATTCGTTAATTTCTTTTAATAATAAAGGAGAATGTTTGTCTGCGAGTATGTGTCTGTCTGAATGACGGTTTACAAGTCAGATTCCTTTGAATAGAGCTTCTAAATTTGGCACAAATATACTTTGAAAAATGAAAATGTGCACCTTATGAGGATTTATTTCAGATTTAATCAAATTTTTAATTTTTTAAAATTAAGCAAACTTACGTAGTTTTCTTAGGATAAGAAATTATTTTAGTGAAAAAAAAGGTACCAAAAAGGATTAAAATCTCAAACAGTGTTTTTTTAAAAAAATAATATCAATTTAGATATCATTAAATACTTTCATGAATTTTGAAAATTTTCTAAAGTATTCCTTATCAAGAATTTGGGCAGTAATTTTCAATGTTGCAATGAAATTTTAACAGTTTTCACTTTTTATTAAATATTTAATCTCGCACTTTATTTCTATTTTTGAAAGCCAGTGGAAAGAAACTCTATTTTTATCTGCGCTGTTTAAGGAGGAATACGGAAACAAATTTATGTATTACGAAAGATAGCTTGCAATTAAAAAACAGATGATTTCAATTGTTATATTTTTAAAGGAATTATGATATTGTGAGGTTTGATTCCATTACAAAGATTCCAGTTCGCGGTAAGCAGAACAGGTGTAAAGCTATTAAAACATGCCTTTAATGTCTATAGCAATTTGATATTTAAAATTATTTTGATGAGGGTAGTGTGAATATCAAGTTGTGCATAAGAGATTACATTTAAACTAAACATCCAATATATTCCATGTGAATCGGCAAGCTGACAAAGTTGGCTAATACTAAAACAAAATAAGAGAATCGAAATCATATTTTTAGATGTTCAGAAATTTTTAAGAAAGTAAATACTTTGAAAATACCACAAAAGGAATAAAATCAATATAAAATAAATATGAATATGAATGTTATTATAAATTTGAATTCAGGAGCAAAATAATATAATGTAGGGTGGATACAAATTAATTAGGTAATTCAGTTTCATCATTTCATTATTAGGTTATCTAATAATTCAATACCCGCTGATGTGATGTGATGTGGAGGGGGGGGTGCCACTTCAGATGTCGTCCTCGTCATCTGACCGTGGATCATTATTACGTGGTCTGACCCAAAATAGCCCTAGTATTGTTTTACAACGGGACTTTAATATAACTAAACAAACAAACACACCAATAATTCAATTATTTGGAAAATATTACTTTGATGTAATAGGTAGCTTAATAGTATGACCTTAGTTGTTAGTTACTACTTGACCTTAATATGAAAGTTAGTTCAGAGGGTATGAAGCTCATAAATTAGATATATATTTCTAATAACGGAAGATTTGTGCAATAGATATTGCAAAGCAAAATACATCTGAAGTACTCTGAAATTCATTCCTTTGAATGAAGACAAAGATATTATTTTCAAGAACAGCATAAAAATACCCCGAAAAGATTAATATAAGCAAAATATGCGGCAGAAACGGATTTATAAATATTATGGACATTTTCAGAATAAAGTAATAAAAAGTAAATAAAGTAAAAAAATCTTGTGCCATTCATACATTTCCTGTACACATCAAATTTGGGTATTTCTTTTGTCCAATTAATTTTTTAAATAATTTTTTTCATTGTTATTGATTACATTTAAAGTTCTGGCATCCTGCCATAGGGGTATCGCGTTTAACCCGTGATCTGAACCTCCTGGGTTCGAGTCCCGGTAGTTCCTCATCTATTCTATCTGTAAGATGTGTGAATGTACCCCCCTGTCAAAAGGGATAGTGCGAGCGAATTTGATGCATGATTAGATAAGGCGTACTCTTGGCTTTAGTTGGCGTCGCCACTAAAAAGCAAGAGATGCAACCTTGGCTTAAACCCGTTGACTTTGTCAGCGAGTTTGTCCGTGGCAAGTGCCCTTAGAAACAACAACAATTGATATTTTGCCATGAAAAACATTCTTTTATTGAAAAATTCACTTTTTTTTAACTGAACATTTTACAAAGAGTGAAGGTTGGTATATTTTTCATGGAAATTTTTCGCATTGATATTTGTTTTGTAATTAATGGTATTATATTTGGTATGTGGTGAAACAATTACTACTTCTTTTTCAATGAATTTTAAAATTATGAACGAACGAAAAATAAAATCCTTATATTCTCTTTAAAAGTATTTTTTGATCCCCGATAAAAACATTATACTTCACAACATTTATTATAATGAAATACTTTATGATATGAAGACGTTAGAACATAAAGTAGCATAAAATTATATATTTGATAATAATGAAAAATCTTATGGTATTGATTATCTGATAATAATTAATATTTAAGTCATAGTAAAAATATAAAATCAAATATAAAAAAAAAGTTACATTATTTTACTCTAACTACCGCTCAGTCCATATCCACTTTCCATCTACAGGGTGATTCAAATTCAAAACATTCAAAACAGTAGAATATGTATGAAAGGCAAAATCAGCTCAAAATCACATTGGAAAATGCGAAAGCACATGAAATTTAGATGTTCTAGTGAGTACAAAAGGATTTAAAAGAGCTAAATAAAAACTTTCCATCTTTTTATTTGAGTCACATGCACAAGTCCAGTTTCACAAAAGCTGTTCGAATTTGATACTCAGTTTCCACGTTTCACAGATTCGTGGATTATCGAACTTTTCGAAAAAATTCAGCGTCTCAAGGATATTTGTACCGATAGAAGATATTCTTCCGATGTCATACTCCTGATTTATATTATAACAGCCAAAAGTGAGCAATAGCATATTTTTTTTCGTTAGATTTACCTCCAGTTTGTAAAGACAGAATTTTGCAATCGATTTCACTCGATCTTTTATGCATTAGAACTAATATTCGTACAGCATATTCGACGAGCGTACAATATTTTAATATTTTTAAAATTTAATTATTAGTTATATGTTTAATTTGACTTAAGTTTTGATATTATGTAAATTATATCGTTTGAGAATAAAACTGATATAAATAGTTCCATAATAATTGTAATAAAAATACGAAATGAATATATAAATAGTTATGAATAAAGAATTTAAAAAACACATAGATGAAGCATATACATAAAACAGATAATATAAATTCTCAAATTCTCGTATACAAAGTATATAAGGCAGAATTATTTAAGAGATCTGAAAAGAGTTTGATGAATTTCTTAGTTTCATGCTCCAAAAAATACGGTTTTGGGAATTATATCTGTTTTTTTTAAAAGTTTTTTGCGATCACAGTAACTCAATAATAATTTGAGCTAGATAAATGGAATTCAGTATATAGTCTCTATGCCAAATTTGGAGAATTCTATTACATTTTGAACGAAATCCATTCTGGAGAAATCAGGTTGTCCGGATATAAGTTAAAAAGATAGTTGCAAAATGAAAAGAGTTAGATCAATAAAATTTGGTTCATGACTTTAACTTATAAAATGTAGATATGCATTATATTTAAAACCAAATCCACCAAAATTTTGACAATGAGTTGATCTGTTGTTTTACAAGCATGTAAACGCGATTACTCAAAAACGCAATGAATCAATGAAATCTGGTATGTAATATTGTGTATACAATTGTAGCTTGTCTTGAATTTCGATTCATTCTGTCGGGATAAAGATATGAACAATGCATATTCAGTTTTCTGGTGGTTTTATATTAAACATATTTAGGCGATGATTCACTCCTCAAAAATCATTAAAGATTGTAAAATATTAGGCTCTTTTATAATTATTGTTCGTTAATAGTGTGTATGCGTGTATTTTTGCAATTCTAAATTGTTCCTTAATAATACACATATTTATTAGAGTGTGGGCAAGAAAATTTTGGTGTGGCCACTCTTCCTGGTTCATTACTAAAAAGCAAATTTTTAGCTTTAAACCGAATCGTAAATCCTGGAGCTTTGAAAAAATACCTCTAAGAAATTAGGCCATGACGTATGAAATAAGATAGAAAATTATATATTTTTTTCAGAAAATTATGTATTAAATATGATAAGATTTTTGTTTAATGTAAGTATTTATATCATTGACAGTGCTTTCCTTATTTTTTATTTTACTTTCAAATTTCTTAAGGAGAATATATATATATTACTTTAAACTTTTATAGTGTTGTTTACAAAAACTTATTTACAAAGCTTGTTTATAAAACCCTGTTTTTATCATTTCTATTTAAAGAGGTTACACAAAACATCAGTATAGTACACTATGCCATACATTTCTAAATTTCGTCAATATTTAAATGATATTTGCGTTTATCACAGTCGGATTACCAACAGAGCAAAATAGATAACTGCCAAGAGAGCCCGCAGGTTTGAAGCATATCGAAAACTTTTTTTTATGGGGAATTTCTATATAATCTAATATGTACTTTCATCTATTCAATGTTTGATGATCTCATGCTTGAACGTATTCAAAATAAAATCAAATATCATATAAGTTTAGAGCTATATATTCGAGAATTTTAGCATGATATTGCTTGCAAGCTGGATACTATCTGGAAATTGCATGATTATCAGACCTAAGAGACAACTAATTTTTGATGATATTAAATGTTCACCTAGAACATTGATACCAATACCATTGTTTAGTGATACCAATACCAATGTTTAGTGATACCAATACCAATGTTTAGTGATACCAATATATGTTTGTGAATATATGTTTAGTGATACCAATTTAACATTCACGCAAGGCCTTTGTTTATTTTAGCATTTTTTTAAAAAGCATTTTATGAATATTTCATAACATTTTTCATTGTTTTAATTAAACACTCGTTGGGACAACATCAAGTACAATTTTTCTATGAATGCTATCGCTGCTATGTGTAAAATTTTTTTTGAAAATAATATAATCAAAAGCATCAAATTTAATTCTTTATAGTGTCACTATGTTTGCTCAAATTTTATCTTTCAAATTCATTTTCAGATTAGAATAATTTATTAAAAAAAAACATTCATAGCATTTAAAAAATATTTAAATTTTTTTTTATTAAAAATAATTTTTTTACACACTAGACAGCGGAAACCAAATTATTCATTACTTATTATTATAAAAATTACTTATCTTTTTAATTATGATCATAAAAGTATATATTTAACTTTAGGGTGTATTAAAAATATAAAAAATAGGGTGGTTGTTAGGACGAAGAGAGCATGCTTTTATATTTATAATACTTAAAGATATCAAGTTTGGAAATGATGTATTTCATGTGACAGCAACATCACCTAAATTTACTCCTCAGGATTTCCATTTTAAGAAACAGAACTAAATCTAGTCCTCCGCTTTGCAGAATTTCAATTTTTACCCCTCCCTTTTATCATCTCTGGAGCTTCCTCATCCCGAAGCTGGCAAGCCCTAAAGAAAGGACTTAAAAATCTCGCCTGAAAATTGATGAGCTATATCTTCTACGGTTGGCCGGCGTCCCGCCTTTTGTAACATTAAAGTCGGCCCATTTCTCCGTCAAAAAAGCCACCCACCTGTCGGGGGAGGGGGGCGATATCAAAAAGGGACAGATTACACTTCCTAATCCCAAACATTAGTCTTGGCTACAGAGTGTTTTTTATTAGGCGACAAGGACTTCAATTCCCTCTTTTACGAAGTGAGAAATCCCTTTTTTTCATCCCTACCTCTCCCGGCGCGCATTTTTTCCCCTGTACTCTTTTTTTTTTTTACTTTTTTTGAAATAAATGTCCACCGTTTACGCTTTAATATTTTCTTATGAGTCGGAGATTTTCTTGTATCGTGGCTTTCTTAAACGCGGGGATCTCCATTTTAAGTGTATCGCGTTTCGGTGGAAAATCGTCTCAGGGTTGCCATATACAGACATGGTAAAATAATGCCAAACTTCGGTGAAAAAGAAAAAGTCAGATGCAGAGCTAGTTGATTTTTTTAGATGAATTATTTTAGATGTAATTTCAATATCGAGTGTAATTATTAAACAATATATATATATATAAAAGATAAAATCAACTAATGTCAAGGTTAGCAATAAATAATTATAGAGCATTGTTTCAGGATAATTTTTAACTTCAGAAAATTACTGAGAAAAACCAATAGTTCTCCCTTCTATTTTCTAGTAAAACATAATGGTTTTATTTATTTATTAACTTTTAAGGTGGGTTCACACGGCTAACTATTGCCGCAATCATTGCCTCTCTACTGTTGTCCTTGCATTGTCCTCGTATGAACAGTTGAGACAGTGGCCAACGGTTGTCCCGTCGGGACAACTATATACCATTGTACCGTTGTGGACACGTGATTTTCAGGAAGTAGGCGTCATCTTCTGTTGCGCGCAATAGCTAGCCTCGTGTGAGCCCACTTTTACAATGAATACAGTAGAAAGAGGTTTTGAACTTTCTATTATACTATCCTTTAATTCGATCCTCTTCACTTCATATCAATTCAAAACTATTAGTTTTAAATTCACGAAAAAAATGTTCAAATCTTTAACTCTGTTCTGCCTCCTGTCATCTTGCGATAACGAAAGAGAACAAAAAATCCAAAATAGCAATTATAAATCAATATTATAAGCTTCCAAAATACAACTTTAAACATTTATCTTATTTCTAAAATTTTGACACAAATATCTTGTAAAATATCTAATTTCAAATTTCATTTCTTTTACTCATGCTATGTATTTTTATTAGCTAAAAGAAAACAGTTTTCTTAAAAAAATATCCAATGCTGAAAGCCAATAATTTACAGAAAACAAAACAAAACGGAGAATTATTTTACTTCGTTTGTTATTAAAAATGCCAATCTGGCAACCCTGAACTTCACATATTGTAACTTCCACGGCGAGCTCTCGATCGCAGCGAACGTTTCTGGGCGGAGGATTTTCAAAAAATCTCGAAGCTTACGAGCATGATTTCTTTTTCAGAACTTAAAATTGCGGCCCAGATTGTTTATTAAGCAGCATTTAATGGATGCTGAAAACAGAAATAAAGTCTTTACCGAAGCATTTGAAGAGTTATTAAAGAAGTAATATTTCGCACAGGATTTGGGAGTAAATGTATTTCATTAGAGCTTTATTTGGAACATCAGCAAAGGAGAAATTTATTATTTTTATTTTCGTAAAATTTATCGTTTAAAATTATTTTTACATCTATTCTAAATTTAATGAGCATCCTAATTTTTTAAAATATTCGTGAGAGTACTTTCCTATCGTAACAAATTTGTTGTAAGAATTTTTATTTTCTTTTATGTGAAGGAGAGAAAATATTGTAGTTGTCAAATAACCAATTTCGAGATTTTGATTAATTTTTAAGTTTTGAGAACACTTTTTATTTAATTTTTTCTCTGTGTTTGTAAATATGGTGACTCAAAAATGAAATGAGCTTCAAAAAATTAAATTTGGAATGTGGTTTAGCTTTTAAAATTAGATTTATGCCATATTTTAAATAAAATCTGCCAAGAGAGATACTTTTTTTCCTTTTTGCAAGAATATAGTGAAAATGATAGTTAAAAAAACTTTACATATTAATTGGATGAAATTAACCTACTGTTTTATAAAAATTGCAGATTGTAGGCATGACAAAACTTTACTATTTTTGTATACAACAGATGGCGTTCCTTACTTTCATCAAGGTAATAACCCATAATTCTTCTTGTGTTTCATTATTAGATTGTATTCTAGTGAGTGTCTTACACACCTCGTGTTTGTATTGTCTTCTGAAATGAGGAACCTAGAAATAATTAAATAATTGTTTCTTAAACTCGTCTATTGTTTTTAATACCTCATAACGAAGTTATAAAGAATCTCGTTCCTTTACGTGATTCAAATAAAATTTTAGACAAAATCCATTGAATGCCTGTAATTTTTTGCACGAGATCTCAATTGTTGAAAAACCTAATAATTTAGAAAAATTGAAATTTGATGTATAGTTTTAACACCAAAATTGGGAATTTGCATCAATGGATCTGATCAGTGAATTAAAAGATATTCAAAATTTGAATTTTCGTATTTTCCTTTTAAGGTATCGAGAAAGATGTTTTAAAAATTTAAGGTCAAGTCAGCCATGAACGACAATAAACAAAACGTGAATCACTAAACATAATCTCATTCTAATACTTTTAGCACTCAAAAGCGTTGTTGTTGATACTATTTTCTGTTTGCCGTTTTATCTGTTACGTCGCGTAAGAATCGTAAGATTTAAATTCATGCAAATGAATTCTTCAGTTAGAGCAAATTTGTATTCCATGAAATTCGTATTCTTTATTTTATTTGAATATTTTTTCCCTTTTAGTTAATTTATTAGTAATATCTTCATCAACCACCCAAAGAATTTTTTTTTATTTTTGTATATATAACCACCTTTAAAGTCTGCAAATGACTTTTGGAACACATTGTGTATAGATATATTGATCGACATCGACGTAAACATAAAATACGTAAATATATGGAGGCATATGAGAAAGTTTCAATAAGAACAGCTTTTTTTTTTAAAGTTGAGAGAACAACAATTTTTTTGTCCATATATATACTAATGTTCAAGAATATTGAACGAATTACAAATATATGTGAACGGAAAACATCATTTTTTAATAATTAACTTTTTGAAAAGGAAAAAAAAATATGCATGAATATTTTTTAATCCTGTGCATTTTATCGATTGTTTTCTGCGCGTAATTAAATTGAAGGAAAAACATAAATGTTTGTGTTGTGCGAGTTTTTTTTTCTGTTGTTTTTATAGAATTGTATCAATTTTAAAGCCTCTTAGATATATTGCTCATTCAGTTGCCAATGGTTAGTTTGGCCCCAGTCCAAAATAACCATTACAAACTGCATCCGTTGTAATGGTTATGTACAATCAAGATGTTTCAAATTGGGATTTATTAATTTTATTGCCTATTTGCAAAGGTAGTTTATATTCTAATTTTTATTTTAGATAATTGTGTAATGCATCCTTGGACATTCTGTATACTTAGGTGAGGAACTAAACTAATTTAATTTATATCTCTGTGTGTTAAATAAATAGATAACGAATAGATAATTTTGCCCATTAAATCATAACATAATAAAATTAACTTGAATCTAAATGAATTTATACGAATATTACGAAATTAGAGGAAGAAAGCAAATTATGAAAGAAGAAAACATAACCACTGCTTACATTCTTTCACTCAATGCAATCTATATTTACAAATATATTTTGTTCCACAGACAGGAAACAGTTTAATAAAGAAAAAATTTGAGTTAAAAATTTACGTAGGTCCAGTTTTCCCTACAGATTAGATTGAAAAAAATAATGTCTTGTTTTGAGCAATTGGCTATTATTCAAATAAAGTCCTTCTTTCTGCTAATTTAACAGTGTAGAACAGATAGTTTCAGTATCTCTGGCTTGTCCCAAAAGTTGGTTGAACCCTTTTTGGAATCTTCTTGCAGATCATCTATCGTCTATAATTTTTGATTTACTAGTATTAAAGAGAATAGCAATAGATATATATTTAGTTAAATAGTATAAATTAGTGGAATTTCAAATATTTTTCATCTTTTTCTAAATGAGAGCATATTTGTAAACTAAAATGCTAATTTTTCAAAAAACCATTTCTGCACGACATAATATTGATATTCTTTGAAATGGACACTTTTAACAAGAGATACTTTCGGTAGAAACATTAATATCAGTGCATTTCTACCTAAAGTTGATTTATTTGATTTTGACTTACGTGACCTTTCCTTTTGGCATAAAGTTTGTCGTAGGCTTACAGAATCGTCTTATAATTATATGCATTTGATCTTTATAAGTTATTAAATAAGTTCAGTACACTTCCGAGTTACCTGCCTAATGTGGCAGAAGGGCAGGCTGGATAACAAAAAAGCTGGATAAGCCTGAGTTCTTTGAACTCATTTCTTTGCACACCAACACCAGTTTTTATACAGAAACTCATATTATAATATGTATTTTCTTATCGCGTATTTAGTATCAAACCTTCCTTTTATATCAAGCCACTAAAATGTGAACGTGTCCCAGTGAATCACAGAAGCAGCTGAAGTCTAATCACTGTATAATGTGTTATTCCTCCTCCATAGTCCCTACAATTTTTTTTGTTGTTATCTCCCATTTAGAAATTTTCACTGTGATACATTTAAAAAACATGAAGCATACCCCAAGAACAATTTATGAATCCTTTACTTACCATGTCAATACAATCAGGAATAGCGGCAATAATTGAGGTCCATTACATACTGGCGAAACAATGAACAACTAATTGCTCTTTACCTGCCTCAACTTGTATTTCGCAAGACACTCAGATGGATCGTAGCAGACGTTCAATTCGAATTCCTTGGCAATGACCAATGGAACGCCTTGCCTTCCTCATTTAATTACGGCAAAAGAAAACTAGGTCGGATAGTATAGAAGCAGAATATTCTCGAAATGTACTGTATAACAATATATAAATATGTAATTACTTAGTGCTAATTTCTAGAATTGCAAATTTTTTTGGAAATTATTGGATATTTTAACACTGAGAACACACAAACTGATATTTTGTAACCACACAAAGTGATTCCTCGAAAACAGTTTCAAGAGACAATTTTTTAAAGAAAATCACTATAATAAAAACATTAGTTATTTTCTTCAAACAGCAGAGTTTTATTTTCCCGACTTTATTTTTAAACCAAAAAATTTTGCAAATCCAAAGAATAAAATTCAAACACGTCTTTTATACGTCGAAAATACTTTTTCCCTTTTCAGATTTCTCGGGAAGATATTTTCCCCCATCACAGAAATCTCTGCCAACGAAGACGGTTTTTAGTGAGTATCTAAGAAAGGGGGTGGGGTGGGGGTGGGGAGGTATGTAAGGGGACTGTGGGTGAGATTTTGGGCTTCGCCTGCATGATAATAGGAAAACAGGAACGTTTGATAAATTGCTCGCGCTCACAAAGAAGGGGAAAAAAGGGGAAGATATTTAAAAACTTTTTATTATTCGCCAGCGACACCGAAGCTGGACGTCCGCTTAAGGTCCTTGTTCCGGTTTTATTTATGTTAAGAAGGGAGGAGTGTTGGAGATTTTTTTTCCAAGAACGTTTTTAAGAATTGATCGATGTATCAGTAATGAAGTCTTAGAATTTCGGAGAGAGGAAATATCTCGAGCTTGTTTATCTGGTGTATTTCATCAAGAAAAAAAGAAAGATTTCGTCTATCGATTTTGAGACATTGTATTTCTTAGTAGATTTATAATTTTTGGATAGAAGAGTTTTGCAGTTTTGTGTTGTTTAGGATATACTATGATTATTTGAGTTTTATCAAGAGAAATGAAAATGGGAAAATTAATTTTATGATCTTTCTAGAAAGATTTTCCTTACGAATTACAGAATTTCATAAGCCGGGGTAACCTGATCGGTCGGGCGTTGGATTTGCTTCCCTTGGATTGCAAGTTCGAGCCTCATCGGACGAAGACATTCGTATGTGGAGGTGGCTGGTGCACGAATAATTCTTTCGTGGTCACAAAGTCCTCCACGTCGAGAGTAATACCATCGGGGATACTGGTTCAGAGGTGATTGCTCTCTGATCCAGGTCTAAATTGCGATCTATGGATGAGTGAGGGAAATGTTTGAATGAGGTCCTTCCCATAAAAAGGATTATGATGCATGAGTAGTTAACCCGTACTTTTGGTCCTAGATGGCGCTACTAAAAAACAAGAGACGCAAAAAAATATTCGGATTGAATCGCAATGTCTGTTTAGTCAGCGGGTTTGCCACTAATAAGTGCTCTCAGAAACAACACCAATAGAATTAAAAAAAATTAAGGATATAAATACAAGGTGCATTATTTATACGACGTTTAAAATGTTATTTTTGTTTTTGTTCAGAATTCGAAACTATCTTATGGATGGGTATTTTATATCTATATTGGTCACTTCATCATAACGTTTATTGCATTATGTTTCAATTAAATCTCTTTTTCATAATTTGATATTTAATGATTCTCTCAACAGACTAACACTAAGTATCAAATTGTGACAGGCACGAAAATCTTATTGTTTTAATTATTCGATATTTATTTTGTTTACTGTATAATATACAGAAAATAGAGCTTCATTTGGCCGGGTTTTTTTGTTATGAAACCGCATTTTTCGGAGAAAACATTTAGATACGAGCCCCATATTGACTATATATGAATATTCTTCAGCTTTACCTACATTTGAACTGGTTATTTAAATAAATTAAAAAAATCGTGAATGCGCTTAGTTTAACATGGAAATAATCTCATTATTGGAAACAATCTGATGTATTACAATTTTCATATCACAGTTTATCTATCATTACTTATATTTTTGAACTTACATTTAGTTTTATCATGATGATCGGGTCCGAAACGGTGCTACATGGCATAATCAGCATGACAGCAGATAGAAAAAGGCTTTAGTAGTTACTTATAAAAAATGGTTTTTAATTGTTTTTTTGTAAAATCGCGTTTTTTCAGGTCAGACATCTATATGGATTGTCCCAAAAAGAGAAACATTAAATATAAATACGCAAGTAAAAAAAAAAAAAAAAAATCAAAAAGCGCCACTCGAATCGAGCACCCACAATACAAGCGACATTCATGTTGTTTTGACCACTATACTGCATCACCACACTTCTAAGCTGAATAAAAACATTTGTGTGCTACAATGCTTTTCTTAGTATATATAAATAAAATTAAGAAGCAAAATTTGATCTAAATATAAATTTTGATCCAAATCGTCAGAGCAATTTCCGAGATACACGAAATAAATTTATATATATACAAGAATCGCTCTTTTAAAGTTATGAGAAATGAAACTCCTAATGGTGTCTAATCCCATAACATTATGGCACCATAAAAAATTGTATGAGCAATTACTCGATGTCAATTGCCTAATAGAATTCCTTTTTCTATTCTTCATGAAAATAGGGCTGAAATTTAAATTTTTTAGTTTTTAACATTGGAAGAAAATATTGCGATTCAATATTTGACCATTTCATTCTCAAAATATAACCTCTCAACGAAAAGTAGGCAAAAATCATTTCTAAAAAATTGTCAAACTTCAGGAATAAATTGTTCCGTAATTAAACTGGAATTATTAAAAGGATAAATTTTTAAATCTTAAAATAATATAAAAACAGTTTTGTGTAGTAATATCTTGGAAACTATCATGGAAAAATGCTACAATCTATTTAAACTTTTATTTAATTAAAATTCAAAGCAATAATTTCGAAGTATATATTTTTACCCACTTATAGAATTTCTTTTTTCATTTCCAAATCTAGTAGTTCTAAGTCAAACATCTTCCCTGTAGTATCCTAATATGTATATTCATATACACACATTTTCCTTTATTGTTAATAGAAAAGCAGGAATTAGACTTCCGGTGACCTCAAGGAATCCTGATGAGAGTATGCAGATATGACAACCAGTTTCAAATAAAATTTCCCATACATGTGAATTTTATATTTTTAGGGTCTATAGAACCTTTATACCTTTAATTTTTCGAATCTTTTTTTTTTTCGTTTGACGGCAGAAAGATTCTTTGATATTGGACATGGGTGTACGTTAATTAGTTTAAATATATAGTCAAATATGTGTAGATCACTGTTGACTTTTCACTCAGAAACGTTTACTTTAAAGCTCATTTTTCTCAATACTTCATTTTCAAAGCTTACTCGCAGGAAAAACAAAAATGGTTCATCATATCAACATGAAATTTACCATGTTTTATGCATGTATAAGTATTCATACCTACTTATTAAAGAAAATCAAGCAAATCCAAAGAATTATAATGTATACTTTTTTTCAATGCTTTATAATATGCTGAAAATGTTTCTTAAAAAAAAACGTATGTTTTAATAAAATAAAAAGTAAAATAACTAATATAAATGTATAAAAATATTTATCATTTTGCATGATTGTCAAGTCATGTTCATTGGGAATTAATTGGTGCAACATTTGTCAATATAAGTTGCTTGTTTCCTTAAAAACTTTCCTCTCCACCAAATTCTTTCCACGGCAAATTATATGGAACATATTTTTTCACATACATTTTAACTAATGAAATTTTTTTCACCGACTTTAAAATCTATAATTATCAGATTAAATGATTATGTTAAAAATCTTATTAAATTTGAGAGCTTTTTCTTACGTTAGAGGGAGTTACGTTTGACTAACTTTCGAGGTTAGTTGCTGAATGTACTAAAGTCTCTTAAAATCAGTCATAAGTATGGTGTGATGCTAAAGTTTTAGTTGGAGATAGTCAGTTCAGATGTTGTTCTTATCATCTGATTACGCCTTGAATTTAAGTACACTTTGAAATATAAGATACAATCATATCAGGAAGTTAATCTAATTAAGCTGAACCACGAAGGAATAAAATACAATGTCGAATAATTAAATTTTAGAAACATCTGTATTTTTTTAATACTTTTCTACTTAGTTCAGGATTTAATTCACCTAGATACACTCTCAACGATTCTTTTCATTTAACAATGGAAATATCATCTAGAATTTATGAAAACTTGATTTGTTCCTTTTCTAAGATTAATGAATTTAATTTATACTTAGAGAAGTGTAAGTTAACGAAAATAGATAATGAACAATTTAAAAAGTTCTGGTAAGAACAACAAAAAATATATTGACAACGAAATCGCCTCAAGGGAAATTCTTTGCAGTCACAGTCGTGGTTTGTGTTTCAGCTCCAAATGAAAACGATTTTTTTCCCCAATGAAACACCAAATTTAAAAATGGCAATTACGAAAATCTTAGGAAAGTTGTGACTAATTTGCTATTATAAATTCTCGTTTTCATGGAACTGCAAACTGAAAAGAGAGTTTAAAAAAATCTAATCTGCCTCAGCTTTAAAAATTCCAAGCATTTTCATATGTGCTGAGATCGAGTTTATTCCAAACTTTATTTCGTAATTATAGCTGGAGGCATGTAGTTAATTAAGAATAATCTCTTTTCTAGTGTCCAAAAAATGGTTAAAAACAATTTTCCCTCTTCTATGAACCATTTTAATTAATCGAACTGCTGACATGAACATCTATGAAAAAAAGCTGGCGAAAAAATCGAGTAGCAAACGAAAAAATTGAGAAATGAAATGTTTTAAAGAAAGAATAGGAAATAAATTCTTTTGAAATAAAATTGGAATGATCTTATGAGAAAAAATGGTATAAGTAATGCTTTAAGGATGAATTATTGCTCATTTGTCTACTTCGCAGAGACGCGATAAAAATTTATTTCATTAATAATTATTCAAATTAATTGGAATGTTGCTAAAACTAATCAATCAAAAGAAGGACTGAATTTGTTTTTTATCTTTATAGTATTTTTTAACAGCCAAACTTGCTTTTCAAACAAAATTCTTGTTAATACTTGCAATAATATGTTGCGCTTTAATTCTAAAGTTATTTGTTAATGAATCATATTTCCTATAAAATTTTAATAAATTATTATTGTATAGAAAAAATTAAAGACTTTTTATTCATGTAATTGCAAAAGTTAGTTTTTATAAATCTCGCAGAAATTTATTTTTATATATATTACTGTATTAAAAGTTCAAATTTATTCTGATTTCTGCAACCTAAATATCAAAAGATAAGAATGAAAAGATAAAAAAAAACCATTAAAACATTATATGTAACTGAATCATCGAAAATTCTTGATTATCACTTTTGGATATGTAAGAAGGGAAATTTAGAATTCTGGTCTCTCATCAGTTAAAAATCTATGATCTATATAAAGAAATCTATGATCGCAAATCTCAAGTAATCATGTGAGAATATCATTATTCGTTATTAAATTTTTTTGTCTTAAATAATTAAAGTCATTAACCAGTTTAAGCAGCCAAAAACCAGTTTTTGGTGGCTTGACACACACACACACACACACACACACACACACACACACACACACACACACACACACACACACACACACACACACACACACACACACACAGAGAGAGAGAGAGAGAGAGAGAGAGAGAGAGAGAGGAGAGAGAGAGAGAGAGCTTTATTGTAAGTATAGATTAAAGGATTTTTAATTCCGAGCTAATATATATCATATGAAGAAGTCACATTAATGTATTCAATGATTAATAAATCTGCTTGTTCATAATAATTATTTTATTAAATTTTTTCATTAATTAATTATTTTATCAATTTTTTGTTAATTAATTTTTATTTATTTATTAAATTTATATTATTTAATGAAAAGAAATCAAACACAATTTTTTAAAATTTCATTTCTTTCTAGATGGCAAGCCAAGTTTGGCGATGAAAAAATATACACCCTCATCGTTTTTCCACATATCCACACATGCATAATTTGATAATCTCGTGATTGTTTCAAACCATTTTAAATTGGTTAATAACTTAATTAATATAATTCTTAAGAATTCAGAGAATGGATAATTTAGAAATCAAGTTACTTGTAACTTTAGCTGGCAATAAATCGCTAAATGTGACAATCTTCTGCATTAATTTCTGTTAACTCTAAGAGCGAATAACTCATGTCTCAAAAAAGATAAATCGCCAATTTGCTGCATACGCATTTCGTGGCTTCAACAATTTGTTGACTACGCATTTTGAAGCTTTGAAAAACCTTAAACCAAAATAACATCATGTCCTCACACGATAACTTCCCTCCCCTTCCTGTAAACAGAAATGCTCTCGATATTTCATGATTTGAAAACGCTTTCAAAACCCCTTTCCTGTAAATTTGATAATGAAAAATTATTCATGAAATAACAATTTAATTTAAATTTAAAAAAAGTTTCATTTTATAATTTTTACATTGTGTTGATTAAAATTATATTATTAATATGGATATAATTGCATTTCCAAAGTTTATATTCAACACTTCGTCAAAAACCTCTAATTATTTCGGAAAAACACATATTTTTAAATAGAGCGTTTACATCAGGCACTCCGGTAAATTTCTTTATTTCAGGTACATTATCTATTTCTTTTCATTCTTCTGATGATGTGTTAACGATTCCAGAATATTCATTAGAATCACTTATTGGTCGCCTAATATGTTTTCATCTTCTTGATAATATTTCACTATCATGAGTTTCCTTATCAGTAGGCGTAAATATTTGCCTATTTCTTCTTTTTCTTCACAATCTCTTCAATTACCTTCACATTCATGCTCTGCACTGTCCATTGCTGTGTTTATTTTACAACATGAATTTCCTTCCGTAAAAATATATATTGGCCTGACTGATGTTGTTTGCACTAAATGTTTATAAGAATGAAATTCCACTGACCAGCAACAATTCAGTCTTAATTTATATAAAAAATCTCAAATAGTAAGCAATATGTGATAGGATCTGTGATATTAATATAAGTAACAAAAGTGCCGCAGGATGCAATATACTAGAAATTGTAAACCAAATTTATTATTATATTCCACAGGAACTTTAATCGCATACTGGAAGAGGTTAAGAAACATGATAAACTAATGTAATCCTGGTTAAAAATATCATGAATAGGGTTTGACAGTTTTTCAAATCCGGTTTTCATATCCAGTTTTTTTAAAGTAAACTTGTCACATTCAAAAACTGTTTTGTGTTATGGAAAACCGGTTTTCAAAGTAACAAAATCGAGTTTCCGGAACGCCAAAATATTCCAATTCTTCAAAATAAATAAATAAAAATTAAAATAAAATGAAATAAAATCAGATGGGACCTATTTGTTTAGCAACTGAGGGCTTAAGGCAACGACATGAGAATTTATTAACAAATGAAGGTATACTTGGATATCTCTTAAATGAACAAATATCCAATGGTTTAAAAATTGAGCACTGAAATAAGTTTGAAATTATTATGGGCTTTAGATGAACAAATTCAAGAAGATAAGTAGAATTAGCATTTTTTTTTGCTGTATTTGCAAAATCCACAAAACATTTCTAGTTCAGAGCAAACTTTCTTTGGCTTCAAAAATCAAAATTATTAAGTTATCTGGAAAATATCTTACTTATAAGTATCTTACGAAACTGTACTCCCTCTTGTATTTCTTACAAAGTGTACTAAAAATATTTGAAAATTTTGAATGGCTGTAAAATGAAGAATTAATAATATAAGGATGGTAACTTAATTAAACTATTACAAATATAAAAACTTTTCAATTGACTGAAAAGATCGGAATGTTGTTCGCCACTGTCTAAAAACTACCGAGAAAGCCATAAATGCAATTGTCAAACATTCAATTCATATAATTTACTATTTGAGAGCATTTTTTCATGTTGGCTCTTTAAATGATGGTAATTTTAAGAATTTTGAGAAATCTTAAATTTCAGAAATTTTTACAAAAAGGAACCCATTGGTTACACGATTCGGTCAATGGCGGATTCAAGCATTTTGCGGTGCTAATTCGTGCACCTTTTTTCGATAAATTAATTTAGTTTAACAAATTATGATATTTTTAACTCAGTCAAAGGTTTACTTGAAGTAAATTAATTTTTTTTCACTTTGTGAAAATGAATATCATTATTTATTTATTGTGATTTATGTCTGCAAGTTCGTGTACATTACTGACGCGTACAAGTACTTGTTTTACGTGTACATTAAGTGTACAAGTACTTGTATTACGTGTACATTACTTTAAGTGTACAAATATCACTTATTCGTGTACATTATTTACACAAGCATTCGATATTTATAAATACTGCAATAACTTAATAAATGAAATAAAAGACTAAAATTATGATCATTTACATTTGACAAAGTGTTAATAATATTCTAGTATTTAACAATAAAAAAATTTACATTTTAAATTTTTTTTGCAAACTGGACTAATAATATTCTTTTAATCTCTTCTCATATAATAATGAGTCTGATATGTGCATCAAGTTACATTATTTTTAACTTGAAATCTGCAATTAAGTGGAAGTATTAATAAATTTAAATGCAAAAAAAGTAAAATGCATTTATTATTTCAAATGCCCTTATATTATTACAGGAATTAAAATAACACTTCTTGTTCAGTATAAGATGTGCCATTTAATTGGGTAATTAAGTAAATTCGTATGCCAAGGGATTAACGAACGGGCTTGTGGTTCCTATCAACCTTAGGTATTTGCCTAGTCGGGAATTAGTCTCTAGATTTGACGACTGTGTAGGGAAATCACTGCTCTTATTTTGCTTTAAATTCGTTTTCATCGGAATTCTACAAATGAAGCATTATTCCAAAGCTGGTTGGGATTAAAAAAATAAGTTTCAGAACTAATTCTTATGTACAAATATTTCAAATGACTATGTATATTTTTAGAATACGTGCAGATATTAAAGTTATGATAACAACCAAGTTCAGCTACGTGATCTCTCATAGCCATATTACTGACTCTCCCTCCTGCCCGAAGTCACTTAGAAATAAATACTGAATGACCGGACCGCCGCAATAGCAACAATGATGGGAACTGTGGTTGAGTCTTAAGGGCCATCACCGGCCACGATACAACCCTTTCCGTTGTAAGTATGTCCCATGATCGATGGGAGAAGGCAGATCATTTACCTGAACCCTTCAGGGTGACGAGATCCAACCACCATGCCAGAAGCATTTCCTCCCCGATGACGAGTTGCCCCCCCAGGGGGTCGTGATCTCTCATATAACATTATCCACCATCTTCAGACAACATTAATCGGAGTGAACAAGTTTTTATTTCTCAAATAAGATTATGTAAATGCTTTTATTGCAACAATTTCATAAATCTAAAAATGTTGTTTAATTTACCTTTATCTTTGTCTCTAGTTAAAGAAGTTGCATTTAGAAGCTATTTTCTGTATTTCTGATCCTATATTCATTATCCATTTACCCCGATCCAATATCAACAAACACGAGGTCACGTGCTGCTCCGCATTGTTTTAGAGGTCGACCAAAAACTAATGAAAGAAGAAGCCGCGAGTGTCCGTTCCCAATCTAATCGGGGCAGGAAGCTACCTCGTCTCTAATTGGTGGGGGAGCGAGAGATGGCCAATCGAGACAAAGGATGTCATCGCGAGCAAGTGGGCTTGTGGAGGAGCGACAAATCGGATAAAGCGGTCGTTTTCGCCCTCATTTGCCATTCATTCCGGCCCTTTGACTTCGTTAGGGGGCCCGTTCGGAGGGCCCCGTGGGAGGGCCCGCTCCTCACAACGCGAGGAGGTTGCCGGGACATAAAACAAAGAGGGCGCCAAGGAAATGCCGCCAAGAGTGGTCAAGAAACGGAGACGAGTGTGATCCAGTATTACATCAACATCACATAATCAGTTATATCTTCTGTCTGTATTGTTTGGTTCAATAATTAAAACTTGAGATGTTATGATAAATGAATGATTATAGGATATAACTCCATGTTCTTGTTCTTAAAATGCGAGTCATGGAATGAATATGAATACGAAGTTTTGTTTCCGAAGTAGATATAGATAATATGTAGATATTATCTATATGCGTACAATATGTAGATAATAAAGTTCGTTAAAACCTTTATAGACTTTTAACCTTTGAACTTTTTAAATATTCTTTACGTTGCCTAAAATTGATTATATTATTTATAAAAGAAAGCAGATTGCAATTATAAATATATTAAAGCATCTATTTTTATTTCATTTGCATTAGATAGTTTTGCTTCGATAAAAAATCTTTCATTAAAAAAATTTTTTTCTTCTAAATTCTTATGAGTTTAAGATATAACTAAAAGAAAAAAAATGTTATATACGTAGCAACAAATCAAAAATAAGAACCTAAAAAAGCCGCAGAATAAGAATAATCATCGACGTTTTTATTAATAAATAGGCTTTTGTGATCAATTGGTATTTAGATATTATTCATTAGGAAAACACACAATACACATTATCCCTTATTACTAATATAAGATGCATACATATAAGGATATGCACAAAATTTTTTAGAATAAACACTTCCTCTTCTAAATTAATGATATTAGTAGATAAATATAGAAAATGTGTTTTGTCTCTTAAATACTTCATCATTTCCAATCTGTTTTACCTCACATTGTTCTGATTTATCTAAATGTATGCGAAAAATGTTTGTATCTTGAATTAACATATGACAATTTTTAATTTATTTTTTTGCATCATTACGTATGTTTTGGCACATGATAATTTCCAAAAAAGAGGGAAACACTTTTCAATTAAATAATTTGGTTATTTTTTAGAATTAATTAATATCTCCTTTGATATGTCCTTTTAAAGAAAAGTAGTCATATTTCATATATTATAATTTCTAAATATTTTATTAAAGAGAAACTTACAAAGGCTGTCAGAATACAAATTATATATTTTTATATACTATAAAATAAATCAAAAGTCCTTTTCTTTCTATTGTAGTTTATTTCCTCCCTTGAGCAACTGATGCAATCGCTGCTTATATAAGAGCATAGATTAAAATAAAGTTCTTGCTTGATAACAAAATTATTCAAATTGAATAAAAAAAAGGAATAAATAAAAAGTTCAAGTTTAGAATAAGCTGTTTTAAATACATTATAATAGATATTTCATGAACAGTAGTATTTTTAACTAGGTAATCAGGAAATATTAATTACCAAAATTTGTAATGTATGGATTTTTTTTTCTTTCTTCTGTCTCTAAAAAGATTAATACGTTGATTAACTAAAATAAAAAAAAATATTTGTTGCTAGTGTAGTTTAAGTTTAAACTATCAGGTATATTTACATTTGGGGGAGCGATGTTTTATTAAGGATGAAACTAGAATTGGAATAAAGCATAAATATATTCGGCGTTCCTTTAAAATTACAAAACTGTTTGACAAGGGATCACACTTTTTCATATTACAAAAAGAACTTTTATAGATAAGTAGAGTTTTTCGAAAAAGTCACAAAACGGATTTAATTGATGTCTTTTCTCTAGATAGAATACCTTTTCTCTGCTACCAATACCTTTAAAGAAATCTCAAAATATTTAGTTCCAAAGCATTTCATGGGTGCATGCCATTAAAGTTAGATCCTAATAGAAAATAATCGTCTCCCTTTTTGTAGCTCCATTTCTCACCTAATATGACAAAACATGAGCTGTAAAAAAGTTGCTTCTTGGAGACAGAAAGTATGGTCCTGCATCTGACAGCAAGGATCTTGAATGGAAGGAAGTGCATCGATTATTTACAAACTGTTATTTCCATAAAAGGCATGGTTTAAAATGTAAACAATACTGATTATAAATCTTGGTTTTTCGAAAAAAAAATATCTGATTAATTTTCATTCTTTTTGTGCAAGTAATATTTTTCAATCTTCATTCGCTCGACAATTATTAATTTTTAGTTTTATACCACTTTTGAATCATTCCGCCTTTATTTTAATTTATTTGAAAAGTGAGAAAATCTATTTTAATGATATTAGTGAATCAATTCGATTCTTATTGGAAATATATCTATCAGAGTGATTAGATCTTCATTAAGAATGATTCTATTTCGCCGAAACAACTCTTAAAACATATATTTTGCCAGAGTGTCTATCTAAATTTTATATCTGTTGAAGGAGTAAATTAGTTGCTCCAGTTTTTCGAAATGATATTTTAAACATGTTTTCAACTTCTTATGTGATTTCTTCAAAATGGGCCAGCTTACTGAAATGAAATTGCAGTTAATCAGTTTCAGAACAGTAATGAAGAAAAAAGTAAGAACCAAACGTTTATATCATTTGAAACAGTTGGAGAGGAAATTCTATTTAATACAAACTCCAAGTGATCGGACATGAAATTCCGAAGTTCCAAGCCTTCTCAAGAATTGTGTGAATGAAGTTCGGAGAAGAAGACACAATTGTGGTCATATTAATCACTAGCCGCCTTTGGCGACCAGCTGGTTCGCCATGAGTAATGCGTTCTAAAATTTTCAATTAAATCACATATTCATTAGCCAAAATTTAAGAAATAGTTAAAGTTAAAAGATTCAGTTATTAGTAGTTAAAGAATCGGTAACTTTATTCGAAAAACCTTTTTGAGTTTAATGCTCTAACAATTTATCGATTATGCTTCCAAAATATTAAAAATGTTTTTTTCGGTGATGTTGCCAAAATGTTAAATATGTTTTTTAAAGAAAGCGAAAAAGGGGAAAAATTATTGAATTAATGATACAGATATTACAAACGATTTTAGAAATATGCCATTAAGTCGGGATTTCAATGCATATCCTGTCTAAATTCAACCAGGTTTACTGTAAATAAAGATAATTTATGGAATTAATTATATATCTATTGCAAACGATCATAGAATCCATTGCCTTGCATTTATTTTTTTAGAAGATATCTCATTTTATATTTATGTTATTTTATCCAGTCACACGCTGAAAGTTGTATTTCTTTAGATTTGATTTGCGATGATAGTTTTTTTTTCACTATTTATTTGAACTTCCGTCATTCTTTTATTTTATCCAGTCACGTGCTCAAAAAAAACATGGTTAAAATATTTCTTTAAAAATTCGTTAAAAATAAAAGCTTGAGTTATACATTAAAACACTGATATCACAAGTTCATCTCTTTTTAATTAAAAGCTAAATATTCTTCATTTTTTAAAGCATTTATAGACTCGTGCTACATACTTTGCAGCTATTTACTTCATTTAGACTTTTTTATAGATGTATTTCTATGATTAAACAAAGCTGATTTATTTAATTAATAATATTGTAAAAGTCACAAAAAATTCTTTGCATTTTCTTTTTTTTTAAAAGAAAAAACATATTTCATATTTATTTCATTTCATGCAGACACGTGCTGAAAATTGCATTTTTAAATGTTTAATTTGCAACAATTATTTATTTTTTTAATTTGAGTTTTTATCTATCTGATGGCAACCTATTGATAAAAGATAATTTTTCCCCTTCCACTCGTAACGTGCTCCTGCAGATTAAATTTTATTGTTTTGTCCGAAATATATTGTTGAAAAATATAGTTGAAATGCTTCTTTAAAAATTCATTACAAATAGAAGCTTAAGTTAAATGTTAAAATACTGATACTATTAGAAAGCTAATTTTTTTTATCTTTAAATTGATGTTAAAATCATGTTTATCCGATAATATTTTCGGAAGTTATAGCGGAAAAACGTCGAAATTTCGCTTAAATTTTAATTAATTCAAATTCTAATTAAAAATTCGAAAAAAGGGCTCCGAGGTGCACATTCCCGACCTCCAAGGTATACATGTACCAAATTTGGTAGCTGTAGGTCCAACGGTCTGGCCTGTAGAGCGCCAACACACACACACACACACGCACACACACACACACATTGAGCTTTATTATAAGTATAGATTACCATGACGTTAAAATTGAAATAGCAACTTTCTTGACATCGAAGCATCAAAACTAGTGGTGAGATGAATATTAATGTTCGGTATTATGCATTTTATGACTGTTAATAAAAAATTAAAAATACAGGAATAAAATGTTGCAGAAAAAAGTGATAAGGGAAAGATGAAAATTAATCTTGAATAAATGCAATTAAAAGTAAGAAAATAAGGTATTAAAATTTTAATTTTATTCAAAAAAATTATAAAAACAAACGATAAAGGAAAATGGTGATAAAGGAAAGATGAAAATTATTCTTGAACAAATGCAACTAAAAATACGGAAATAAAGTATTAAAATTTAAATTTCATTCAAAAAATTATAAGAACAAACGATAAAGGAAAATGATATATTATTTACCAAAACAAATCTATCTATGTTTATAATATTGTGTGTGTGTGTTAACATATTTTAAACACACACACACACACACA
>JAPMOQ010037330.1:1762060-1793662 GCA_026543055.1 Argiope trifasciata | reverse complement strand
TTGAAAATCAGATTTTGACGATTTCTAAATTTTTAAACTTTTACAGAGTTAAAAAAACTCATTTTTGAAATTAGGTTTGTCTGTCTGTTTGCGAATTATTTGAAGTTAACGAAATCAATAAAGCCAAACATATAAGCTTTGCATCACATTTGTGTATATCCACCAAATTCTGAAAATATATTTTTTGTCTGTATTAGTAAGGTACATAACTGCAAAACGTAGATGGCTACAGATATTCAACATTTTGTACCCGGATTTAACATATAAAATGCAGATTCTTAAATAATTTTGAACCAAATCTCAAAGAGTTGACTGTCTGTTGGACCATTTTCCGCATGCATGGAAGCACAATAATGCAATAAATTAAATAAATAAAATTTGGTATGCTATCATAAGGTAATAATGGCATATAAATTTTTTTATTAGGTAGGCAAAAATATTCCAAATTAAATATTTGATTTTCAGGTATTTGTCTATTAACTATGTCGCTAAAAATATATTGTCAGTGACAATTACCATGATATATCCACACCAAAAATCAATATTTCTTACTTATTTTTTTACTAATACTATACAATGCAAAATACTATCATATCAGAGGTCTACAGTTTTATGTGGCAAAAAGTGGGTAATGCTTTTATTAAGAATTGAATTGGAGAGTTTTTGGGTGAGCACTTTTTTCAATTATTATTGTCTTGAAAAAATAGGAGCAAGCCGATTTTACATTCACGGCTGATTGTTAGTTTAATTAATTAACGTTCTGATTTTTAAGTTAATTGAATACATTATGGAGATCCCATAGAAATTTTGAATGTGGTTAGATTAGGAGGCTGACGCTGGAACTGCATTCTTCTATTTTCAATATAAATTATTCAGTTCTTTCTTGTACCAAAGAGTCCTATTAACCAAGTACGCCTTTCATATATTCAATCAATTCTATTTAAGAAGCACAGGCTAGAGACTTTACAAGAATATTTGTTGGAGTAATATAGCTTGCTTGAATTGGGATTTTGATATAATTACTTAATTTTTTTTTGAATATTAAATTCACAAACTTTACTTTCACAATTATGGGAATGTTTTTACTTTAACCTTTTCAAGTATTGATCTCGATGTTATGTTCAATTTAGCTAAGTATAATTGCAGGTCATAGACGAACAATTTCTAGGCGGGCCTTGAAATTTCGGATTCCAGTGAAGTAAAGGCCACCGTTTCCATTTATCAGAGGATGACTACTGCTGTTGTGGAGAAATTGGTGATCTCATCCACTTTGAGATTTCCCGCCCTTTTCTCTTTCATGACACCTCCAAAAACCCTCTTCTTCGCCAGAAAGTCTTTGGTATAAAAGAGTTTTTAGTAATTCATCTCCTCCCCCCCCAAAAAAAAGAACCATAAATATGATTAGATTCTTAATTGATCATGGAGAACTGTTACAGTTAGATTAACCTTATCAGTTTTTTAGGGTATCATTTAATACATCCCGAATTTTATTCCTATTAAATCTTTTAACCTTTTCAAGTAATTATCTTTTATAATTCTTTTATATTTTCCTTCATACCGTACGTTATCATGTTCATTCATCCAGTTTCATTGTACTCCGGATATTTTTCATTCTAGTTTTTATGCAACATGTTTTTGTATTTTGTCATTTGTTTCCTTCAAATTAATTGTTGTTTAATGTTTTTAATAAAGTCCACCTACATCTATACCAAACTGGGAGGAAACCATATGAGCCCTAGAAACGGATGTGTGGTGTTAAATGTTAAAAAGTCAAATAAAGGAAGTTAACTCTTGTAATGGAATTTTGTCCCCAATCATCTGCCTACATCAAGAGAAGGATATTGAACACAGATCTGGGATTTAGTATAGATAAGTCTTACATACAGAACGAAATGTTAGTGAAATCGAGTTTCGAACGTCAGACCTTCCGACCCCGAAATCAAAACTCTTACCAATTAGATCGCTGCAGCTTTACAAATGCTTTGAAAACATAGTTAAAAATAGTAACTGTTTTTAGCAATGTTCCAGTTTATAAAGTAACAAATCAAAAGATATATGCCGCTTAATTTGCGATAATGAAACTTGAAATCTAGATGTTACATGAAATTCAAACAGAAATTTTCTCATCCATTAAATTTTCATTTGATATCTAAAAATTGGCGATGTAAATATTTTTAACAAATATGAAAAGAGATTCAATGCATGGAGTTTTCCCTTTTTATTTTATCTACAAAAGTTTTTGCTAAAAATGAAATGTTTTAAGAGCTTTTTGGAGTTTGTGGAGTTTGAATATATGTAAAGTTTATATATTTTAGTGGAGTTTTTTTGTGGAGTGAACTTTTGTGTAAATGATAAGTGCTCATTTACAATCAACTAATCCAAAAACTATGTCCCAAATTAATAGAACAAGAGACTTAACTAAAAAAGGTCAATAAAAGAACATATATATATTTAATATTTATGTTTCAATAAATAATGCAGAGTAAAATATCATATGAATAGGAAAAATATTATAAATATTATACAATTTATGAAAATACTTATAATTGAAAAATAATTATTTCGGTAATTATACAATTTTGAAAATTAATACTGAAAACACTGGATGCTACACAATACTATACAATAAGACATAAATATATATAATACATCTAACTTATTTGAATCTTTTAAAAAGCGGGAAAAGTTTTGCTATTTCTCAAGACTGAGCATCTAGCACATCAGAAAATTCCTTTAAAGAATTTAAGACCTAAATTTTTTAAAATGTTAAATAAATCATAGGAACGCAAATTCTGGATGTAATTAATTCATAGAAACAATTCTAAAAATAAAAAAAGCAAATTTTTTAAATTTTGATCTCAAATTAGCTCTTTCCTACAAAGGATTTTAAAAGATATTTAAAATTAAGAAAATGTGAAAAATTTATACCAAATATTGATAATCTACAAATTTTAATTAAAAATGTTCAATTGAAAAAAAGATCTCTATATATTTCAGTTTTTAAAAGCTTGTTTTTCTAAAAAAAATTTATTCGATTTTTTAAATTTTTAATATTAATTAAAAATTTTATTGAATTTTAGTTAAAAAATATTCAATTGAAAAAAGATCTCTGTGTATTTCAGTCTCTAAAAGTTTATTTTGCTGAATATACTGTTATAGAACTAGGTGTTTTTGACGATCAACTTCTTCGCCTAAATTATTTAGAAAAGAGAAGGAATGTTGCCAAATTTTCAAAGTTAAAGAATTAATTAAGTATTCAGTCAATTAAAATTAACCAAAATGTAGATTATTTTCATAGTAACTGTAAGGAAAATAAGCCATGAATAAATATTTTTTAACTGTTTTAAATTTTATCATTTAATTGATATACAGTTTATTTTGTACAATACTTTTAAAAAGAATTTAAGCGCATTAATATCAATTACTTTCAACTACTCAGTTAATATTTTACAAATTTCTGTATTTATTTAAAACATATATATCAAGTTTTCATTCGTTTCAAGATAAGGATTTAAAAATGGCTCAAATCAGACATATGTCAATCGCTCAAATGAAGTCTCTCTCTCTCTCTCTCTCTCTCTCACACACACACACACACACACACACACACACACACACACACACACACACACACACACACACACACACACACACACACACACACACACACACACACACACACACACACACACACACACACACACACACAATCTCGTGAACCATGAAAACTTTATTGTCTATGACAGTAATGGTTTTAGAATATGAAAATTTAACTGCCGTTTTGATTAATTTCCAACCTATTTAAGCAGAAAATCAGGAGGGGATTATTCTTAAAAAATTTACACTTTTTTAAAATAAACATTTCACCTTTTTTAAAGATATCAATTTCATATTTGCCCAGTTATTAATTTATTATTGATGCTTTAGTAAACTTGATTCAGACGATTTTGATATGAGATATTTAGGTATTCTGCTTCAAAATGTATTTATTTGTTTGGAATTACTTTATCAGTTATTTTTTAAAAATTTCTCTTTTATTTCCTTATACATGTCTTGATCGTGGCTTTCTAAGTTATAATATTTTATAGAAGCAAGTTTTATGCTAAAAATAGTGTACATGGAAAGATTTATCAATGAACAACACCGGTATATGAACTAATTATTTACTATGTTATAAATATTGTTTGGCAATATCTAATTCAATGATTTATGCAATCGTTTGGTAATATCTAATTCAATGATTTATGCAATCGTTTGGTAATATCTAATTCAATGATTTATGCAATCGTTTGGTAATATCTAATTCAATGATTTATGCAATCGTTTGTAATATCTAAACAAAGTTATAATAAACTCAAAAGCGTTGATTTTAAGGAAAATGAATTTAAAAATACATGCAAAAAACTAATTAATTATTTAAAACATATGAATTAATTCATTCGACAAATATTTAAATATTAAGCGAGGAAATAATATATTTTTTTCGATTTAATCATTATACTAACTCTGCAATTTTTAAAATTTTTATCTAAGCGATAATAATTAATTTACGTATTTAAATTTCCAAAGAAATAAAACTCCACTTTTCAATATTTTTAGATTGAATACACGTAATGAACAATTTTCCATCTCTTTGCTTTTTATGCATACATATGCTAAAATAAAATTTAATGGATAATTTTATATACAAAGCATATTCAATATAGTTTAAGCGATAAGTTTATTACAACGAAAACATGTATCGAACAACTGAAAAAAATAATACGAACAAATTTTCCAATAACTGTTTTTGCTAGTTGTTTTCATTCTTTTGCGCTGCTTAAATCTATCAAAAGTCATTAGATAGTCAAACACAAGCGAAAAAATTCCATAAAAGCAAGCAAAAATCTATCCAATCTTTTCCAAAATCTGTTCGCTTAATTCACTTCAGTTTCTTGAAAAGAAATTCTCGTCTGTTCCGTGTATTAATAGTGAAATAGAGTGATAACGATAGAAAAATAAACAACGATTGCAAGTTATGATAATAACCTAAATCGAACGGGAGGAGGGTAAGTTCATCAGGGAGGAGGTGAAAGGGGGTGTCTCTGTACAAGGCTATCTTTAATAAACCTTATTTGCTGTTTCTTGCTCCCGTCGCCAATTCGGATTCTTTCGATTTGCAGAAGCAAGCACAGGGGAGAAAATTGTTTTTGGCCATTATGCAATCAGGGAAAAAGTTCCAATCTTCCCTTTCGCCTATCAAATTTCGAGTAAGAATATGCAATCTATGCGAGTTATTTGATTCGCGTCCTCTTATTAGGCGGGTAAAAGTGTCATCTCGGATATGAGAGTAAACAGAAAATATGAAAGTATAATATTTGTGCCTCGCAGGCGCGAGCAAGGGGGCCCTGGAAATTTGCATTCGAAGGAAGAAGAAACAAATCTGAAAACATCATCCTTGCAAATTACTTCCGTCGATATATTTTCAGGTAAAGAGGAACTTCGATGGCAATGCGATGCAAAAAACAGCATATTTTTATAGAAACAAAATAATAATAAAGAAAGGTTGACATTTTTGTTTTTAAAAAAATACTTGATAATTCATGTATTGATGCGAAGCGAAGAGACGGAGATGTTAGGTTGAAAACAATTCTTTCGTTTGTTGCATTTTTGAGTAAATCCTTATAATCAGCTATTTGATAACTTTTAGATTTTCAATGCAATTTGTACCCTGTTTACTTATGGATATTTGACGAGATAAGAGTTTTTACTAGAAGTGAATAATGAAAGATATGCTTGGAACAAAAATTTTTTATTTCTTTCATTTTCAATAAAAATTTACAATGAATTCATTTAATATGCTTATGCGAATAATTCTCTTTCATACATAAAAAAATAAAAACGAAAAAGAGCTTTTATTTTTGTTTCCCTGAGTTTTTCTTTATTTAATGTTAAAAAATTTGTGAATATAATATATGATTTAGAATCTGATTCGTTACATCTGATATATGTGAGGCACACTTTAAGAAGGTCTTTTAAAAGAGTTTCTGATCAGGTTTGTAACTTTTATTATATTAGAATTAAAATGATTTTTTTTATATTGAAATTAGCTAAAATCTGTTCCAGACTGTACGAATAATGCATCTCGATAGCTCTTGCTGAGAATAGTTTCAGATGTAGAAGGTTTAAAAAGTGAGAAGCCGCCTCAATAGCCACCATCGTCTTTTCGGATGTGATAAAGCTTGGATAATCTCTAAATATGTTGCCTGCTTTGGACAGAAAATACAATTACTTAGATGTTTTTATTTTCTCATATACGAGGTAAAGAGAAAGTACAATAATCACCTATTTTGACGAATTTTTATATTTTAGATCTCATTGAGTTAAAAACATACTTTTGAAAAATGACCTTCTGTCTGTTTGTGGCAAATGCAACTAAAAAACGCTAGATGGATGGAATTTAGTATGTTATCTTTTTACCAAATTTGTAGATTTTTTATGGAATTTGGAGCAAAATTCCATAAAAAATTATGACAACCAATCCGCTACTGATTTCTCATCCTCCCTGAGAAAGACTGTCTGTCCGGCTGTTTAAATATAATTTAACACGTGAATAATAAAATGAAGAGAGTGAAATATAAATTCAACACATGGAACCAACATCTGTAGGTTGTACATCTATCAAAGTTTGAGCCAAATTCAACAAGGGATTGTTTGTATGTTGGTCTGCACCTTTGGAAACATGTAAACGCTGTCTCTCCAAGTCACAATGACTTAAATATATCAAATTTGGCATATGATTTTGTGGCTAGAATTATGATTTTGTGTCTGATTTTTATTTCAGGGAATAATTCCCAAAAACATTCGCCAAGTATGACACAATAAATTCAGTAGAAATGCTAAATTAGGCCAAAGGTCAATATTTTGTAAATTTTGTATGCCCATGCTATTCAAGATGTTTTTTGGGGATAATATTTTTATTAGAAAGTGTGCGAAAAGGTTTTAGGAATGCCACTCCCTTTGGTTGTCATTATTTTATGCATCACTGTTTTGAAATTGAATTTGCTGCATTATATGAATAGCTATTCCTTTTCGTCTGGATTTGCTGTATGTTAGCAGTATTATTTTTTTGTGACTCATTATATTGGCACAAACACTTAAGCAGTTACAGAACATCTTACCTGAATTTTGAATAATATGGCACTGTTCACTTTTATGTTTTTTTTTTGGTTCCACTAAAATGGCACTACATCATATAATAAAAGTGAGGGGCCGTATCAACTATATTTGATGATAAAATTATGAATATGGTTAGTACTGTCTGAAGTTTGTCTAAATCACCCCAGTTTTACTTTCAGAGATATTTACTTTTGTGGTTGATAAGATATCAATCCAATACAAAGTCTTATTTATTAATATTTCCGATCTCTACGATCATATTTTGTTATTCGCATTCATAAAATGCCCTCTTTGTTATCGAATAGCAGGCGTACATAATAACCAGATAAAAACCCAAAACTTTCCCGGAGCCTCCTGAATAAATGTAAGTGTGTATTATAACTGTGTTCCATTGGGAAGTAATAGAGATGAGAGAATTTATTAGAGAAGGATTTTTGGCAGTTAAACACTGGATTGTGGCTAGTACGCAATAATCAGAAAAACCGAATATGTATTTTATTTTAGCTTTTTTCAATCTATTAAAATCAAAATTTGATACAGTACACAAATGAAATTATAAAATCACATGATAAATGTCCCATATTTAAGTCATTTAGTTTTTTAGTTATCCCGTTCAAACGTTTGTAAAAATACTGACAACCAGGAGCTCAACCATTAGTTGGTTGAGTTGGACAACCATTAGTTGGTTGTAATTGATTTCAATTTTAATACAAATCTACACTTTAGGCATTAAATCAATGTACCAAATTTTATCCTTCTTGCACTCTTCATTTTGAAATTATCGTATTAACTTGTATTCAAAAAACCGGACAGATTGAATTCCTCTAAATGTATAATAAATCTATTCAAACTTTTAGAGAAATCTGCAAATTTTATGTAAATACTATGTATCAAATCCCACCCATCTGGTTCTATATGTTTTTTAATTATTGTCTTCACAGACAAACAGTCATAATTGTAAAAATGTGTTTTTCTGACTTGAAGATGCCTGAAATGTGAAGGTTTTTCAAAATCTGGAAATTGAAATTTTCGTGTTTACAATATTTTTATTCTGGATATTTCGTATGCGAAAGTGTAAAAAAAATGTGTTGCTACTAATGGCGGTATTTTTTAAATAACTGGATTTTAATTTGCGATGAATTTGATTTATTCGCTTCTTTCTAATGAATAATATTATTAAGTTCTTCTGTATGTATCCAGTTTATCAATTCAATTAATTTTTCTTCTTATATTTTTGTATTAATTCTTCGAAAATTATAAATTGGAATGAATAAAACGCAACTAATATGTTTTGGTAAAAAATGTCCGACAGTGCCTTTGTTATTATGAATTGCACAGAAGTTTAATTTATTAAGTTTTTAGATATATGTTTTTGAATGAATTATTGACACTTTAAGATTTTGTAATTACATCTTTTTTTATATATATCTTTCAGAAGCATGGCGGCAAAGTCTCAATTTAGGATTAAAAAGAGGAGCTGGTTGTTCAAATTTTAAGAATCTATTTTTATATGAGATTGATGGGCGATAAATATATAATATATCTAGCATTCTCCAGTTGTTTGTAGTGTGGAAATTCGAAGGAGAAGGCATCGAATTATGTGTCATCTATATCAATGCACCATAGTGCAAAATCAGGAGCGCCGTGAAAAAATAACCTTCTAGTAACAACAAAAAAATTAAGTTAAATTTGGTTATATTTTTTATAATTTTTAATTTACAAATCATAAAACCAGGAACACTACAGGCTCTGCGAAACACATACCCTAGCTGTCTCTAATAACAAATTCGTATTATCTTTGCAAAATTTTTAAACTGAAATTCAAAAGAATATTGATATGTAATTCTCTATTTATTTCATGCTAAAAGCAATTTAGGACACTTGAACTTATTGTTAATGAAAAAGATTAACTGTATATACATATATGTATGCGTAGATTTTTTTTACTTATATGTCATATTTAGAAAATGAGATGCATTGAAATATGAAGCGTTTCAATTAAACGTTAGTCATCTCCAAGATTTTCCGTTCTTAAAGTAACTGTAAATGGATCCAAGAAATTCATTTAAATACAGGAACTACTTAAGAAGATACTAAAAGCAAACAAATTGACACGCAACACTCTTTCAACTTAATAGAAATCATTAAAATTCCACTTAAGAAAAGTAGAGAAATTTAACACTCACAACTTTATTCACCCTCCCTTCCCCCTCGTTTTCAAAAACACCAACAGCAAGTTTTTCTCCAGTCCTGTCTCCACGTCTTAAGACTTTTTACTTGATTAAAAAAGAAACCTTTTTTCCAAAGAAAAAAAAATGGAACGCACCGTCATATTTGTAATTCATAATCTTCATGGGAACGATCACTTCGATAAATTCCGTTTTCTGTCACCAGAATTTCAACATGGATATTAAGATTGAAAATGGAGGGACTGATAAACATAAAAAGCGAACATAAAAAATGTAGAAGAAGCTTAAAAAAAAACGAGTGAAAAAAAATGGCTTTCATCTTAGGCTTTTCATTTTGCAACACAACTCAACTATGCTATACATCTTTGCATTATTCCTTCTACTTTGAGATTGGGTGCGGAGATTAATGAAATGAAGCGAAGAGGAGTTTTTAAAATGTTTTATTTTATTCCATTTTTTCATCACGCGTTTTTGGCAACATTTTTTAAGATGATGACGTCATTCCTTGTCAGCAACAACTCGACAGCGTAGCTTTTTATCTAGTTACAGTTATGGCGCTGTTTTATCTTGTTTCCCGGCCCATCTTGTAGAAAATATTTATATATATTTTTTATTCTTATTTGAATTGTTTCAAGAGAGAGAAAGAGAGAGAGCGTCTAAATTCTTTATTAGCTGGGTGAAAAGTTGTCTGATGTAGCTTAATGCACGCGATGCTGGATTAGCCAGCGTGATTAGATGCGACATTAGCGGTGTCAACACCAACGACAGGTTTTTCTGGAACAAGGCCCTCACTCTTCATCAAGATCCGAGAACATAATTGCATTGAATGGGCTCCTCGAGTTGAGATGTTTTTCTCCTGGATTTTCTTTTTCCCGGTAGCATCCGTTCTACATTTTAGAAGGAGGAGCATAAAAAAAATTTTAATTCATTTTTTAACCGCGAACGTCTTGCGATAATTCTTTAAGCGAAAGGAAAAAGTTGGACAGTTTTTGATGTAATGCTTAATTCAATTTGGTGAAATTTTGCGCCGATGTAATGAATGTTAATGGACCCTCATAATATATTTAATCAATCAAGTGTTTTTTTTCTCTCTCTCCGTCTTTTCTGTTTGAGAACGAGGACTGCCTTTTCTTAATTTGCGGATGGTAGAAAAATTACGCCTTCGAGACTTTGGTATTAGCCCAGAATATCTTGTAACTGGAACCGGGATGGATACTGGGGAAGGATATTCATTTGTAAGTAATTTCCTTAATGGCAAGTATCTTTTTTACTTAAGGTATTAATTAATAAATTAACAATTTAATTACAACTCTCGTATAACCATTAACAATTAGATTTTTATGAACTCGTTTCGGGAGTTTTCAGTTTTAATTTATTTTTATCTCTTTGCATTAAGTGATTAAAAAGTGAATTCGCGAGAGCTCTCTTTAATAGAACAAATGAGGGCATAAGATTTTTGAAGGAAGACTTATTGTGCTCATTATCTTTCAATGACTAATTTTGATGAACTTCGAACAGAGTACTTATCCCTGCCTTTTTATTTGAAGCGGTTCCAAAAAGGAAAATTTATTATCATTCCTTGTGTATATTTCTTTCATTAATCTTCAGAATATGTCAAATTGTAATGTTAAAACGGAGATTTTAATAATAAGAGAACAAAATGCTTCCCTCCATTTTCTAGTCATTGAAATTTTCTCTTCATTTTGATTGGTTTTGGTTTTTATATAGTTACTTGAAGACTGTCTAGCATGGTGGTAAGATAGCACGGCCTTTTCACTCATTTTGAGGGCCCGAAATTCGAATCTGAAACCTGTCATTCAAAAATTTTTTCTTTCGTTTAAGAGATCTTTTATTTTACTGTACGTACAATTTCAATAAATTCAGTAAAACTCATTAAATTTAATTTCAAATAACTGAGAGCCTATATAAAATTTTTAATTTTTAGATTAGCATATCACCGTACTCAAATTTTGCTTCTATCCAATTTATTGTGTTTTTAGAGCATATATACCTTCAAATATGAAGGAAATATCTTTCTCAAATTGAAGGTTAAATCTCACAGCTACTTAAAGAGTGCGTTGGAAGATGGTGTGATAGTTTTCGCTTCTTTTAAAGACCTGAAGTTCAAATTAGGAACCTGACATTCAAACTCTTCTTTTTTTTATTAAAGAGGATTTATTAAAATCTTATTGTAGAAAAATTTATAAGAAATTCAGTAATATATTGTATTCTTTTCACTTCAGTTAACAGTGATAAACTACAAAATACATATATAGAAACACTTATATAAAAATACATATGCAAATCCATTCCTGCTTCTCATTGTGTCGATAAAACTTGTAACAGCCTTGAATTCTAAAAACTCTGATATTATGAGATCGAATTACAACCAAATTCTTTATCAAAGTTTAGAATAGTTGCCGTGAATTTAATTTTAGAGATCTAGTTTTTTGAGGTTTAAGGAAATATGATTTTCTGTTGATAAGACTTCAACTTCGAGATTGGGAGATCACAGCTTTCAGAGTTTATTCTAATTTTTTAATTATTATTTTAAAGCGGACATTAAAAATATTTTAAGATTTTATTGCAGCATTTTTTTTTTTTGGATTTCGTGACTTTTAATCATTATCAATTGCGATACTTGAGCCCATACTATGCTCTTCAAATTTTTACAAGACTTCAAGAAAATGTTCGATCTTTATTTGTAAGTCAAACTTGTCCAGAAAAAAAAAACCTCTGGTATAATAAAACCTCCAAATATTTTTTAAGACTTCAACTTCGAGATAAGATCACAATTTTGAGAGTTCATTCCAAAAACATTTATTATTTTAAAACGGACATTGAAAAAATATTTTAATGTTTTATTATAGCAGATGGATTTTTTTTCTGGAGCAGCTTGACCTAAAACGTTCAAGATCGAACGTTTTCTTGAATTGGTGTGCAAATCTGAGGAGCATACTATGGGTTCAAATATCGCAATTGCGTCCTGATATTATTCAAAAGTCCCGAAATCCATTCTAGCATAACCCCATGTAAATTAAAATTAAATCATAAAATAGAATAATTATTTATATTTTACCAATAATTCAATATTAATGTAATCACTGAAGAAACTGTTACCCTACGTCATCCCAATTTCTCCTTTTTTAGTAAAAATAAATTTCTATTTAATATATTCATTACATCCAAATTAATCAATTAAAATTATTCTTTCATTATTTGTTTTTATTTAAATCAGATTGTCATCTAGGAAAAAACATTTAAATATAAAGTAACAACAAATAGTTGCATCTATTGATTATTAAAACAAAATGATCTAGCTATTCCAAATGCCCTCAACAGGCCGAATATACTACAATCAATTGTTTGCTCCTTTTTAAAATTCGGAATCGATGGATATCAGGAGAATTTAGACTTAATTACAATTCAAAATTTATCAACAACCTACAAAATGGTTTATCATAAGTACCATGATATTTATCTTTTTCATGCTGATTTCAGATTTTTTGGACCAATTTATTAGAATAGTAACCGAATTCAAAAGTTAGAAATCAGTTTTGTTCTTTTCTTCAGCTATCTGTCAAAATTTAAATTAGAGTAATATGCTGTAAAAATTTTGTTTTCCAACGAGCTATGAATACAAAACCATGTTTTTGGATTTCCTGAAGTTGTTATCAATAGATATATTCTCATCATATTATTCAAGTAAGTTGTAAAACTCACGGGTTATGAATAATTTAAAAAAACTGAATAAATAGGATTTTCAGCTCTGTATATTAGCATATTTTCTCAAAATTGCCGTTCTATATGGTGAATCATTTTGAAATTTTGTGTTTTCAATAGTTACAGCTATGAAAGGAAGCACGCCTAATTTTTGGAGAAAAATAAGCTAATTCAGTACTATTTTATTATTGTTTTTACATTTATTTGAAACTCTGAAATCTTGTATAGCTGTCATAATGCTATTTTCAAAAAATATTATCAGAGTTTAACTAGGAACCAAACAGTTAATATGCAAAACACTCTCGAGCATTAGGTTCACGAATAGCTGATCTATTTTTTTTTCATCTTAATTAAATGATGAAGGCTAAGCGTTCCACTAGCAACACTGCTAAGGCATTGGAAGGAGGTGTCTGAGGTGATCCTTCTACGTGTTGTGGGCAAAATACAAATTGCGACAGGAAAACAGACGCGTTTTGCTCGTTGTTCATTGTTTTGTCAGTGTGTAAAGGACCTCAGTTGCTGCCGCTGTTCCTGCACAATATTCATAAATTCGAATTCTACGTGATTTGAGATAAATTGTGGTCTTAATACTCAATAAGAAGCGAGAAAATACGTATTATACTAATGAATTCTGGAATAAAAACTTTTTTTATGGTATTTGTGAACAAAGAAATGAGTTCATAGAGCACCGGACTGCCTTTCCGCCGCATCAGGCCAGATGTTGGTAGTAAACAGTAATTAAATTTTGATTTAATGTCAAAGGCATTATATGGCAGGGAAATTGAGAAAATTGATTTCAAGATTCTACTATATTTATATTAATGAATTTGAAATTGGAAATTAAAAAGCGGATATTATTTTGTATGGGGATAAAGTTTCGGGAAGACCATTGCGACTGGTTTTTGTCTAAGGAATGAAAGGGATTTTAAAGGAATAACTTAACTGATAAATAATCTACCTTTTCCTGCCAGTTTATCGTGAGAAATTTTTGTCTATTTCGAGGATGTAGAAATCTAAAATTAATTCCTCGTATTACCAAGATTATAATTTAAGGTATATTATTAAAACACTATTGTTTTAATAATACACCTACCAATTTCTTCAGAAACTAATAGTATATCTAAAAAATCTTTAAATTTTTGAAAGAAATGAAGCAAGAAATTAACATTTATCCAAAACATTTTTACTCACATTGATTTATAGTCAGATAATACTATCAAATGATTTTCTAGTATCTTGCACTGAGAAAGGAATAACGAACGATCGTACGGCTAAAATTATTAATGAACCTTGGCTAGCCGAAAGAAACGAATGAGGGACAAAATTGCTTTTAATTGTATATCCAGCGGTAGTGACCTCTCCAAAACTTTCTCACATACTCTAGTATTATTATGGTGCTACCACTACCGTAGTGGCATAAAATTGTGAACTAAAGGTGAGATCGTGAATGCTTTGTAGAGAAATGGTAAACAAGAGTAACGGAATATTGATCTTTGGCATGAATCTAGCATTTTTACTTAATCTATGTTAAGAATATACATTTTGGATATCTTTTTCTCAATCGATTAATAAGAAAATTTAGCAAAATTCTTTATAATCATGAAACTGCATACCGAATTCTATTATAAGTTATCCATTCCATTATAAGTTACCGAATTTTATTATTATTTACAAGTTTATATGCAATTAGACTGGGGGAGGAGCAATTCTTTGACAAATTTGGCACAAAATTTATAATAATCTATATTATAGATGCTAAGGTTGTGAACTAAAATTGGTCCGCCCTAGATTTTTACGTTGAGTAGTTATCAAGTTCACTTACACTAGAACAGCAAAACAGACAAATAGAATTTGTTCAAAACTTGATAGAAATACGATGATTCCGTCTAAAATATATATACATAAAATTTTAGTATAGACTGGCAGATTGCCAATCTTTTGACAAATTTGGACAAAATTTTGTAATAATTTATATTCTAGATGCTTAATCTGTGAAAATTCGTCAACCCTAGATTTTTGCATTGAATCATTATCAAGTGAATTTATACTAGAACCGCGAGATAAGCAGATGGAATTTGTTGAAATAATGCATGGATCGCATTTCAAATGTAAACATGTAAATTTTCATCTATCTAGATCATTGCATTTTTGAGTTATGTTCCCGATTACATGCTCAGATGTAATGTCAAAAACATATTTTTCAAATTTAGGAAGGTCTGAACAATATGGAGATTCCATCAAAATCTCATATTCGTAAATTTTGATAATTAGAATACCCCTTTTATGCTTTGTATAACAGAAATAAAAAAGTCTTCATATGTATAGAAATTAAGGTATGGAATGATAGACAAGAAAAAAAGAATCAAGTGGATAAGAATTTCATGCAAAAAATGATGTTAATACTACATTAAAATCGTCTAAAAATATGCCAAAAACCTTGATGTATTGAAATATTAGAGTTAAAATTAGCAAAATCCTCATGTTTAAAAACAAGAAAACATTCTCAAAGAATTGTTATGAGAAATTAAAACAAATTTAAAGAAAATAACTATTAAAAACACACTTTTGTCAGTGTAAAAATAAATGTAATTTTTTATTTAGTTTAACTACTTTCTACTTTTTGTCTAAAATTCATAAATATTATGATTTCATGTTATTATACGGTCTAATTCTACTGTGTTGGATATTAATTTTTCTAAGATTTGATGACACCCGAATATGGAGTCTAAATTTAAGTACATCAATTGATTAACCTTAATCGCCCGTAACGTGTCTAGCAAGTTCAAGTAAAACTTCTACAGGATAGCCGTAACGTGCTTTAAACGTTCTTCGGCATTTAAAACTTTTAAATGTTTCAAAAACTCTGTAAATGTTTATTTTTTTGAATTTTTTTTGTTCTAATGCAGAGAAAAACAGAAAAATTTCCTGACAGGTGAAGACTGGGAAATGGTTAACTAATAATAGAGGTAAAAAAATATTCAAATATTGCGTTGCCATCGAGTATGCCTAAATATTAAAAAAACACATCTAACTCTAAACTCTAACACATTACAGTGTGAGAAAAAAATTAGTTAAAAAAATATCATACTTACACATATGAAACACATTTAGTTAAGTAAAAGTGAAACACAAAAGTTCACGCCATGAAAAAAATTCTTACTATATTAATACTAAATTAGATGTCTATTTAAAATGAAATTTCGAAACCCATTATTACCTAAATAAAAACGTAATCACCGAAATCTTAAAGTCCCTTTCAAAGATTTACGAGATTTCCCAAAGGAGAATGCGTGCCACTCTTTGAAAAGTTCTGCATCAATTGGTGATTAAACTGCTAAGATATCGAAAACGCAACAATGTAATCTGAAATAACCTGAAGGATTTCAAAAGCGACCGTGCCCTGTCTCCCTGGACCCGAATACCCATATTCGCCGGAACGAAAGAGCCACTTTCGGCAAATATTCAAATATCATAACCTTCGCCGAGACAGCTTTGCATTAATCCGGAATATTCCGCTGCGGACAAGCTGGACAATGTCTCCCTAACGCAGCAGGGAGATTTTTAATCAATATCTTCCCATTCTTAAGGTCACCCCTGCTCTCAGTTACTACAAGAATAATACCAATATTTGCATGTCTTTTGAGGGAGGCGCGTATCACCTCCCTCAAATCGAATTCAAAAGGGAGGCAGGCAAGCTCTTTCTGAATATTTAAAAGCGCCCACCCAATTAAATTGCATCGTGTGCCAGTCGGCAGCGGTGATGATGATGATGATCACCATCATCGTAATAATAATAATAACGCTTTGTGCCTGTATAATAAATGTGCAATGCAATTTCCAGCTGCAGCTGACAGTGACTCCATTTGGCAGCGCGCGGGTTTCTAATTCGGAATCTATTTATTTACATATCTTGTGAGGGAAGGAAATTCCTAACGAATTCAGCAGTCAGCAGTTGTGAAGGGCGCGGGCCTCCCCTAATTACTCGGCTGCAGATCCGCGGCGGATCACATAATCAGGACGTCGACTCTTTGTGGGAGAGAAGCAACGCTTATCGAATGAGGGTGGCGCCCTGCAAGGCAAAGTGGGATGAGGACGCCTCGCCTCCCAGCGTTTGTTCCTCAAGAGGGGAGGCCGGATTTGAAAAATTCTCTCGCTGGAATTGGAAAATTAAGAAGAATGAAATTGAATTCAAACATGAAAGGGTTAGAATTATTAAAACGATACTTCCATTCGAAACAGCTGTCTCAAAAGGAATTTGTGTTTTCAACTGTTTTCTTGATCAATATCTGATTGACGCATAGCACCATTCGAAAGGCAATCGCAATAATTTATTACTTGGCGTCTTGAAGGATTTCAAATATTCTATTTTTAAGACACCGAATTTGGATTAGTACAATAGATTTACAACATAATTTATGATTATATGGGCACATTTTCCTATTAAAAAATGCAGAGTAAAATACCATTGCTCAAGGCACCAACCGTTACTCAAAGCTTGATGTGAAGAAAAGTATCGTTGTTCAAAACAATCATTATAATAACCGAATGATTATGACATGGAGTTTAGAACATAAAGGCATGTATGATGAAAAAAGACAATCCCCCAAAATATATTTTACTGACTACCAAAGTTTCTTCCACCAGAGGGCACGTTAGAAATGAGGATGAAATCCTGTAATGTGGTTGGTTTTCACCATTCTGCTGGTTACAGAAAAGGTGAGGGTTGGCTAACTCCAATTGATGACGAAACGGAAAGAGTTGTACCATGGCCAGTGTTGGCTCTCAAGACTCCCAACAATGTAGATGTCATGGTGGTCGGGTCATTCAGTTTTTTTAATAAGAATTATGGCAAGTTGAAATAATCAATTTATCATTACAACCGAGTTTTTGTCTTATATACGTAAATAAAAAAATCTCTTTTTGCAGAAATTTTAATTTTTTATTGTCTTCAGTCACTGACATTTTGAAATACACATTATATATGTGACTGAGCCATCTTTCGTTTTTGTTGATTTCTCATTTTTGATTCCTATTTTTAACATTTTTTCTTTCCATTGTAATGAAATGCATAACATTGAGAGTTTTCTTGAGATTTTTTTGCAAATTTCTTTTACTGAATTAAATAAAGGTAAAATTAAATTGCTTAATTAATTATTTTTTCACACATAATATCAAATATTCTATTGAACATGGTCTTTTATATAGGAATTTATGTATTAAAAACTTTTCATTTATCTATACTTGATTAACAGCTCTACACCAATCTCAACTAATAATAAATGAGAATGTGTCACAGCGTGCGCATTTGTGTGAATTGCAGCAAAACAGAATAACTGGTTCGCCTAAAACTGCCAAAATTTAACATAATTATGATCTGTGGTTAGGAATGTGTACATTGCAGAAATTTTAGATTTTAATAGATAAAGAATAAATATATATATATTTTCGTGATGACTCCCAAAAATAGTATTGTGGAAAAATATTTTTCTTTGCAGCCTTCTGGCAATTGTTTTTGAAATCTGACAATTTTTAGGCACAATAAAATTGTACAATTTTCAATATCAAATTTCATTGTTTCAAAAAATTAAACAATTCATTATTTCACTAAAAAACTAATCAACTGATTTTCTTTCATTGTTATAAACTAAGAAATAAAGATTCTGCTTAAAAACAGAGAATTTACATGAAAAGTAAGGAAGCTACACTATTGCGGAAGTTTGGAGATATATTACCTGGATCTTTATTCTTTTAGTAACATTATGATATCATGGATCAGGACTATTAAAATGATTCATGTAAATAGTAAGCAGAACATGTTAAAGGATATTGAAACAATACGTCTGGAAAGTTTATTACAATTTGATTCAATGAATTTACAATTCATTGTTAAATGAATCCCTAATATCAATTTATCATAAGAAATTTAACTGAAAATGAACAAAAACGATATTCCTCCAAAGTAAAAATATGACAGAAAACCTAAGGTAATTAATTTACAACATTGATAATTGTTTGTAAAACAATTTCATTTTCTTTAACTTATTATTAGGTCTTTGGTAATTTAGAAAATGTTGGTTTTTAAAATTCATTAATATATATTTAAGCATCAAAAAAGAATTTATAATTCATTCAATATTTATTTGTTTTGTACAAGGAATATTTTCCTATAAACGATTTATTTGTGACTAGCCGCCTTTGGAGACCAGCTAGTTCGCCATGAGTAATGAGTTCTAAAATTTTCGATTAAATTACATATTCATTAGCCTTGAAGTAACTCCTGGCATTGATTGGCCAGAAATTAATATTTTCTTTAAGATGATGGATTGAAAGTTCTAAAAGAACACGTTTTCCTAATAATATTCTTTATAAATCAGTCAGTTTTAATTATCGGTTATGCTTCCAAAATATTAAAAATATTTTTTTCGGCGATGCCAAAATATTAAATATGTTTTTTTTTAAAAAGCGAAAAAGGGGGAAATATTATTGAATTAATGATACAGATATTGCAGACGATTAAGAAACTATGCCATTGAATCGGGATTTCAGTGCATATCCTGTCTAAATTCAATCAGGTTTACCGTAAATAAAGACGATTTATGGAATAAATGATTTATATACTGCAAACAATTAAAGAAATCTTTGCTTTGCATTTATTTTTTTAGAAAATATCACATTTTATATTTATTTTATTTTATCCAGTCAGGTGTTAAAAGTTGCATTTCTGTAGATTTATTTTGCGATGATAATTTTTTTTTTATTTGAACTTCCGGCATTCTTTTATTTTATCCAATCACGTGATAAAAACATGGTTAAAATATTTCTTTAAAAATTCGTTAAAAATAGAAGCTTACGTTTTAAATTAAAAAAACTGATACCATTAGAAAGCTAATTTTTTTATCTTTAAATTGATATAAAAATCATGTTTGTGCAATGATATTTTCGGAAGTTATAGCGGAAAAACATCAAAATTTCGTTTAAATTTTAATTAATTCAGATTCTAATTAAAAATTGGAAAAAAGGGCTCCGAGGTGCACATTCCCGACCTCCAAGTTATACATGTACCAAATTTGGTAGCTGTAGGTCCAACGGTCTGGCCTGTAGAGCGCCAACACACACACACACACACGCACACACACACACACGCACACACACACACACATTGAGCTTTATTATAAGTATAGATAATAAAAGAGGCTTTGATCAAATTTTACTTTAATAAGTTTTCTATTATAAAACAGATAGCTAAATATTCGTATAGTAGAAGCCATATTTAATACATTGTATTGAATATGGTTCTCATTATACGAATTTTTAATTAATATCCATTTGTGATATTACGAAATGCATTTCAATCATTTATATGAGTGAAATTTTATTATTTATGAATTATTTATAAATATTCTAATTTTTGTGAACTGGAAAGAAACTGCGCTTCATCCAAAAAGTGTTTACTCGAGAACAACTCAAAGCACTTTGGTTAACTTGCAAACAATTTTCTTTGCAAGCGAAGCATGAAAATCAATGTACGTTGCAACAAATTTCATGACAAATTTAGAATTTACCTGCATCTCACCCTACTTTTACTTACGAAGTTTCATTCTCCTTCCATTTACTCCTGAATTTCAAATTTAAATCTATCCTTCTAGTTTCGCACCATTTGGGCAAATGCTTTTTTGCGTTTTACTTTGAGGTTAAGAATTTTTTTTTACTACTATCTCTTGTATGAAATATAGCGAAAATATTCGAGATTTTCCAGACTTTTGAGATTCCAAAACTCCATCAGTTAGAAACATTCACTTTTGGTATTATGTATGTTTGCGGACATGATAACTCAAAACATCGATATGATAGAAGGCTAAAATTTGGGATTTGGAATTATGAACAAATTTGTAAATTCTCATAACATTTTGAAAGAAATCCGTTTAAGTCTGTCTACTTGGCTGTTCGAGTATAAATAAACTCAATAAGTGCAAAATGCAAAGAACAATATCGATGAAATTGGTACAAATTTGTTCAGATACCTAAAATACAGATATTTATCAAATTTTAAACAAAATCTAACAATTAACCAGCTGTCAGCCTGCATTTTCGTATGGATGTAAACAGAATAATTCATAAAAGCAATGACATAAGTCAATAAAATTCGGCATGGAATCTTGAGACTTCAACAGTACTTTTGTATCTAATTCGGGTGTCAGTAGAAGACTAAAATGGCTTAAAAACATATTCTCGCAATAAAGTCAATAAAATTTCTGGATGCTAGCCAAAGATCCGTATTTATAAAATCTAGTAGATTCGTCAAAACTTGGAGTTTGAATTTTTAAAGAATTATTATAATATCCTTATAATTCATATAGAGAAAGCAATAGGATGGCTAAATAAATATAGATTTCTCCATAAGAAATTCTATATAGAGTTGATATCCTTAACAAATAAAATTGTGTTTATTTTATTTTCTCCAAAAACTGCAGTAATTTTCAGAAAATTTTATCGTATGCTCTTTTTTGTAATTTGTTAATAAACGAAAAATTAAAACGACCTGTTTACGATTTTAAAGCTAATAATCACAAACGGAATTATTTTTCTTAATCATGAATAAAGACAATTTTGATCGAATTCTTTTTATGCGGATAAATCTAAGAAAAGGATGAAGGAAATGAAAAATATTTTCGTTTCATGTTGTGAAAGTGTTAGTCTTTGAATAACATCCGCTTCATTCTAGAAATACTGCTTCAATTGACTCAAAATGAAAGAACCGATGAAAATAAACACGCTGAATAGAATTATAAAGTCCACTAATTAAAATTATTATAATCCTCAACACTTTTTAAAAATTCATTTAATTCTCTTTTTTTATTTCAATAACTAGTTTCAATGAATGGAAATATTTGAGTTTGTTGGAGTCTTCCTAAAAGCGAACTTTTCCTTTAGTGGGTTAAAAGAAAAAGTATGATTTAATTTGTTGGATTAATAGAACACTGTAAAGCCTCTGTTATTGGAAAAAAGGTTTTTAAAATTTGTTTTCTCCAGGGAGGAGATGTTAAAGGGATATGAAAAGCTCTTGGCATTTATTTGACGATTTTCAAGCAGTTAATTGTCATTTCATGAATTTATGGATTTTCAAAAAAGATTTTTAAAGATATATTTTTGTTCGCGATCTGTTTTCTATAAAAAGATCTATAATTTATCTTTTATCTCAAAAAGTAACACAATTGTTGTATTGATATATAAAAACAAATTAACTAAAGAAAATTTGAAGAAATTGGGCACTGAATGTATTTTGCTATGCGTTTTACCTTTACAATTTTATAAAAATATATTTATGGATTTTTAAAAATAGCATTTAGTTTTATTCTGTAAAGTATATTACTGACTATTTATTTGACGGTAAAAGAAGAAGAATGCCTTAGCCTAATAAATGCATTCATTTCCACTTGAGAATAATAATTTATGACTAAAATTCCATTTACCATTAAAACGGCTCAGAAAATAATGTTAATATAATCTAAATTAATCACTATTTCTTTTTTTGAATCTAAAAACTAGAATGACACTTTCACCTATGACATTAATATTTTCTTATTCATAAATGTAAGAAAAAGTAAACTCTTGCTGAACATGAAGTAATGATATTATAAATTACGAATATAATAAAATAATGATAGAAAAATTATGTTAAGTATGGCTAAAAAGTAAGAATGAATGCATAATTAAAAAATAATATTATGGTAACCAAAAGGATTGGTGATAATTGTTAAGATTTAAATGTTTGCATAATAAGTACATACCTGATGCAAATATATATTTAAAATGTTTATGATTCTTTATTCTTTTGGAAGATGTCTAACGAACTCTTAAAAAGTTGAAGCTTTAATAGAGCGTAGAGTTTGCAGCATCTCTTATGAAATGCTCCCTTCTTTTTTCATTGGGTTAACCTGAATTTCGAAATCAGGCAGGCTCTGTGAATGTTTTTTTGAAAATTCAATCCTCTTTAGCTTACTACGTATGAATGAAACTCTATTGTTGAAAAAATTAATTGGAAACAAGATAATTTATGTGAAAATTCCCTTCCTATAAAGAGAGTTTAGCAAAGATTTACTGCATCTGAATTATTTTGACATTACATGTTGTCAACTATTCAAATTTTTTTCCAGTAACAAGAAATATCTGTTACATATTTTGCAATTCTGAATTATTGCTTCCCTTTATAGCTAGTCTCGTAGTAAAGAAAAAGTTTTACAGAAAATTCTTATGGATGCTGATGTACTCAACAATATAAGTGATTTGACAGACTCGACAATGTAAGCTGATGTGTAATTAGATATTAGATATCACATGGAGTTACATTCATAATATGATCGATGTCACTTTTAATGACCATAATAATTTAATGACTATAAATTTAATGACCATAATAAATTGAATAGAATGATTAACAGAATATTAGTAATTTTAGATTAAGCGTGAAAGCATTATTAAGGCAATTCATTAAAAATCTATATGGAGAATATGCTTCTCTGGTAGATAAAGCACTTCAAAACTTTCACTATTGAGGAGAAAATACATTAGAAAGACCAGTTTCTTATACTTTTGAGATATATCACTAGTAATTCAACATGCATGTTTATGGATGCATAAATATGGATGTTCTCAGCTATTTGAATAATTAAAAGATGGTTCAAAAGAATTTCCTTGACTTTGGTTTACATAAAATCCATACGGTTCAGAAACGGTGAAAAATGAATAAAATATTTTCCCTTACAAAAGCAAATATCTTTTCAACCAGAACAAATGTTAAAATATACAACTCAAGCATAGCAGAGGAGTTTTAATGGAATAATTATACCGTCGAAATTATGAATGGCAAAAAGGATTTTAAATTAATAATTAAAGAATGAATTTTTAAGGAGAGAAATTCAAAGAAATAAACTCATACGAGAATTTATGAACGGATTAAACACCTTTTCACCTTTTAAAAATTAAAATAGTTGGATATTTGATGAGAGATCTCCCCAAACAATTATTGGAGTCTTCATTGTTCTGATTATTATGATTTAAGATGTTGGTAATAATTAGGATACTATTATGGGAACATAATTTTTATTAATTTAAGAAATTTCGTGTTCTGAAGATTTAGAGCTGTATCCTGAATATTTTCAATTTTTTTGGATTAAATACATTCTTTTTATTCACATACTATAATAAATTATAGCATTTTATCATATCTATATGTTTCAATGCTTTTTATTTTAATTGAAAATTCAACTAGAAAAAAAAAACGAAACTCGAGCATTTGTTAATTTGTATCTTTTAAACTTTTCTAAGACAAATAATTTAGTTTTACTATTACATTTCCTTGTATCTGTATCAACGAAAACGATTACTTTTATCTCAATCATTTAGGTTAAAAAAATGGGTTGCGTTGCCTTTGGACTAAAAATGTATATAGATTTATATGTGCCTATATATAGATTTGTAAACTAATATTTCCCATATGCCAGCTTATTTATAAATATTTATGATAGGGAAAAATGCTTGTTTATTTTCTTGCCTACCCAAAATGCCTGTTTATTATGAACATGATAATTTGAAATTACAAAAAGTCAATGTAATTTAATTTTGGTCTTCACATTAAAACTACAGGAATATGAAGATTTTAGATCAACCGAAAAAGAATCTTCTATTCCATTCATTTTATATTGAAATTGCATAAAATTCACCATGATGTGAAAGCATATTGTTCACATAGACAGAATACAAGAACACATTGGAAGTAGAGTTAAATCAATTTATTAACTCAACAATGAACTCAGAACAATGCAACTGAGACATCTTCGGCTTTTATACCAGCAGGGAAAATTCCAAAATACTTTTCTGGAGACAGTAAGAAAAGTCCAGAGTATTTATCTGGTAAACTGAAGAAAGGTCCAAAATCTTCTGGAACACGAAATAAAGGAGAAACAAATCAAGGAAAAAAATGTGCATAAATTTTGAATCTATCGGGATTCGAAATCGCGATTTCTTGACTACGAGATCAGTGTTATAAACATTCGGCTATTGAGACTCGATTGTTGCTTTTAGATGCTGCAATATAAACATATTATAGTAGAGAATATTTTTTTGTCCCATTCGCATCGAAGTTAAAGTTGGTAAGACGAGGAGCAGATAAATAATTATATATAAGAAACCTTACTAAGTCTCTATGAATGCGAAGGAGAAACAGATATGAGTATATTTGGTTCTGCTGATGCAAGGAAGATACAGCAAACGAGATCTTTTATGTTATTTCTGATATTATTAATATTACAGCTGAATCATTTGAGCAAAAAGAGAACCTATGATTTTATTAGATCAAGTATGGCCCTTTGAACACATCATTGAGTTTATTCCTCAAGTACGATGGAAATACAAAGCTTTCAGATGTACAAAGATTAAATTTCGAATTTCTAATACATTTATCTTATGCAGATTACAAGTTTTCGATTCTTGTAGAATGTTATAAATTTTTTAAAAAAATCATTATTGAAAAATTGTTTTGGATTTCCATAAAAAAAATTAAAAAATGATTAAATAATGGAATGTCTAAGTAATGGGAATTTTAAAATTTTGTTCATTTTTAGGCAGTGTTCATTAATTTCAGTGCTTTTGCACTTTCAAATTTAAAACAAAATCCTTTTTATTATAATGGTTATGAAAATATAGCGTAAACTGTAGACTGTTAACAGATAAATGTTTTATAACTAAAATTGTGATTTATTTCATAAAAACACACATCTTATCACTTTGAGTCAACAGATTTATAATTCAATAGATGATAATTTGAATTTTTTTAAATAATGTAATATAAATTTAAATTAAATAATTTCAGTTATCTTAAATTTATATGTTTTTAATTCGTATCATTTGAAAATTGAAAAAATACTTATATTTTATTGCTAAATTTTTTTCAGATGTACTCAATGAAAGGAAAAAATACATGCAATATCCATTTTTTCTATACTATTTTGTATGGAAATGTTTTAAGAATAAACTAAAGAGGAAATCGCGATCTTAACTTGATTCCGTTTCATATATACTGAAAGAAAAGTAAGATTTAGATAATTTAAAATTATTTAATAGCTAGTTTAATTTGTAAAACTTCCTAGAATTGCTTTAAAAATAAATCGGTAATCTGATTTAATTTTCCCAGTAAATGAAATATTTAATAAGAAATTTTACAAAAAATAAATTTCTTTAATATAAAATTGAAATTACCAACTCAAACTTTTAGCTTCCAAACAGGAATTTTTCAGAAAAAAAATCCTTTTACACATCTAACAGCTTTTGAAATAAAATTCAAAAAATAACTTTTTTTTACAAATTATGAAAACAAATTTGATTCATTTCAGACAAAAAAATGAATCTAAAAAATTCCATCAACTATCAAACGATAAAAAGGTAAGAAAAAACGAAAAATGAATACAAATGATTTTAATTTCGGTTTCTATTTCTGTATCTTCATTTATTATTTTGAAACGCCGAATAAAAATACCATATAACAAGTGATTACCAAATTCTAATATGATGTGATATGTTTTAACATCATTGGATGTTAGAATTTTTGAATTCAAATTACTTGATAGATATTCTACAGAATTTTTTGATAATTATAAATAAATATTGGAAATATGTTTCGAATAATAATAAAATTTATATTTGATTTATTATTTTATTTTACCCTTTATATTCTTATTTACGTTTATTTATAATTTTAAAAATGCTAGTAAATGTTATTGTTTTAATTTAGGTATAAATGTTGATTTTCAACTCCAACAGTTTAGATAATTAATTAGTTTAAGATTTCCTACCCTTAGATCTCTAATTAATTTAAGATTTCCTTAATTGACACATTCGTTTATAAGTAAGAATATGCAGTTCCAATTTATACGACAAAAACCCTTAATTAATTTTATTTCTTTAATGCTTTGTTCATGTTTTGCATCGGTCTTTGGATGTTCTCTTACCTAATTTGTATCTAGAGAGTAATAATTTGTTTCAAAACACATAATTTAAGGAGCCCTTCGGCTCGTTCTGCTCAAACTTGTGGTATATGCTTCGAATAAAGACCTCATTTATATCCACAGAGTCGTTTTGTCCTTTTTGACTTGTACTCTCTTGCAGTATGTAAACAGTATGTAAGTCGAATGGAGACAAACACTATACCATGAACAAGCAAATAATTTTTATTAATATATTTAAGAAAAAACCTCTAATACAAAAACGGCACTTTTATTAGTAGATCGTTGTACAGTTTTTAATATCCTCTTGCCCCATTAGAAAAAATGCATCTGATCAAGATTTGCTGCTCTTATCATAACTTGTCACTTCATTGTAAAGCTTCGAACAGGAGTAAAATATTTAATAATTGACGTTTCTTACCAATTATTTCACACGCAATAAATTTTTAACAGTTACTTATTAATAAAAATTCTAGAAATTCAAATTCAGCTACACAATGTAGCATTTGCTCCAATATTAAATTGTCATATTAAATTTAATAGATATTTTAAAATTATTCGATTATAAGTTTCATAATAAATAAATAACTGAAAGATGGTTTAAGTTCTTCCACTTATATGCCATCTACAGTTGATAATACAATGGACAAATTTGATACAATATGCAGGAATAGCAAAAAAGTGTGCAGACGTATAGAAACATATTAGAGATATTGGCATTTGAAGCATCTTTTAAATGCTTTTATTCTTCTTTATAGAAGGAGTTCTAGAGAGTACAGTATCAATTTAGAGGTAATTCTATCCATAGTACCAGATTCAGAAAGGTAAGTATCCAAACAACACTATTTCATTCTTAAAATATCTTAATATGGTAAACTATATTAAATTCTTTCCGATGTCTCAATTTTTTAACATTTTTCTTATGATACAAAATTATTTTTAGCTATTTTTCTTGAGAATTTTGTTATAATATGTTTCAATGCGTTTCTAATCAATATCAAAAATACTCACTGTCTTTTAATAATTCAATAAAGCTAATTGAAGAGCAAGGGATACATGACAATAGTCTTGACCCTTTTTGGTTTACCATACTGATATCACGTCATATATAACATGCTGTATAGAGTGAATTTATATTTTTCAGTGTTTGTACCATTAATTGGCTTTTTTATGTAAGAATAATGGAAAATTAGCCATTATTTTAGTCTCAAATGAGAATGAATAACATAATGATGCAGTATCCTAAAAAGAATTTTGTAACGATCTCAAGATATCCACTACACGATTGCTCACTTGTGTGGGCCTAATGACCTGACTGTTATGCGATTGTGATGCTTTACCGATCTACTTCAATATTTAAGAAATTACTGTGAAAATCAAGATCCATTTAAGTAAATCATGCCTTATGAAATTCCGATGTGCTCTTTCGGATCAAGATATATGGAATCTTTTAGAAATAAGACGTACACATTTTTCCTTTGTGCCCCATGTTAATATGAAACGAACTACTATCAATTTAAAATTTAATAAGTTAGTCACAGAACATGGGTTTTTTATAAACTATTACCACTATTTCGTCTTATGTTCTAATAATCATTATGCGCGGAGAGACATCAGGGATTCAGATCAATATGTTACTGTTTATTCTATAAAAAATATCTTTCATTTTATTAAGTTCAGCATAGGAAACTTGTCCATTTGGTGACAAAATATGATGACCTTAGCATGAATAATGTCCTTGATGAAACTTCTATTGGAACAAAGTTAGGCTATTTAATAAAAAAAACTTTTTATATTAGTTACAAAGGTATTCATTGCGGTCTTTTCAGTACGTTTCAAATCCCCTCCTTATGGTTCTATCATTTTCTTTTTGACGAGATGATGCAGTGTAACTGTAAACATTACCAGATCAGTCCCTTCACTGGTGATTTAATAATAATAATAAATAATGTTTAAAAAGTTTAACAATACGAAAAAATTTACCCCTATTTCGATGTATTACTACGGATAACATAGCCTAAGTCGCAAAAGATTGTTACAATGGCATCACCTTTACGTTTGCATGATTGCAACAAGATGACCACCTGTGCTGGTCTGTGACCAGTCCTCTGCCTGCCTTTCTCTGACTCGTACCGCTATGGCGTGGACCGTCGTCCTCCGAAGGAGCGGAACAATTTGCAGATGCAATTTGGACCGAAGCTAACTCTTTTAATGCAGTTAAGGAGCGAGTGGCGCTGCCGGTATTAATAAATACGATAAAGCCCAGCAAATGAGTGGCGGCATCATTTAGAATTGAGGCCGGAAAATGCCTCGGCGCAAAGTGAGCAAGTCCAATGCCAAATGAGTTTTGGAAATTTGCATTTATTGCGTTGAATGCGAGAGAGGCCGCGGGACAAGGAATTCGTTTGTTCTCGCGCCCGCTCACTCGCTCTTTTGTCTTTGCCTGCCGACAAAGGGGGGTCGACCGCAAAGCTAAGGAACACCCCTGCTCCTGGTCAACTAAGATCTGAGTAGAGGATTTACTTGTTGTTCACCGTCTTTACTGAGAGTTAATCAGCCAGCAGATTTGACTTCAAAGCATTTCTGTTAATAAAGCAACAAGTGATTTTTTTTTCTTCAAAAGAAGAACACACACCCAGAAGTGGCTTTCAACAGATTCTTTTATATTTTAAAGGATTATACTTCAAAATTAATAAATGCGATCAACTCATGTCATACATTTTGGAACTGTTTATGTCTTTGCATTGGGTGTTGTTGCAAAATCCTAATTTAAATTAAGCGTAATTAAAAGTTAGATAATATACTCAGAAATCATATCATACATCTAGTCAGATATAAGTTGAATCTATTAACATAATTGTTATCGAGGGAAATAGATATATTCACCAGGTAGGTCATTAAAAGGCAATACTGTAATAATCAGCTAATAACTGAGATATTAGACATTATAGAGCTAGGACATTTCTTGAGGCAAGTCATAATGACAGAAGGCACTGTTGCCATTTAAGATTTGTTGCTGATTATGTTAAAGAAAAGCATCACATGATTGTATCAGCAAATAAACAAGTAACTTTAAAGTATTTATTGTAAAATTCTTCTTAAAAACCATCAAATTAATCAAAATTCTTCTCGTTAATAAAATGTAAGCAAATGCTGTCTGATAAGAATGTTTTATCACATTCGAGAAAAAAATGCAGGTTCAAAAAGATTCTTGATTCTTAAAAAATAATTTAAATAAACCAAAAGTAAAGGATATGCAATTTTCTTTCCGCAGTCGATACTTATGCAGTATTTGTATTTTAAATCTAAATTGGATAACACTTCTCAGTTATCAGGGTGATAGCATCTCAGAAAGGCCTTAACAATAGTAACAATATGATGTTTTGTTGTTTCTAATGGCACTTGTCATAGACTAGCTTGCTGCCGAAGTCTAAGATTTTAAGTCAAGGGTGCGTCACTTGTTTTAAAAGCGCCAACTGGGTCAAATGTAAGTCTTAGCTACTCACGCACCTCATTCGATTCCTGAGGCCTCTATTACAGGGGAGAACATTCACACCTCATAGATAGAACAGATTAAGAACAAATATTTACCAACCTGGACATCCAGACCACAGGGAAGACACGCTGTCACGCCAGGACTCCAAGGCAATATAATATAAATGTTTCAAATAATTTGTCATTGCAATAAACCCTTGTTCATTCTTTATATAACGATAGTAAGCATAGCTGCATACTTTTTTAAAATCGAGTTTCTTTCTTAAAAATATGACGATTATTTTTCAACACTCGCCTTTATAAAGTTTAGCACTAGAATGATAGTAAGAATTTTCTTGTAACTGAATAAAGGTATAGTTACATCATTTTGCAAAGTAATACTCCATTTTGAAATCTTTTTCAGAACGAAATTTTATTTTGAAACGAAATTTTCATTTTGTAATCTTTTTCAAAAAGAGGCAAATGAAAAAAATTAAAATATATATTAAAGTATTAAAATATTAATATTTTTCGTAAATATGAACAAAATCTTTTTGCGGTTGCATTAGTATAGTCATAAAAATCTGATACTGAGTTTCTAATGGTATTCTATAATTTTCTATAAGGTATAAAATAAACACCCTTATTCGGAGTATGTGATCTAGTAAGGGTTAAATTAGCCTTAGAGGGCCGAAAGTCAGCACGTTGGTGTGAAGTGAAAGTTGCTGATGTTGTTTCCCGCCTTTTAATTTGCTGCGTTTCAAATATATGAAGCAGGTCGCTTAGTACTAATTGAGTAATTACAAAATGAAAAGTTTAATTTTAGGTTTGTTGAGTAAATTAATATCAAAGAGTTACAATATTGATATCGAAATTTGAATAACTTAAAAAGAAAATTAGCCATAGGAGGACTTTTAAAAATCGCCTGGCTTAATTATTATTTTAATTTTAATAAAAAGCAGACGATAAGAGTATTTTACATATTATTGGGTTGTTCGGAAAGTCATTTCGTTTTTTTTTTGTCAAAATGAAAAGAAATTTTCGTTTAATGAATAAATTAT
>JAPMOQ010037330.1:1661170-1752060 GCA_026543055.1 Argiope trifasciata | reverse complement strand
ATTAAGAAGAAAAATGAAAACAATTGGGATGTGCCTGTTAGAGAAGAGAAATTCAACATATTTCTTTCGTTATGGCAAGTGGTCTGGCTCTGCCTCATACAAAGTGTCATTGTGGTTGAAGTAGTCAAGCAGAAAATTTGTAAGGCTTAATAAAATGTTTTTTCCTGTTATAGGCTATGCTGATTTGTTGTCATAGACCATTTTCTCTTTTCTACTTAATTTGTCTATCGCTCTTGATTTTTGTGCTACATATACAGTTACATTCTTTTTTTAAATTATTTTTTTCTCTGTAGAATACATTTCAATAAAAAAACTGTTAGTGTTACCATTTGAAATTTTTGGAATTTTATACCTGTAACCGTAACGGTTAGAGACTAAAAGTCATTTTTTATATGATTCTTGGGCGTACACCACAAAATACTTCAAACCAAAATTTTATTTCAATCTTGCAAACAGTATGATAGCTACGGTCTCCTATATGGGAATAGTTTTATTTATTATCACTCTGTATATAAATAAATAAGATTTAAAAAAAAATCATGTCTTTCTGAATTAAAGCGATTTCGGATTTAATTAATTAATTATTATTTTTTTGATAGTGAAATATTATTTGGACTGGAATTGTCAGTTACCTCAATAGTCTTTTATTTTTTCTGATGCTCAATCTATCTATAAAAGAACATTATTTCAACTCTTTTCACTAGTCCCCTCTCCAATAATGCCATTTCATGGGGATGTGCATACCGCAGATAGACCTACGAGAAAAATTCAGATTAGTATGAAATTTTGGATTTAATCTGTCAACGGGAAGTGTTCTTAAATACACATTTCATTTCCTTTTTTTAATTCATCTTTTCGAGCAAGATCATTGCGTAAAGATATAATTACCGCAGATTGAGAAACGATGTTGCGACTTACTGAAAAATTTAGATTTGCATGAAATTTTGGATTTAATTGGTCAATGAGAAATGTTCTATGACTAAACTAGACACAAAGCGCCTCATATTGAGTAATAAATACGGATGCAGTTTTACTGTTGTGGTTACTTCTGGTTTCACATTTTAAAACTTGCTACAAAAGTGTGAGCTTGTACAATTTCCTGAACTGATTTCACTGCCAATCGCATATTAGCACACAGCCCCCTAAATTCTTAAAATAATAACACTTTGTGACGACAGAGTGATAATGATGATACTAATAACTCTAATAATAACAGGGCTTCTTCACATGTCGGTGTCACTCGCATTATCCTCCGCTCATCTTTAATTTGATTGAAGTGCCGCCAACATTTCTCGGGGGTCCCCCGGCGCGATTTTAGAGGGAAAGGAGTGGCAATGCTTAAATTGGTACTAAATTGGAAATTATAATTCGTCTTTAAACATCTCGCAACCGATACGGGGATCCCTTTCATTAGCATATGCAAATGCCCGGATGAAATGGAAATTTAATCAATGGGCTCGTTTTCTAAAGAGGTTAATTGGATGATTCTGATGATTTAAATTCTTTCGCCTCTAAGAATGAAGAGATTTGATAAAGGCGAAGAGAAAGGAGACAAAAAAGTACAATAAATATAAATAGACAAAAAGAGTTTTTGATGTTTGGATGATGCGGAAATTAAATGTTGGGGTCTAGCGAAGGGAAGTAGAGGATTGTTTTGATTACCTTATCTTCTTATCTTAAGCATTTTTAGATGATTCTTGTAAAAATGAGTTAAAAGATTTTGAGAGGATTTGATGAAATGAAAAGAAGGAATAAAAACCTCTTCAATTTGGAAACGACGGTTGGCTTAATCCTATTTATTTATTTATCAGGGGGCAAATATTTTAGTATCTTTTGTTTGATATACGGATGTTAAGTAAATGCATTTATCTAGTATGGAAGTTAAGAAGATAGTTTAAATATTTTTTGGCTTTTATATCAATATCATTGTAATTTTATTTGCGATTTTAAAAGTGTTGAGAATAATATTTGAAAAAGTCACTGAACAATTCCCCTTCTTCAGAAAATAGTGTTTAAAACATAATTTTATTGATGTATTAAGAAGAATTTTTAAAATTTTTAATTTCCTTTACATTTTAATCTTCTGTTTATGATTTGTCATAAAAATTATTGAATCAAGTTTTTCATAAATTGATTTATAAGCAAAGCTGAATTAAATTGATAGCATAATTTATGATTTAATACTGAAAATACATATTGTCATCAACGATGTACAAATATTCGTGTCACGTTTTACATTCTTTGGATGCATTACAAGTGGTATTCAAATGAAAAGTGTTTGCTCAAATTTAGATTTAAATGAAAGATTTATTACATGGGTCTGAGCACAATGATTCCATTGATTAACGAGACAAAGTTCCAATAATGCCTGGAGCCGTGACGAGATCTAGTCCCTCATAGCACTCGCTTAAGTTCGCCGTTCGAGTTTATGCTCTTGCCTTTCAGACATTTTTAGGAAACCAAACTCCTGAAAATCGCAGGGCGACATGTATGGGTTGTAGGGTCAATGATCTAGCTGCTGTGATTTGAAATTAGCCAGTTCCACGTGTGCGAACCTGGAGATATGCGGACATGAGTTATCACGAAGCAAAACCACGTCTTTCGTGAGTATCTCAGATCTTTTGTCCTTCAAGGACCTGCGTAGTGTTCGGAATGTGTCACAGTACACATCGGAGTTCATGGTTCTGAAAAAACATTTGGAAGGAAAGGGAAGGGCTTCAATTCGGATGACGAAGTCAAGAACGCTGTGAAAGACTGGGTCTCAGCACGGCCACAGGAATTCTGGGAACAAGAAAGCCCTTCAGCTAGTTGATCAACGAGATAATTATGCTCAGGCTTATGGTATATACTTTGAATAAAGTCTTCATTAATACCCACAGAACAGTTTCGTAACTTTTCCTTTGAACACCCCGTATACATTGATGTGGGACATTGCTATTGCTGCTATAATAATAATATTGATAATAATTCATAAATAAAAAATTTATGAGTTGGAATGCATAAACTAATTAATGAAAAATTGATTGTAACCCTTAATTTTCATAAACATTAATCAAGTTAAATGATCAAAAGTATAAAAGTATAATAACAAAATATATTATGTTTTTCAGGAAATCATTATCTGAAACAAAACTTCTTAGCTGCTTTAAAGATACCGATTCCAATGTGTATACTTAATCCTTTTACAAATCGGAGGAATCCTTTCAATAAAAGAATTAAATTTCTGTCGGATAAGAAGTTAAAAAAATGAAATACATTTTTTACGCTTTAATTTAACTTAACCTCTTTATTATTTAACTTCGTTCATAAGTTTCCTGCTACGAAAAATGGAATTTTGAAATCAATTTTTTCTTCAATTTATGATTTCTCATATGAATTTTATTAATTGATATATTTTTGATAACATTACGAGGTTACATACATTTAGAATTTATCTAGTATTTAACAGATAGCATAATATTTATGAAATATTTTAAGACACACAAAAAAAGAAATTAATTAACAGTAAATTAATAATTTTTATTCAAAAAATTTAAAATATATTTTTTGGTAAAAATTTGGTTAAAAACATATAAAACACTGAAAACAGAATGGAGGAATAAAATCGTAATAATTTTCATAAAAATTCAAACTTTTAAACATTTATTAAAAGTTTATATTTTAAATATGATTAAAATTATATTTAGTAAGAGAATTTTCATTAATATTGCAAATTTTTAGAAATTTTAATACCGAAATTTACATTAATGTAAGTTATTTCAGTTATTTCGTTCACTACTGAAAATACACTCAATACTTTTTCATAATTATTATTTTTGGAACTAAATTATTATGAGAATTATAAAATTATTGAAGTATAATTAAATGCTTATCTTTCTTTTTACTGTTTAACTGCTTGTATTTGAAGAAATTAGATTATATTTTCCGTTTATGAAGAGGAATGTATATTGAAATTACTAAACACCAGCAAATCATTTTACATTCTCAATGTAAAGGAGCAAAAATAATTCAAATCTATTCCGAAATTTGTAAAAAATTATTTTTTAAATAACATTTTGTTTTGGTCAATAGTTGCATTTACTTAAGTTATATATTGCTTACAATAGCTCTTCATATAGCACTTGAATGTTTATTTCAATCGTTAGTAATCGTAACTTTTACTATAAAAAATGACTGCCTTAAAAGGAATAAAGCAGTTGGTCCAATCGCTAAAAATCAACCCTGTAATGATTTGCATGCGTTCGAATTCTGGTATATTTTTGACTATACTTTATTGTGACCCCTGATGGCATAGTACTTCAGGATAATATACAGTGGACACATTCTGCTCAATTTTTTCTGTAATACTGCAAAAAGGAAATAAACTTTCTTATACATCTATTATACAGCCTTGTTCAAATTTACTAAGTTGCTAATGCATCTTTTCTGCTTTTTTAAAAGACTTCTCAACTTATATTCAGCAAATATGGAAAGTAAACAACGCTCATGGAACTTATATCGCATACTGAAAGCAAACTTTATTTTAATAATAATAAAGCTACTAGCACCACTCTTATTCGTAGGACATAAATTTTGAATCGATGTGACTTTTTAAAAAAATCTACTAACACACTTTTCAAATTTCGTATATTGTAAACACAATTATTCTTTCTTGGTACAGGAATATTATTCTTTGTCTTTGCTTTGGCAAAGTTTAAAATCCTGTTAGAAGAAACTTGCCGAATACGTGACAATAATGTACTATTATAAGCATTACATTAAAATTCAAAGTAAATAGTTTAAATATAAGAGGATATATAAGTATTTTAAATGAATACTTTTTATCGAGCACTTGCATAAAATATCATTTTTTTTCCATAATCTTGATGTATAACGCATCTTATGCAAAGATTCCAGTTAATTGCCTTAAGAGTCATAATTATACGGTCATTATAGTAAACTTTTCTCAAAAAAACTCCCGTGATGAAGGCTGTTCTTCAAATTGATATTTTGAAAGCACCAACTTTTGAATAATCGTTGTGGATTGTTAAAAATACATTGTATTTTGATGGATAATTAGCTGTTAAATACTTAATTTATATTGCAGTAAATTCGACGTATTAAACAACCATAAAATTTTAAATTATTCACATCTTTTACATGAACAACAGAATTAATTTCATATGAGCCTTATTATTGAAAGTAGGGCATTTTCATGTTTCGAAATTTCTAATATGAGGTGGGTTACACTTCGTCCAATGATGACATATTCTTTAAGTACAACTATTCTGCTAGTTTTGTCGCTAGCATTATGCAGTGCTAGTTTTTTTGTATGAATGCAAAGGAATTGCATTGGCCTCTTCATATTATAGACTTTAGTGTCATAAAATATCTCTCAAAGGAAACATCACTTCGTATTTAAGCTAGAGCAGACCAGTGATATAGTTTACCAGTTTTCTTTTACAAGTATTGCTTAAGATTCCTGCAGAAATATTCCAAACACTCAAAGGATAGCTTTTCCCACAGAATACCCATTACTACATTTAAATGTGCTGTCATTCTTGCTAAAGGAAATCAGAAAAGATAAAGGTGATCTCATATTTTAAACTATACTGTGTACATTAAACTACACTATGTGACAATTCTGTTTGATTGTAACCTCTGTAATTTCAGTTATTTTTTCAAATCCTAAACTTATTTACATGTTCTAAGCCTTTGCTCGCTTTCTTATTGTAAAGTATTGCTTTTACTTTTTATTCAATATATTTATCAATGTAGCCTCTATTAATTTCAATGATATTAAATTAAAATTCACTTTTATCATTCAGAAAAAAAAGGTTTTCGTAATGTATTGATGCTAAGTATAACATGATGTTTGTTTCATTTTTATTTTTCAATGATATTTCATGCTAACAATAAAGATTGCTTCCCTCTTAATAAATTACAATTTTATAAATATAATTACATTTTCTCATCAGCAGATTATTGGATTCAATAGCGTTCCAATTTTTCTAATTTTATCTTTTCATCTACGTCATTTGATTGAAAGATAATTAATTTTGTCATATACCAAATCTTTATTCAATTTATCTCAGATGCTATTTCTTTCCTAACAAAGTGAAAATAAAAAATATTATAATCTGACAACAATTTCAAAATTTTAACGCAGATTTCAATGACAGAATCAAGGCGAAGGGAATTCACCGTTCCCACGATACTTTCTGCTCTACACAGAGCGAATTTTCTTAACAAATACGATTACTTTAGAATTATTCTTTTTAAAAAAATTCTTCCAACTGAAATCGTCTGCCAGCCATTCCCCTGCATCTGGCAATAAATAAAAACGCGAACATCTACCTTCTCTAATCGGAACTCGCATTGAATAATGTCGTTTGTTGCAAACTAAATATTAAAGCTGCTTTGGGAATAGTAGGGAGAATGACCATATAAAAAAAGAATAATCTTAAGAAAACAGCGTAACGTAGTTTGGATATAACTTTATTACGTAGAATATAAATTCGAGGCGAACGACGCCGCGTTTCTTCTTGATTGAATTTCGGAAACTGAAATATTGAAAAGCGTCGTGGGCACAGAACAATGGCGTCGCACAAAGGAGTACTTCTCGTTGCCAGATCCCCCGCTTCTATTGATCGTTTGATTTCATTTTAGTTTGTGCTATGGCTTGGGTTCCACAGAATTTTATTTTATTTATTATTTATTTTTTTCATCTTTTTCTTGTTCATTTCTTCACTTATTTCTTTATTTTGTGCAGTAGCAATAATCACTTTTTTTTAACGTTGCTTCGGAAAGTTGGATTGAAGATGACAAAATCCTTATGATTTGCTTACATCGTTTGTTTCCCTCCAATTGGATAAACACAAATGTTCAAAATAAGAACGTTCTTCGTTCCTAAATTGTTCCTGGAAACAATTTAAAGGGTGTTTTTGTCGGGGGGTGAGAGGGAGGGGTTGAGATGAGATAGGAAGAATGAAACTTTGTTTCTAGCCCGTGAAGAAGCGCATTTTAGCTTAAAAGAAGAAGATATTTTTATTTTATTGTCGAAAATGGAATAGAATTTAAAGAAATCGCTGAAGAATGAGGCTTCATGCGAGTGAGATTCGAAACAGATGGGACGTTTTTCTGAAGTAAATTTGATTTATTGCTTTAATACACAATCGGTTTGAGAGCTGAAAAGATAAACTTTGAAAATCCATAAAATATATTACAAACTGAGTTTCGACTTCCAAATTTAGTTGAAAATCAGTTTGGATAGGAATATTGTTTTTATGTGTGTATAGATAATATTATATATGTTTTTTTACTTAGGAAATCGGGCTGTAAAAGTATTTGTCTAGCGCTGATTCAGGCACGAATTTCTGAATCAAGAGAAACTTAACTTTAGAATAACCAAAACCACTTTTTTCATGTATTTCAGATATCTTAATGAATTTCACCTGAAGATGAAACATTTCAGAAAATGATAATTGTCAAAATATAAGTTGTAATAAACATCAGATTTTTTTTTCAATTATACATTATTTTGATGCTGTTGCAATAATTTTTTTCTCCTAAAACTGAATTCAGTAAGTATAAAGGAATATGCATACTGAATTTATTTATACTTAGTGAAAGTATGTTTAGTCCATGCGGAATGGAAGTTCATCAGTGGAAACATGATCTGTAGTGTTCTTAAAAGTGAATATGCTTCATTGTCTTTCTTCTTTAAAGATATGAGGCGGGAGAGATATTAAAGTACAAAACACATAATTGCAGTACATGACTTTAAAAAATAAAAACGGCAACATTATCAGTTTACTACTTTTTGGTATAACTGCTATTTATTTTGAGGTATTTGTCTCAGCATTAGGTCAATTTGAAAATTCTGGTTTCATTGAACGTCATCGACCCTTTCGTACAAAACTCTAATGATTCGGTTTAGAAGTTTTGGAGCTCCTGCCAAACAGTCCTGATGTTGGCATCCTTGAATTTTCATCTGGTTAGGCCCCAGTAGACCTCCTTGTCAGTTAAAAGTGGGGCTCTGATGATGACCTCATATTGACCAACGACATTCATAAAATCAGGATTTATACATTGCACATAATATTTATTGAGGCCCCATAATATTAAAAAATATTATTTTCACGTTTAAGAGCTAAAATATAACAAAAGATACATTGTATAAAAAAAATTTAGGTAAAAAAGAACAAGGCACTGAAAATATTCAAACACAAATTTTATGTCAGAGTTAAAAATTTCTTAGTTACAAAATTTAGTATCAGTCAATCTAACACATTAATTAAGGGAAAAATTACATAAAAAAATTTACATTACATATCCTTTTACTTTGAAAAAGCTTCTACTACTAAAGATGTCATTGAGCTAACAAGAATTTTTATAACTTGAAAGGTTACTTTTACCTGCTTATATCCCCCCCTCGGGAGGCACCTCATAATTGAGGATCAGATGCTTACGGTATGGCGATTGGATCTCTCCAACCTGGTGGGTACAATAATAGGTGGGGGTCTGACCTTCCATCGATGACGGGACATACTTCCTACATGGATGATTGTAATCTGGTGGATATGGCCCTTAGGACGCAACCACAGTTCCCGCCAGTGTTGTTGTAGCAGCGGTCCAGTCATTCAGTTTTACATGTTGCATCCGTGTGCCTTCGGATGGGTAGGAGATCAGTTATATGACTTACATGCTTATATTTGTCTGTTATTACTACGAAATTGGCCTATTCCTAATATTGCGTTTTTGAACAGATTTTTCTCATCAAGATGTTTTAATATAACATTGAGGTCTGGGTGGCTGATGTGGAGCATTCAATTGCTTTTTGCAAGTTATTATTGTCAAAATTATCTTATTAGGTACCAGACGATATTCCCTATTCTATAAACAAACTCTTTAAAAGCTAATATTTTAAGAGAGATCACAAAGTTCATAACTCCAAAAATGTAATTGATATTCTACTTTCAGAATATTAATCATCCATTGTTTCCCTTCTATTTTAAACAAAAATGTCCCCCTTTTGGATAATATGCTATACTGTTTTTCGAGGGTTAAAAAGCATGCGACATCCGTTAATCAAAGTAATGTAACATTTGCTATTTTTACATTGCGGCAACATATGCTGCTAAAGTTTCCTACTCGGTTACTGAGCAATGCTGATGTCCATATGGTAATGATGAGGTGTGAGTTAATGTTCTGACGGATGATCTGTTTTTGACGAATCTTTAATTTTGCCGTGTATTTTTAAAAAACAAAGTTACATTCAAAAATTATTTTTTTAGGTTACAGCATTTAAACCCAATTTTTTTTTCTGGCCGATTTGCCAAAATTTATTTTTCCAGAACTTGACTTTGAAGAACACAATCAGAACAACATCTACAGAAACTCTGGCTGTGAATTAAAATCAAAATCTAACAGTGAATCTAAGTCCAAAGAAATAAAATTTCAAGGTGGAACACGACATTATATATATATATATATATACATACACTCGCTATTTTCGTTTCGATATGTTTAAAGTCTATTTGAATGTTTTTTTATTGGTTATGTATATATATAAGGTTACTAACGTTGCTATTTTTTTCATTTGTTTTGTTTATTTTACCTGCTATAACACAATAAAGATGTGTTGTAGGATTGTTATATCGATAATTTTTATCCTCATTTAATTTAAATAACCGATGCTCTTCATTACTTTTAAAATTACGAAATTTTTAATTTTTGTCTTGCTCTTTGATGCAAAATGGAAATAAAATTTTGTTTTTCTCATCTGTGATATACTCAGTAACATTTTAAATAAAATTATTATTATGTTTATTATGAACTATGCATTGCTTTGTCATCACTTTTTTTCACTTCCTAAAACTTTTGTAATTCTTAAAGAGATAAATGAATTTTGTACTTTTAAATAACGAATTTATAAGTATTGTTATATTCTATTATAATATTCATTCACCTTTTTGAAGGGCACATTATAATTTTATATTAAAATCTCTTTTCACATAAGTTTGAGTACGTAATTTTGATTAATGTGTTTGTTCTTCTATTCATGTTTTTACCCTCTCTAGAAGAATATCTCTAGGATCCTATAAAAATTAGATTTTCTGTAGATATATTCTTTGAAACATTAGCATGAAGAATGTTGTTGCAATTGCATGCAGAAAAAGCCATGTCATCTACATTATTTAAAGAAAAATAAACAGTTCCTCTCTTTTATTAGAAATAACTTCTCTATTGAGATATAAATTTGGCTGAAGTTAATTTTTTATATCTGTGATTTCACAGATATAAAAAATGTGACCGCATATACAACCTATTTATTTGATTTCCTCAAAGCCTTTCATTTAATTAATTTAAGCAGAAAAAAATAAATCAGTCAAGATTTAAAACATATACAGACATATTTTTTAATGATAAACTGTTTTATTATCATGTGAGAACATGATGTTGTTTGGTTTGAGGTTTTTGAAGCCTCAAAATATGTATACAACACATTGTTGAAACTTTAAATTGGGAAGGCAAGAAATTTGTGATTTATTGCTTTAAAGAATCAATTTTTTTTTGCTTTTAGGGTTATTAGGAAATAATGTAGAAGGCTGTATTATTTGAAGATTTATCTCCAAATAAAGTTACTGCTTGATTTCCAAATTATTCATTATCTGAATTCTTACGAATTGTTATAATTAATTTAAGTCATTAACCAGTTTAAACCGATTTGAAACAATCACGAGACTCTCAGAATATGCATGCGTTAATATTTAGAAAAATGATGTTTTTTTTTTAAATCTCAAAATCGACCAAGGCCAGTATAATACCAAGCATCTATGTTTAAAAAATATACTGTTAAAGTGTGTTTCATTTCAGACACTCAGTTGACAAGAACTATTGTTATTCCTCAATCTATTGGAGATTGAACTCGGATTTGAAAAAAATGTGGCTAAAAGATTATATGCTTTCTGAATCTTAAGGAATATAATTTAGCATGAAGAAGTGTAGTAATCCTTTCTTTCTCTCCCTTTAATTTATCAAAAAAGCATTTAGTTATGATTATTAAAATTAAGAAAATATGCATTTAATTATAATTATTAGTAATCGAGTACTAATATGATTATCAAAATACTACATTTGAAATACGCCACCATTTTCTAGCATAAAAATAAAATTTTTGCATCTAATTCAGAATTTAAATTTTTGTTGATAAACTAACATTCTGAGAAACTTTTTATGAAATAGTGGTTGAATAAATTAATTTGGAACTATAAAAAACTAAATATTTTGTAAATCAGTATTCCCTATTATTCGCTGAATTCTGTTTTCGAATTTATGTGTGAATTATGTTAGAAAACATCATTCGAGTTGTGCTAGAAAATATCAGTAATATGAATAATACACTTCTAGAAATAGTTATATGTTTCGCTAAAAAAGTGTAAAAATCAACGGAATCTATAAAATTGGTCCTTACATTAGAAATCAAACAATATATAAAATAAAATATTTAGTTTATTAAGATAAAATCGACCAAAATAAAATGTCTGGAAAATCATTAACCTTTCGTATTTATCTACTCTGAATACAAAATAATAATAGCAAAAATTCTGCTTAGATTTTATGAAATACATAACGCAAACTAATTTTTAATACTACAAATATGATAAGCAAAAATCTGTTATGTTTTTATGGAATACATATATTTGAAAATTAATTTTTAATCTTACATTGAACGTTCTTAATCTCATTCATTGAAAAATTTTCAAATTTTTTTTATTATTTATCAAGTTTTTAATTATTTACTATTTTAAAATATCAAACTAAAAATAATGAGGAGTCATAATTATCATAATAATTGTTGGTGTTAATGTTGTCTATTCAGATGTTAGTTTAAAGAACTGTAACTTTCTTAACTTAATTTCTACAAAGAATAAGGTATATATTATGTCAATCATATATACCTTATTCTTTGTAGAAATAAGGTATATATGATTGATTGTTCATCTGTTTCAGCAAATATATGATTTATTTGCTGAAACAGATGAACAAGGTTAGAGGCATTCATGAATATTTATCTAAAATTACAGATTTTATACCATTACATGTCTTGCTGCTTTTAAGATATTTATTTCACTTTTAATTAAAAATTTTAATTCAAAATTATTTATAAATATATTTTTTCTACATTAATTATCTTTTTTCAACCATATTTGCGCAACTGTCATAGTTAAAAATAGTGCTTTATAGAAATAAGTATTTATTAAAAATTATCTTTTGAAAGAATTTCAGTAGTCCCAAAGGAGGGTCTTTTACTAAGTAGTTATCAATGAATAACTCAACTATATCTATCCCCACACCAAATTTTTAAAATTCTTCTTATTATATTAATCATTATTCCGACTAAGAAATTATAAGTTGAATTAAAAATATGGAAAAATTGTTCTGTTAGTGAAGATATATTTTTAGCATTTTTAATATACACGTATTTACAAAAATGCACTTTTAAAAATGAGAATCTAAGGAGATGATTGCTTTTTTCAAAACTAAAAGTATTTGTAATTATCGAAAATTTATGGTTACTTAATTTTCTCAGTTTCAATCAGTAATTAAGTAACTAATAATGATTCTCAATAAAGTGTGAACCTCTCATCCCCATTTATCCATTCAGAGCAAATTTTGTGAAATTCAAATTTGAGTAGATATTGTTCATATTACTACCCCTATTAATAAATAGATATTTCTCGGATTTAACTAAACATAATTATGTTTTTTTTTAAAATTCTGAATATTTACAATAGTTCACTGTGAGTTTCGACCATATTTTTGAAAAACTATCCTCAAATAACTTTTCTACTGTTCCCAACACGTTTAATTTTTAGTTTAAAAAATGAAATTGATTAAACTGAAGAATTTTATTAAATGAGCTTACCGACAATTTGTTTTTAAAAAAATTGTCACATGCAAAACCAGAGCGGAAGTGCAAGCAACTAATAAGTTAGATATTTCTATACCTTGTGAAACTGTACGGAATTAAATATAAAATTTGTATGTATAATAATGTTTTTATTTTGATAAAAGTTACTGTGTCATTCCAAACTATAAACGCTAATGACGGATTTGCAGAATTAATAAAGACAGAATGATCTTATCGATTAATTATTGATTCTTATTATAATCTTAGATCTAGTAATCACAAGGAAATACCTTAATTGATAAGGAATTAAGGATTTTAATTCACATTTCAGAAACCAAAGGATAATTTTCAAGAAATAAAAAAAAATAATATCGAATCATTAGGTATCCTTTAATAAAGTATTCCTTTGGCAAATAGTTATAAATGAGAAAGAATCTTCCGAACACTTAAACGAATTTAGAACGTCAACACAAGTGAAGAAACCAAATGGTTTAACTCCTCACACCTCAAGCAGAAAAGCACGATTGAGACTTCGAAATCGGAGAATTAACTGAAGTTGAAATTTTGCCTTTCGATATTTGTGATTACATGAACTAGCAATCTAGAACTTACTAGAAAACAATCGCATATTGCTAAAACATTTTATTATTTCCTTTATAAAGAGCAGCTATTAAATTATATAGTAACCAGAGTTATTTGAACTTCATATTACTTTGCAATACAGAACTAACTTTTATTCAATATCGCACCTTACTGCTGTGATAAGATAATAGATGTAATAAAAGAATATTGCTTTACTTATATTATTAAAACATAGAGCATAGAAAATTAAAATTACCATTTTCATAAATATTTCTTGAATATTTAGAATATAATAAGTCGATAGAATCTGAATATCTATAAAGGAAAAGAGAATAATAATTTAGATTGTAAAATTTAAATTTAATTTTAAATTTAGACCTTTGTTCTAAAATCAACAATGAAAGTTTTGTGCTCCTGAAAACTGTCTAGCAATATGAATTCTACTATTTTCTAACTGTTAATTCTCAACGACGTTTTATGAACATACATACAATAAAAACGTGATTTCTACAAAAAAAGACGCCAACTTAGCAGTATTGTGTTAATTATTCAGTGTACAGAAATTTATACAATTTAATTAATATTTATAAAGAAGATAAACCACACAAATATTACATTTCTCAAGAACATTTTCGGATAAAAAATCAACATCTTAATAATTTACTAAGAAAATCTGGGTCGAATGTTACCAACTATTAATGGATCGGGAATCGATAAATGTAATAACTAATAAAAAAGGTTTATAATTGAGCGATATATTTGAATGTCTGAGATAAAGTATTGTTAATAATTATTTTAATATTTTGTTAAGATAAATACAGCAAACTGCATTTTATTTTTTCAGAGCAGTTAATTCTTTTCTACCTATAGGTAAGACATTTTATAATATTAAAAATGTGGAAAGGAATAATATAAGTTTGAAAAAATATCAAAATAAACATAGACTTACGATAGTTTATCATTGAGATTTAAATAACTGCATTACTGTGTTTATAAAAATTTCCTGACTTCGTAACAATTATGTTAAAATGCAACCATAATTATAAAAAATCATGAAATATATTATTTCATATAATCGTGATCGTTAACCCTGATTTAAGAAAATAGATACATAAGAGAGTTTTAAATATTATATTAAATTATGGCTTTCCATTATTTTTATAAAAAAAATATTTAACTAAACACTGAAAAGTAATGTTGAATGAAATATTAACTAAATTATTTAAATTTACTATTTCATACACCGTAAAAATTAATAATGCAATAAATTTCTTATAAATAATAAATTTCTATTGGAAAATGCACTAAAAATAGATCCTTTGATAGCAACAATTCCTATATACGAGTCGGACATGGGGAACATCATGATTATTAAACAAGATGATTTTCAGTAATTTTCCTAAATTTCGCAGACCATCTATAATTTAAATAGAAATTAATGCAAATGAACATAAACATTACGGATAGTAAAAAATATCACTTTAAATATAAATTAAAATGAATAAGGAATATTGGTGAACAATTCTTTTGTTTCTCTTTATTGTCACCATTGTTATTAATATTTAATAACCATTTGTTATTAATATTTACTGTTAAATTAATGGGCATTTGTGTGCAACTATTTTAAAATAAAGAAAAGAAAAAAAAAATACAATTGTGTGAAAGAAAACTAAAACGAACAGAACAGTGGTTTCCAAATTATTTAAAAAAAAAAAAACTGCATGAAAATTGGAAAGACAGATTCTTCTTAGAGAGAATAAGTACTGCAAATTTATGATTTAAAGTATCTCAATGGTATATTTTCTGTACTTTTTTAAATTTCTGACTTTTGACGAAGCCAACTCATATCCATAATATCACTAAATGATAATTTCAACGACGCGTTTACATTTTTTTCCATTTACGAATAACATTAGGAAACACAAGTGAATATTGATACTTGTTTTGGAACAACCTATGTTAAATGGGGAATATTTTTAATTATGACAAGCGGAAATAACGAATTTACTCTTTAATACATCCTAACATTTTCTATATTAAACAATATACATTCAGAATCTTAATTCAAATTCAGTGTTGTTTTAACATCTATTAAATGTATCAGTTAATTTTCAGATTAAGTAGATATTTCATACAAATTATTGATTCAAAGCTGTCGCAAAAACTTTCAGAACAATTTTTTTTTGCTATTTTATCTTGTTGTGAAATAAAAGTTACGAAATTACAATATTTTAATTTTTTGCCTTAATTTGGTATAACAGTTATGAGATAAAATATTAAAAATGATGTGATAAAAAATAAAATAAAATTGAAAACATTTCAAAATTTAATTTAATAAAATAAAGACGATATTTGGATATCTAATCTGTAGGTTATTGGTATAAAACACGCGTATTTATAATCGATTTTATTCATTTAGTTTAGAGAATTTTCTGCATAACTAATATGGATATAATCCTTGAACTTCCTCTGATTCCAACTGTTACCCCGCCATTGTAGAAAGAGGATAAACCTTAACCTTCTGGGGATGCCGTTTTAGATCTTTATACAGTTAAAAGTCTGGATTCATGAATATAGAATTTGATTTCTCTAGTTCAGTAAGTAGTTTTCCAAACTCTATAAGCTAGTTCGACTCCTTAATTTAGTTAAATGAAAATTTTCAGCCTTCTAAAGTTTTCTAGTAGGAGATTGCTCGATTCTAAGAAAGTTGATCAGGAATGATATGTTTAATACATTTTTCCAAGGTGTTTCTCTAATAGCTGTAACATAAAATAAAATTGTCATAAGATGCTTCAATAGTTTAAAAATATGCTCTAATTTTAGAGGAAAAGTCAATCGGTAGGCACACAAAAAGTGTGTTTTATGCTAAGGATTACTATAATATAATAATTGCTTATTCATAAAAATTTAGTGATTATAAATTCAATTTTTTAAGATTTCCTCGAAAGAATAGGTATTTAAAAAATTGCGGCGATGAAATTTAAAACTATTACTCAGCTTCAGACATCGGCATCATCATCTGATCACTTCTCAAAATTACATCACATAATATTCACACAGCCCTTTCATTGCTTCAAACTGAGATTTAAATATATGGTACTTAATTTGAAAAAAAAACAATTAAAATTTCTTAATTCATAAAGCCTGCAATAATTGAAATCCAAAAATTTCGCCACATTTCTAAATAAAATATGAAATATTTGCTTTGAATAATATTTTCAAAATAAATAAATAAATATTTAAAACAAATAAATTAAGAAATTTAAATATTTTACATAATATTTTCATTGATTAACTAGATTTTTTTACAAAACAGCAGACAAATTTTCATTGAAGTAGTTTTTACTGAAACGACGTAAGGAAAAGAAAGATAAATGGTTATTCCATAGAAAAGAAAAGATATAAAAATAAACTGTTCGTGGATAAAAAGTAATTTGAAATATCATTTTGATCATATTTAACAGTCTTATTCTTATTCAAAGACACATCACATATTCCTTCACAATTGACATCGATGTTGGTCATCACTGACGAGAAAGAATTTGAAATTTTAAAATTTACTAGATATTTCATTCTTTAAAATTTTTTCCTAGCCTTCTATAACTGTTGTGTTCAATAGAAATCTCGACTCTACACAAATATTGAAATCAACTTTATCTTTACTTTTGATTTTTATTATTAATAAAATTATTTGAAAAGTTCTTTGCTTTATTCAATGGTTTTAGCTGCTTGTTATCCCTTTTTTCAAAATCGGAGATTTTAACTGGGGATTAATATATTTTTAAAAAGTTTAATTAATCATTGAGGATTAGAGAAATCAATTTTTAAAATTTGATGCTCTCAAATTTGGTTTTCATAATAATTTTTTTAAAAATATTTAACTTTGGATTCGTTTATCAAAGTCAAATATATTAATCAATTAATCAATGACGATAAAAAAAGAACGAAAAAAAATCGAATGGAATACGGAGTACATATTCATATATCATTAAGTCAAAAAATGTAAATGAGATATAGATGTTACATATTTTATTAATTCTTATCGATAGATTATCTAAATTTTTCTGTTTTATATCTAAGAAATATATTGAACTATCGCTCTATCTTTTTAGTGAATTAGCAACCAGAAGTCTCTTTGCTTCATATCTCCCAAATGCTACTCTATCACCTATAATACGCATTTAATGATATTATACAACTACACCTTCACTGCAGAGCAAAAGAAACGAAACATTATTCTAAACTTGATCAATAAGAAGTAAGAGTTCTGATTCTTTTAAAGCTGCGCATGTAAAATATCAAAACAGGTTGGCGAAATTCATATAGGCAAAAATCATTCTTTGATGTAGGAGAACTCTATCGAAATTTCAATATTAAGATTAATATTAATATTAAGATAATTTGAGATTGGGTGGAGCAGATGATATTCGATAGCAGTTCAAGAGTCTTATGATTTCACATAGAATATTAATTGGCGATATCGATACTGTGATTGTGGCAAAGGACTTAGTTAAGGCTTTCTTCTATAAAAGAATAAACTATGAAATATTGTTTTTGATATTTTTTTACAAAAATAGTGGTAAATCAATGAAGACGTATGTAGGAGTTATGAGTTGTAAATAGAAAATACAAATCGGCAAAATTTGGGGATTATAATTAGGAGAATTTTCTGAATTCTTTGACTCATGTGAATATATAGTTAGCAATAGTTTATAATTATTTTTCAAAATTTAATTCCCTATGTTTTGCGTTATGAGCTGTTTTTTTATTCATATTTTTCTATTAAAGTAAGAAATACAATAGTGTTTCACATTTTTTTTGAAATAATAAATTATCATACATTTGGCGCAACACAGAAAACTTGGGTCATGTATTAGTTTAAAGGACCTGTCTACCCCCACACTTTTATATCAATTCAATGTAAAAATTTTGACCAAAAAATACAGTCGTAAAGAAAGTTCCACAGATCCGAGGAATAATAGGAGAAGGAAATATATTTTGAATCTTCTATCAATAGTTTATTGCGGTGGAATTTTTTATTGAATGTTAGAATTCTATATACTGTTTGCAATGCTTCTAAATAATTATCTGTTAATGAATGCTTGAATCACAACTTTCGATGTTTTGTAAAGTTTTCCTGCTTCTTCTGACTGCTTATAAATTTCATAAATAAAACAAGGTAACAAATATTCTTAGTTTGATGCCTGGAGTTTTGCAATTGACTTTGACTACATTTTTATGACTATTTTAGATATGAAAACACAACAGATCTACTTTTTCAGAATTTAATGCAGTTAAATAGCGAAACAGAAGAAGCAAAGTACACAACAAATAGATGGATCACATGAATTGATAAAAAAAAGGGAAAATATAAATTAATTAAAAGAGCTATATAATACTGGGAATGCGATCGTGATGGAAATTAAGATTACGAACATCTATGGACAATATCCCACAGATGATTCGTATGTCTATGGGAAGAAATAACCAAAACAAGGATGATATGATTGGTTGGAAAAAGAATCGCCGATCAGAAAATTCTTATTTAAGTGGGTTAGAAGTATCTTGCCTGCTCTGAGATCAAATTCATCAAAACAATTTCATGAAAATAATGGTTCAGAATAGACTAGTTTTGAGTTCAAAGAACCAAAATACTAGAAAAACGTAAGAAAAAAAAACTGAAAACTTGAACACTTTATGGTCGGTAATATCTCATATCGCTCTTTATTGCTCATCTCTGTGTGGATCATTTTTGATATCGCTTTTTTCTCATAAATGATTCTCAGTTTGTGGATTCGAAGAATTAGATAAAGCAAAAATTAGAGATCTTATTTATTCTCGCGGACTAGAAACGTTCACTTCAATTGCAAGGTTAAAAATGATTTTGATTTAATTAATGGGAAGCTTTGGTTATAATATAATTATCTCCCACTTTACTGCTATTTAAACATGTATTTTTATATTACGCCACCTACAACCCCCATTTTAGATTCAAATCTCTCCCTTCTAATTTGAATGAACTGAAATGAATATTTTTATAAGAAAGAAATAATAACTAATAAAAATAGAAAAATGTTAAAAACATGTATAAAAACATATAAGCTTATAAACAACGCATAAAGTAGAACAATAATGAAACAAACAGTAATGAAAAGCAAAGATGTATTGCATAAGACTTATGGAAATTAAATGTAGCTAGACAGTTCAAACAAATCATGTTCAATGAAGTTCCACTACAAGAACATTATTCTTTACAACTGTAAAATGCATTAGAAGCCAAAATTTGACCTTTGATAAATCCCTTTCTGATGAAGCGTTTAAGTCATCATATTTATTTTCTTTTGTAATCGATTAGTAATTGAACATGAGACTGTAAACAGGCATTTTGTTCAATAGCATACTGGATAATCTTTTTCTTTACAACAGAAACAGTTATTTTTCGTTCTTAGATTGAAGCGAAGAATGTGTGAAAGGAAGGAACCATGTCCTGAAACAAACATAACTTCTCTACTCTGACGGATTGGTTAGCTTAAGACTTCCGAGCGTTATTTCATATGCACTTCTGCTCGTTTTCCCACTTCTTTTATACGAGGAACTTGGTGATATTAGAGAATGATTATGAACAAAGAAAAATGAAAAATTTCATCAGAATTTGAAGGTAATTGAGGGTCAGTCTGATGATAAAATATTGTAGGAATCTTAAATACAACATTAAACATTAATTCCGTGTATCGAGCAAAAGAAATTTTCGAAGTGGAATAAAGTAACCTTTCTCTTTGTTTCTGAATGATTCTTATTATTTTTAATTTTAAATTAATATACTATAGATTTAAAGATGGGAGGAGGTTCAGTAGTTTTTTTCCCATTTAAGTAAAAGATTTTATAAGGAAAACATTTTTTAAGTTTAATTTATTAATTTAAGTCATTTGATCATTGCCTAAAAACTCGTGGTGATAACTGTAAAAAAGGTTAAGGATTTACGCATACATAAAGAAAAGGTAAAATAAATATCAAAGAAGATATAATATTCAGATGATATACAAATTATTATTGAGATGTGCGAAGAGTATGTGTAAACAAAGTCCACTTAAGAATATTCGACAAAAGAAACTTTCATTGCAAAAAAATGGCTTTTTCTTTTGTTTTCATTTTATTTTTCTAATTTTTAATCAAGTAATTAGAATGACATAAGTGTTATTATCCTTTTAATCATTTAAAGTTTGCAACATAATTTAATTAGAAAATTTTTTTTTGATTATACGCTTAGATCATATTTTATTTAAAATGCTGACTTAAATCATATTACCATTAAAATATGATAGAAAGAGCGTATGGAAGAAAGTATTACATTATAAATATTCAATACATGAAAAGATAAAATTAGCTCAAATATTTCAGAATGAGAATACGTATAATTTGTTTAATTCTATGCTTCGAATATTTTAATGCGTCCGTTAAAAATAGTATAATAAATTTAAGTTCTTATTCAGAACGTTATAAATTTGTAAATATGTAAGTAAATCTAATTTTTAAATTTATAGATCGACGTACAACTAGAAATCATAAATAATTTCTTACCTTAAATGCTTCTCATAATTGTAATCATTTCTTTTATGATGATAGTCTTTCTCTTGTTGATGAAATGAGATCTTCGTAAAGTCTGCAAAGAAAAAATCTTTTAACAGTTTTTCATTATTAATTTCAAATTATTAAATTCAAATATAAATTTATGTATACAGAGAAAATTTCGGATAAATTCATATTTTAGATATAAAATCTTTAAATTAAGGAATTCGTTAATGTTTAGTTCTAAAATTTTATTCTTCTATGCATTTTTTTTAAAATAAATTTTCCAAAAGATGAAAAAAGCAGTTCCATTTTCCTAAAAATTTTCTATAATTAAAAACACCCCATTAAATAAATTATCCCAAGTATTAAAAAACGACACCCAGAAGTATCTGTGTTTAAACTTAATGACATTTATTTATTTCCAAATGAGTAAAATATGTGATATAAAATACACAAAAGTTTCAATATTTATTGAAAATTGGAATTATAAATGTGTTTATGAATTTTACAAAGATGCTATCTGCTTTACTAATTAAAACCAATGTATATTATTCTTAAAAGTATATTTTTTGAAACAAAATAACATCAAAGAAAAAAGAATAACGTGTTTAAAGCGTTTTACATTAATAATAATTCCTCAAATGTAGTTTAACTCCAAATTATGCTTTTCGCATTCACTTTTTTGAGACATTTCTTTTCACTCCAAAAAGAAATGACTAATCATTTAAAACAAAATAAACGTAATAACACTTCTCCATTTATATTGATAAAATTGACACTGGGAAAGTCCTTAGAGCAAATGTTGCAAAAATAACGAGCCTAAATTTCACTGTAACAAATTAACTACCGCAATTAGGAAGTATAAATCTCCGAAAGAACAAAAAACTCATTTTCCCAAAACATCTCCAAACAATACATTCAAAATGCAATTAACAGTTAAAAGATTTCAAAATGCGCCACAAAAAATTTGTTATTCGTTTACAGCAGACGATAATTTTTCACTGTCGGAAATTAAATCTAACCGAGTTGAGCAGTTACGCGCCTACAAACATCACTTAAACAGCGATGCCATTTTTTCGCTAATAACTTTACCAAACATTAATCATTCGTTAAAACACAATTTTACTTCTCACTTCAAATGGAATGCGTTTTTTTATTGTCTGCTGCTTTTATTCTTATTATCCGTCTCTGCTCTCGAGCTACACAATTAGAAACTGTCACGGTTGCCGCTAACTTCATGAAGATCGACGGCGGAAAAATTTATCCCCGTTTTAGTGGACAAAAGGTAATCAACAAAATGCCGTTTTCCGAATCGCCGTTTTCTAATTGGAGGAAGACTATCCCCCTTTTTTTGCGCCGTTTTTATTTTTGTTTCCCTTTTTAATGCTTTCGCAACATCGTTCATTTATTTCCTGCAATCTGGGCAGATAACGACTGCATTTAGAACGCTCTTAAACGCATTCCACAGCTTTCGTACCGCCTCTGTATTCGTCAGCCAATGTTGGGGTTTGTTGTGCATGACGTCAGTGGTTTGCCCCACCTCTCTGGAAGTTGGCAACGGAGTCATGCGGCTGGTTGGCTTCAGTGCATTACTCGTCAGCGGAGCGAAATAATCATTTTCCGTGTAAGTGAAGTTCGTAGTTTTCACTGCATGCCACGCCACTGAGCAGGTCAAGATTGCGTGAATATTTGACCAGAGGATATTAAAGGTAACTTTTTTTTCTTCTTTAGTTCTTTTTAACATAACAACTTAAATTAACCATATAGCAAAAAAATCTAATAAATCTGCTAAAAAAGCATTGTAAAAGATGTTTTGAATCATAATGTCATCAGTAAAGTAATCTTCATTATAAGATTAATTAATTGTGATATTGATAAACTGTAACAATATTTAACTATCGGATGCATAGAGAAAAAAAATTTAGACATTTAGCTTACATTCTAAAAATTTAAAACTTTCTAAACATGAGACGTAACAATTTACTCTTATATTAAATATAAAATTATAAAAAGTTATTTTTTTTTTAAATTTTAGAAATTATTTGGAAGATTAAAGAACAAATGATGTAAAATGCAATTGAATTCAATGCTTTCATTTTATCTTCTTATAAAAGTATCTTTTTGTACATTTCTTTGACTTGACATCCTACAAAACAAAATTTCAATAATGAATTTGATATTTAATTTTGTGTATTCATGGAAAGTAAATAAAAGGTGTCTTAATTTTAAGTAAAATTCAATTACGAATTTTACTAAACATATTGCTATTAACAATACAACAATAAAAAAGACTAAAATGTTATAATTTTTTTTGTTCCTAACTTTTATACATTCTTAAAATGAGCTTTTAACTGTCACTGCTTTTAGTAAAATAAAAGGCATTGAGTTTTAGTTGTCTAAATAAAAAGCATAGAAAGAATTTTGTATTTTTCCGGTAAATATCATTCATGCATACAATTTTTTAAAATGCGATGGTATTTAACTTAAAATAAAACAGAAGGAGAATTACAAATTGAAATAAACTAAAAACGTAGATAATTCATCTAAATAACCTTTTATCAAACTTTCTTACTGATGTTTTAAGTCGAGAATAGAATACAGAAATAAAAAGGATTCAGATGATATTTTGCTTATTTCGTTCGATAACTTTTTTTAAAATCATTTATGCTATTTGTCACTGATTAAAAATCAAATTACTTAGATATTATTTTTTCTAAATTAGATATTTCTGAATAAATTTATTTATTTATCATTGAGATAATTAATAATAAGTAGAAAAGACTGATAAATTTATGAGCTTTAGTTTTTAAAATTTATTGAAGAAAGATGGAGGTAATGCAGTCCAGCTATATTAATAAACGGGCACTATACTTAGTATATAACAGAAGAAGAAAGTTCACAATTATCATTTTTAAAGAAAGATATGTTAAATGAATTCTCATAAAATATGCATGAATTTGCTATTAGATTACAAATTATAAAATGTAAAAAAATCAAAGAATTTATCGAATACTTCATACCCCAAATTGAAAAATGACCTTTCAATATTAATAATATTGATTATATTCAAAGACATATGTTTAATTTATAATAAAAGGTTTGATTTTTTTATAAATTAAAATTTCTTTCTATTTAAATAGATTATGTTAAGTAAACACCCAATGAATTAGAATGCATGGAAGCACAAATAAAAACTAATTTCATGAATTATTTATGTTATGTCAACACTTTTCTTGACTTCTCTTAAATATCAGAGGCATATTTGAAGCAGTAAAAGCTTATTCCTCAATATATTATTAAAATGTTTCACTTAATAACATATTTCCTATCTTTTTACGAAGTTTCTATTATTTCTACGTTGATAGGAAGTTTCTTGCGTTTTTATAAAAAGAGTTTTAGATTCTATTCATTTCTAATGGAGGAAATGCTAATTTTGTGAAATTACGCAGAATCTTTCTATACTAAAATTATTAAAGTTTCAATGAGTTAATTATCTCTTTCTATTATTTTAAAAAATTTGATTACTGATTAAGTTTTTTCATTTCAACTATAACATATAAGCTGAGTGCAAATCTACTTTATACGATTGTTTGGAAAAAGAAATTATACATTTTCAAAGAAAAAGAAACAAATGAAAGAAAACATGTATTTAGAAGGTTTTAAAACAAAATAATCATATATAGTTTTTTAAAAACTTTAATGTTTTTCTGTAAGAATGATTGTTTTTAAAGGAACTCACATAAGAGAAGTTTTTAAAAAATTTATATATTTTTAAGATTGCAAAATTAAATTTTAATAATTGATATGCTTTCCAATATTGCGTTATGATGAAATAAATTTTCATATCTTAATCTAAACTTCACATTGTTTGTAACTTTATTTTTAATTTAAAATGAAATTTAACACCAAATTAATAAAAATTCAAGATAACAGCAGACGAGTTTTAAAATTCATTGAAATCTTTCTTCATAAATATTTAATATTTTTATAAAATCGATGCAGAATTTAATCAAATAATTCAGTGACAAGCAAATAAGAGCATTTAGAATATTTATATCATGAAATAAAAGGGGCCACAATAATGATAAAATAATCTTCTCTGTACTATAAAATGGCGTTTTATAACGATTAATTATTTAATTACTTATTCCTAAATAAGTATTTAAACTTCCTTATGTTTTATAATATTGACGAGAGAAGTTTCTTTTTAAAAAGATTAATTCAGTAACTTCGATTTCTATCTTAATATATTATTTATGTATGTCCATTTTTATATAACTTTTAAAATAATTTTAAATTTTATTATTTATTTAAAAGGCAAAAAAGATCCGTTAAATAATTAAATCTAACACTTAGTTTAATATGATTGTAGAGAATAAATTATTATTATTCAAAATGTATTAAGAAAAAAAATATAATTTCAGAAAAAGCCACAAAAAGCCTTTTGACTTTCTATTATTAAGATTCCTATATATAAAATAATAGTTTCTTTTACAATACAATCAAATAATGGATCAAATTAGAAATATTTATTTTTGAATGCTGAATATTGCTCTGAAAACAAAATTTACTTTACCCCATTTTGAAATTCATAAGCTGATAACGCTAACTGAGAGTTGCTTCTGTTTTACGAATACCGTATGTATTATCTACTGTATTTGTACTGTTGCTACTGTATAAATGAAATCTTATTCGACTTTATAATTATTCTGAATTAAATAGTATCAATAAAATAGCGTAATGGACCATCATACAATTTTCAAAGCTTTCTAATAAGTTAAATATGATTATTAAAAAATATTAAAGTGGGAAATAAAAGTAAAGGAGAAATATGAATTCATATTATTTTAAATTAAATGCAGGTTATTTCATTATTTAGATGGATAAGTGATAATTATTTTATTTAAATGAAAACATTGAAGAAAAATATTGCTGTAAAAAAAGATCGTGGGCTTATCTCATTTTAAACATAGGACGGACAACTTCTTGAGAAACTGGAAAGAAATTTAGATAAATACAAAAATAAACTGATTAGGATAAAATGTCTTATCAAGCAATTAAAATTAATTTTGAAATTTACAAAGATTAAAAAATAAAAGAAAGCGTTGTTAAATAAAGTTTTTAGCATTTTAAAAGTAATATTTATCAAGAAATTTTTTTTTTAATTTTCGAAGTTTAAATTTATTTTAAATGATTATTTCTTTATACTGATTAATTATAAAATTAATACTTTTTTATTAGTTTTGTTTCTCTTATTAATAGGAATACCCCTCCACAGTTTGTTGTAATGTCAGTCACTATGTTACATATTTTAAGTGTCATGCAGTGTCATGTTCCATTCTGACAAATCTAGTTGTAATGAATTTGTTTACCGTTCTTTATGACTTTTTTGAGCCATGTTATTGTTTATAGATCTTCCTTAAAATTTAAGAAATTAAATATGAAGATTGTTAAATGCCTTCTGTATAAAAATTCTGGAAAAGTAAAAAAAAATAACTTGGAAAATTTCACTTTTTTTTATTAATTGCTTCAAAAGGCACTAATGATTATTCTCTGTTGCAGATTCAATTTTCTTTAAAAAATTTAATTATGTTCTATTTCTAATAAAATATAATCTGCATTCATTTTAAATGAATGATGACTAAGTACAAAACATATGAAATCATGAAATAACTTCGAATAAAATAAACCACATTTTTGTATATGATCACTTAGAATATAAACAAAATTTAAGAATGAAAATTCCCATATTCATAATGATATTGCCGGCAGTAAGTTTTTTTTTATTAAACGAAAAATTCTTTAGGTGAAAGTCTTCTAATACTTAATAATAAATTTTTAGAAAGTATAAGTTCCCAATTGTCTAATAAATATGAAATATAACATTTAAAAACGAACCAGTAGTTTAGGAATTACCTCTCTTTTCATTAAGAAATCATAATTGTACCGTTCTTACTGAAAATGAGCGCCATGATAAAATTATAAAATAATTAATATATATCATATTTTTATTATAATAGTTCTTGATTCTTCATATCTATTATTTTTCAAAAACCATGAAATCTTCTCATAATTCTCTCTGATTCTAAAATACTAGTACAGCACAGACTCTGAAATAATATACCTTTTTGAATAATGCGAATCCCTTTTTACTGATCTTGTTGAAAATATTACAATCTCCTTCAAGTTAATTCAAAGTAATATAAAAGTTGTATTAATTACAAGGATTTATATCATTCTTGTTTACCAGATATTCTAAAATGACTTTTCAAATAATTAAAGTTATTAAATGGAACACTTTAGAATGAGAAGGAATTTACATTATTTATTTTCATTAACTCTGAAAAACTGCGGATTTATTACAGGACAAAAAATTTCTTCTCGCAATTCTATCAAACGATGGAATGCCTCTTTTATCAATAAGCATAAGAGTCTTTTTCTTATATGAATATCCATGGGTTAGTATTAGCCTTTCATTTCTTGAACTGAAAACACAAGGAAACTTCTATACCTAAGTTATGCGTTCTGTATAATGTAAATATTAAAGGAAAATTGACTAGCAGTTATTAGTCTTAAAATTCTATTTATTTGATCTTCTGAAAATTGCTATTTTAATATTTAAATTAATAACAGAAAATTTAAAACAGCTTCTCTAACAAAATATTATTTTATGAATAACCAAAAATTATGTTATAAATTGTTATCGTATATTTAATAAACATTAAAATATATTTAATATTAAATAATGGAAATTCCATTTAAATGTAGATAGTAGAATTTCATTTTCTTTATATCCATTGATACATAGGCTAAAGATATCAAAATGTTAGACATTCTTAACGATATATTTAAATATAGATTTTAGACTAATGAAAATTCAATATTTGCTAAGAATTTTTTAAATATGCCTTTGATATTGTAAATAAATAAATATTATAAAATTTAATTAAGTAAAATGTTACTTGATGGACTAATTTAAAATGAAAATAAAAAAATGCTTCGCTTTCCTAATTAAACGTATATGTAAAAATTAATAAGCAACTAAAATAATAATAGTAATCAAAAATTTTCAGATAAATAGAAAGAAACTACGAATTAAAATTTTTTTTTCTTATTTCCCAATTAATTATCTGTCATTTTTAAATACTGAAGCCCTACAAGAAAACTCATAACCGTAAACCAATTTTAAATAACTCTGAAAACTCTGTAAATTAAAAAAAATATCTTCATTTTACGACAGCACAATTATAAATTAAATTAATAAGAGGATAATTATTATGAAAAAGCATTATTTATCGAAATAAAATTTTATAATTATAAATTATAAATTTTAAAATTATATTAAGTTTTCACTATCTACACACACACAAAAAAATGTTTTCAATAGGCTTTAATAAGCTTTTCCTTTTCGTTTCTCTTTTGAATACTCCGAAATAATTAAATATGCGGGTAACTATATATACTATTGTACTATTTGATAAAAATAAAAATCTTGTAAAGAAATAATTCGAGAATTTCATCAATAAATCTTTAATTTTCCAAATTGCAGTAAATTCATTATTTAAAAATTCCTTTTGCCACCGAATAGTAAAATTCGGTTTTGTGATAAGGGTTCTAAGTATCTAAGAATAAATTGTCTCAATTAAAATAGATTTTTACAAAAGGTATTTGTGAAAATAAGAATGACCCGTGATTTAGAGTTTGTTAAGATTGTGATTTAGAGTTAAATGCCAACTAGAATTGAAATTTCGCATTTCTTTATGATAACTGATTCAGAAGCTCGAATATACTTCTTTATTTTAAAGGAAAATGAAATATTACATTGAAATCAATTTTAAAATAGATAAATTAGAAAATTTTCATTCAAATGGATTCTTTATATTCATGAATCTTTCTGTTAAATAAATTCATGAATTTTTGTGTTCTTTATAACCATGAAGAAGGAAATCGTTGTTTTGAGAAGAAGATAATTATTTTTATTGAAGAAAATCTATCTTGATTAAAGTTAGAAAATGATTTAAATGTGTACATTGAAATTACGATAAGAAAGTTTTATATTATTTTTAATGTTTATGTTTTTTTATGTTTACTCTTAGCAACATTTTTTGAAATTAACAACAGACAGAATAAAGATTAATCATAATTAAATCAATAATCAGCTAAAGGGAATTATTTTCCTGTCATCAATAATTTATTCTTCTTACTAACTGTAATTTAGAAAAAACGCTGTTAAAATGTGTAATTGGAGCTCATAATGATATAAAAGGCGTTATTAAGAAAACTGTGTCAAAATTTTGTACAATAATCTTCTTTGATACCAAATTTTATACAATAATCCTTCCCCATACTAAGTCATGGCATACTATTTTTATTCAGAAAAATATAGATTAAGTATAGGTATAGATTAAAAGTTAACACAAATTTCCATTAATAGCAACAAACTTCTATTTTAGTTCTAAAATATATTAAAATATGTACAAAACTCGCACATAAAAATAAAAATACTAAATAATATGAAAATCTTCAAGGGTAAAAAAAGCTAACATATAAACATGGATTACAAAAAAATGTTATAATTAAAATAGTTAAATGCTTATTAGTTGATCAAAAATATCTATTTATTATCATATTTCTAATTGTATAGTTAGCTAATAATATTTAACTAATTTTCCCGTCTTCAATATAGGGATTTTACATCATTTTGTTTGTTATAATTGTTGTTCATTGATAAAAAATTGTATTGAAAAGTCTTTAATACTTATAAACCTTTTGAGTGAAAATCAATATTTTAATCTACAAAAAATAGCAACTATAACAAGCCGAATAAACACAGAAATTATGCTCATTCTTATCCATAATAATACTTTCATTCAGGTTTCCATTTAAAGATAAATAGTGTGCATTTTAAAGAGAAAAAAACCTTCACCATCAATCCTAGAAATTTTTTTGACAAATTCTAAAAAAATAGTTAATGCTTTTTTCGAATATTCATATTTCTTAAACTCTTATAAATAGTAAAAGTGTGGAAGACGTGGTGGCTTTTGAACAGAGATCATTTCTACCCCAGCAGTAAAATAAAAATACAATGCAAGCAAAGTTATCTATTTCGTTTTACCAAATAAAAAACTTGACAAGAAAATAAGATAACCGTGGCGAAATGAATTAAATGCAAGCGCATGTAAAAACTTAATACTTTTGAAACTGTATAGCTGAGCTGGCAAATGTATAATTCCAGATTTGTTATTCTGTATTCCCCACTCCTTGTCTTAGTTAATTTCTCTTTAGTAAATGAGGAATTGATCAAAATCTTCTCTTACTCAAAATTCACTTTAAAAATCTTGATCGAGGAAATCTGTCTCGCCGTTTTCTTCTTAGAGGTTTTTCTGTGTTTCCATAAACAATAAAAGAAATCAAAATATTACATTCACGTTTAGTGAAAAATCATTTAACATTTTATTTCTTTTTATTTGTTGTTTACTTTCAATGTTATTCTTCTAATTGAATAAAATCGAGAGACGTATTTTAAAATGGGGAAAAAAAAGTTGCTAATGAAACCATTATCAATGGAATTGCTTTTCTGTAAAAGTATTTTCACCTCAATTGTATATCCTCGACTGTAGAGCAAACTTCCAAAGTGTATGATTGATATCGTCAATCTATTCTGTAAATGTTGTTCTGCTGTTTATGTCTAGCTTCAGCAGAGAAAATACTGTCATAGTACAGAAGCCAAAGAATATATCCTAACGAAATGATAATCGTGTAGTAACTTTAAACCATTTGCCATTAAGTATTTTTATATTAACACAATGGAGGAAAAGGATAACTAGTTTTATTTTGAAACATATTTTGCAAGAATTGGTTTAACAGAGTTATAACATCGTATAAAATGATTTCTTTCATATATATATATATATGAAAGAAATATATTAAGGAAACTCTTTTCCTAAAAATTAAAAATAAGTCATTAAAAATATTAATATAATAATTGTAAAATTTCTTTTCGTATTAACTTAATTTTTTATAAAATCAATAATTAAAGTTAGTCTGTGGAAGATTTTCTTTTGTATGGTGAATAATTTTGAAATTTTTTAACTATTTTTCTGGAAGGAGAAAACTTTCTGTGATTTTCTTTCAATTAAAAATAAGTTTAAAATGTAAAGTTAGTTGAGATAGCCCTATTACATTAAATCTAAAATCTTAAATAGTTATCAGATAAATTTTTAGAAAAGTCAAACATTATTTCAACATAGAAAAAGATAAATAAAACTTCTTGACTTATTTTGACTTTAAATGAGGTCCAGACATACTTTAGTATGTAAAATATATGACGAGTTACTACTGAAAGAGAGGAAAGGGAAAGAAATCGTCATCACTGGAATTGTTTTTCTGTAAAAATATTTTCACCTCAATCGTATACTTTCGACAGCAAAGCAACTTCCATAGTGCGCTTCAAATATTGTCAATCTACTTACTCTAAATACTATTCTGCTTCTTAGGCCTGCTTCAACAGAGAAAACTCTAGCACAAAAACAAATGAGTCCCACCTTTAATTAAATGAACGAAATGCAATAATTTCATCACTTACAAGTATTTCTCACTATGTAGAGAAGAAAACAGCTAACTAGTTCTATTTTGGCTCACATTTTGCAAGTATTAGTTTAACAGAACTTTTCAGTATCTTATAAAAATGATATCTTTTTTCCTTAAAAATTATGAATAAATTATTAGAATCCATACAAACCTTTTAAAACTTCTTTTCTTATTTGCCTAATTTCTTTAAAAAAATACTTAATTTTGGTCTATGGCAGAATTATTTTCGATGGTGAATAATATTGAAATTTTTTGATTTATTTTTCTAGAAGAAACATTTTGCAATTTTCTTAGAATTAAAATCTAATACTAGATAAGAAGGTCTTATGAAATTAAATGTAAAATTTTAAAAATTATTTATGATAAATTTTAAAAAAAGATGAAAAACCTAGATTTTAGGTATTATTTTGTTTCTTAGAAACGTTGAACATTGTTTTAGTTTTCAGTTACGATTGATTTTAATCTCTTCTTTTCAGTTTAGAAACTAAAGTTTTGATTTCGGAATCTACTTGTTAATGTGAATATACCATAAAAAATCATTCTTTTTATAAAAGAAATTGCTATGAATTATATAGTTTTAATCAAAGTATCAAAACTATTAAAAAGAAAATTTTATTTTTGGGCCTTCAAAATGTTGATAGTGTAAAATTTGATAAAAGTAAGAGAACTTACATTTATTCCTTTGATAACAAGCATTCGGTATAGTATTTAATCAAACATTTACTTCAAAAAAATTTTGGTTCGATATGAAACCTTTTGCTTCTTAAAAAAAGAGAAAGGTGATTTTAGAGCAACGTACTTTATAAAAGATGAAGTACAAGATACTTCAAGGATGATTTCAAGAATGTTTGATAATAATTAGTAAAAACGTTCAATAATTTCGAAAGGTTTTCTTAATTGTATTCATTTTGATTCATAAAAAAAGCATTTCAAATATGAATGAAATAAACAATAATTTATTTAATCAGAATATTTACCCTTGTAGAGTTCTGTAAAGAAATTAAAACCAGTGCCCTGGCCTAGAGGTAGCGTTTTCTTCCTCGTGATCAGGGTGTTCCGCGTTCAAGTCCCGTTTCGGGCATGGTTGTTCGTCTGTGTTCTCTTTGTGAGGTTTGTGAATGAGCACATCTGTAAAAAGGAGCTGTTCAAGCGAATGTGACGCATGAAGTAGCTAAGTCGTACTCTTAGTCCTAGAAGGTGCAACTGAAAAAATAGGAGACGCTCTTTTTGCTTTATTCGCTTACAGATAGCTGTTAGTGGGCTTGTAAAGTGCTATAAATAACAACAACAACAACAACTTTAAGTGAAGTTACTCTGAGCCATACTGAAAGGACTTAACCCCTTTGTTTCAATGAAATGTCTAATTCCTACAACGAATCACCGAATTTTCGAAAATTTAAATCTATAATTACGCCAAAGGTGGAATTATTTTAAAAACACAAGTCACTTAGAAAGGCTCGAATATTTTAGGTTTCCTATGCATCCTTATATAATTTTTAAAATGGATTCACAGGACACTAATAACGCATAATTATAATTTCTCCAAATGTAGAATATCATCTGATTAGAAGGTTGATTAAAGTCATTATTGAGCTATTTTCTTCAGCGTAAAACACGCATCTCTATATTTTTGTAATCAAAGGGAAAAAAATAAAAGTGTTTAAAGTGTAAAAGGTATTGTTTGCTCTATCACAGATGTGAATTTCAAATTATTTACATTCACTAAAAGTTAAAGAATCATATGATTTTAGAAAACGTGCTTGTAATCTTCACTGACTTTTTCTTTATATAATGTTTGCTATACTAAAATACAGGAAACAAAACAAAAAGATGTCTTTTTCACGACAAAATTGCATGAAGAATTGTAAATTAAAATCTTAAAATTATTTGAAATCCTTAAATTATAGAAATAAAAATTGTCCTTTAAGGCTTTAAAACTAAAACACGGAGTCTCTGTTGATTTCATATCAAAATGTTTAACATAACCATGAAAAATTATTACAATCTGAAACATGATACAGTAGTATTGTAAATTAAAAGTTTTAAATTATTTGAAATCTACAAATTATAGAAATCAAAACTGTCATTTAATGTTTTAAAGTTAAAAATTACATAGAGTTTCTGTTAATTTTTGTATCAAAACCATTAATATATCCGTGAAAAATAGTTGCAGCCTGTTGCCAACTAACTTGCTTATGTCAACCATATGATCCTATCAAATATGATGATAGTGATATGCTGGCACTATATAAGTGCTTTTAATAGAATACATAAAAATTCATTGAAATATCGAATGCTTTTATTTAGCTTTGTTTTGAACCAAAATTTATCTTTCAAAATAATTATTTCTCGTCTTAAAAAAAACAAAATTATTCTTAACCATGGAAGTGCAAAAACAAAACGGTATTCCTTATGAGAAAAAAAGCAAAAAAAGAGCAACGAAAAAATAAATAGCATAGGAATACACAATATGTATCATTGAATTTTATGTTTAAGTGTCTAAAAGGAAAAAGTTTCCAAGACATTCGAAATTTATATTTTAGAAATGACTTTCGACTTTAAATTGAATTTCATGAAAAAATAATCGGCCCATCTGAAATAAGTACACTGAAATATTCGATCCGTAGGCAACGGGATTAAATGAAGTTAAGCATTAATTTAAAAACCCCGTTGCAAACTTCAGCAATTTCAGTTTGCTTATACAGGAACTTATTTTAATAATTAAACGTTATTTTGCAAATTTAAAAGCTTAAGCGTGAGCTATCTAAAAAAGGGCCTTTTTTTCACAACTTATACGTAAGTGTACGACTTTTTTCCTTTTATAATTATTAACGAGTAAATCTTTAACATAGGTACTTAAGTTAGGGTACATATAATTAAATATATATTTCTTATTTTCTGTCGTTATCTTTTTTTAATCAGTGATACTAGTGCATCCTAATGATTCCAGGCTAATATTTTTTTTCCCTTCAGCTTTCATAATAGATGGGATGCAATGCAGCGCTATTAAATTTTTTCTCCTTTTTTTTTCGCTCACTAAGTTTGTCATTAATAAGGCGTAGTTTTAAAAACACTTATAATGCACTTAATGATTTTGTTTAAATAATTATGTTAATCAAAATATAATGCGAGTAGTGATAAGTTATCTGCGTATTAAACATCATATTTTAAGATCAAATAAAGATAAAATAATGTAGAGAAATCAGCTGGTGAATATATATATATTTACACACACACAACAAAATTTAAATAAAAAGCATAAGGTTGCTTTTAATGGAAAATCTTAATCCTGAAAAGGATAAACTGATTATTAATCTCAGTTATTGGAGCACTAAAAATGGTAACAAAAACTACATTATTGAAAGAAGGTATGCAATCTTTTAAAAAACATTATATTGATAGAAGATTAAAAATTTTAAAGGCGATTTGAATTGCATTCTGGAATATTATACTGCTTCGGATTTGATTTATATGAAGCAATACAATTTTTATAAAAGAGTGTAGTGAAAAAGATTAAATTTTTTTAAGGTGATTGTTGTTGCCGTGTCCATGTTTTTCGCGGAAAGGGGGTGCAGTAGCTTCTGAGGGTAAAGACCCCTGAGCACCCAGAGGGCAGAAGTCCGACTTCTAGCTCACACACACGACACAACCCTTTTTAGGGGATGGTCGAATTCATTCATACACTCATTCATCCATCAGCAAGTCGGAATCTAGATACAAATCAGAGACCGACTCATCCCTGATTCAGTACCCCCAGAGGTATAAGTTAAATTTATAAAAAAATATAATGCTTTATATGAAGCAATACAATTTTTATAAAAGAGTATAGTGAAAAAGATTAAATTTTTTTAAAGTGATTACATTCATGTTTTAAAAAACAGTTGTATGATGATGCTTCAGATTTGTTTTATGTTAAGATATGTAATATTTATAAAAAGATTTTACTGGCAAAGATTAAAAATTTTAAAGGAGATTCCGATCGTATTATGGAGTACAGTGGTATGAGATAATGATTTAGATTTGATTTATCTGAAGATATGCAATATTTATCAAATTATAATACTGACAAAATATAAACAAAATTTTAAAGCAGACTGGAATCGTATTCTGGAATACATAGTATATGATAATGTTTTAGGTATGATTTATATAAAGATATGCAATATTTATAAAATATTGACAAAAAATTAAAAATTTTAAAGGAAAATGAAAACATATTCTAAAATACCATTGCATGTTTCAGATTGACTTATGGAAAAATATGCAATATTTGTAAATGATTACATTGACGAAAGATTAAAAATTTTGTTGGAAACCCGAACTGAATTCTGAAATACTGTTGTATGCTGATAGGCTTCGATTTGATTTATGTGAAGATATGCAATATTTATAAAAAGTTTATACTGACAAAAGATTAAAAATCTTAAAGGAGATTCCTATCGTATTTTTGAATATAGAGTATGCAATAATGTTTTAGATTTGATTTATATAAATATATTCAATATTTATAGAAAAGATTATACAGACAAAAGATTAAAAATTTTAAAGGAGAATTGAAACCTGTTCTGAAATACCATTATATGATAAAGTTTTAGGTTTTATTTACGTATTTTTTTCCAAGTTTTAAAATTGATTTTAATGCATAGCAGGATAAAGCGCACACGAAATCTTTTTAATAAAGTTGAAATGCATATGCTTACCAAATCAGTGAAAAGAAATTGTAAATAAAAGTATTTTCTTAAACATTTATTATTTGTATTTTAATAATCTAAAGTATTCTTCAATTTTTTTAAATGAGAGAAAAAACTTATTAAAGCAAAACTGCTATAACTGAAATGTTTAATTTTTAAATTTCAAAGTGTCATGAAAATAGTTTTTGTGCGGTAAATATGATCTGAAGTTATCATGGGAAGCCATTAAAATTCTCCCAAATTTTTACAAGAAATCTACCTAAGAATTTGAAAAATTATTCATAAATGAACATTTGCTTCTCAAGTAACTACTATATCATAAACTTAGTACTTTCATGTAGAGATCCCTCCTGTAGATCATTTTGAACAATTTTTGAAAATGGCAGAAAGGGCTATAGGTGAAGAATTTGAGTGCTAGAAATGAAGATTGAAAATAATTTATGTAAATTATGGCCACTAAATTATCTTTTGCAAAAAATTAAAACAGTTTTTAAAGAACATATTGGCAACGCATTCATGGTCAACTTATGGTAAGAGAAAGTAAAAATATTTTCTATTTACTTCAGTATCTTCAAAAGACTTTCTACCTAGTGATTAATTCTTACAATTTTTATATAAACTATTTTCATTATTGTGTTACTTTCATAAGAAGGAGTAAATATCTTAAAGTCGAATATAAAAAAAGAGATCATTTAAATTATGTCAAGTTTTAATGTCATTGCTAAATGTACTTAATTTTGAAGCGATTCCATATATTTAGTTTGTAATGTATATTATTATATACTTCTTGCATTTGAAGTCTCACTTAAGAATATGAGCCTCTACAGTGTTCAACAATTGCTATTTTTTCTAATACAAACGGATATTTCCTTAAGAATCCAGTACTTATTGATTGTATCTATTAGATAAATACAAAATAATTTATTTATATTACATATCTTTCATGATTTATTCTGTAATTAAAATGCATTTATCAAAAATAAAGATATTTAAATATTTTTGAAAAATACTGTGTAATAAATAGATACAATATTTAGTTAATTCAACGAATTTGGTTTTCAATTTGCATGGATTTACCAGAAAAGAAGCGTGGTAAAATATTTATATTGCTTAGTATTCGAAAGTTCAGATAGAATCGCCACTATACAAATAGCAAACCTCTCTTGAATATAAAAACATACAAATTAATTGTACTTATGATTCCTATTTTAGTATCAGTAGAAATTTATTTTTAAAAATATGAAGTAGTAATCAGATTTAACTCTTGAACCGTAAACAGTTTTATTTTGAAGTACCTGTAGATATTCAAATTGGCGCAAATTCTTATATATATCTTAGCCATGTTAATTTCATTTTAATATGTTTTCATATTTTTTCTTGGTCTAGTTCCCACTTTTTATTTAATTAATTCTACACACACTCTGAAAAAACTGTTATTTTCAGCATATTCTCATACTCCAAGTGAAAGAATAAAACTCTTAAATGCTTTTGAAGTTTTTTTAAAGACATAAAATATAGGTAATATAAAAAAGCAGTATAGGTAAACAAAAAAAGCAACTTGTAAAATTTTTTTAATGAACATTATAAATTTTGCTGCTGCATTTGCTAATTATTCATCTCGAGATACGATTTTAGAAAGAAAAGAATATGAAAAAAATTTGATTCTGTACTGATGTGCTATCAACCTACATCGAAAGAGAGCCATATAAGAATTTCCTAGAAAAATCTCCGAAGGGAAAAATTTTGGTCTCTTTTACTCGTGTATCTCGATGTAGACTGACGCAGTACTCATCGCTTTTTCCGTGTACAAATTATGACAACGGTGGTGATATTAATAGAAGATTAAAATTTCAAAAGTTTCATATTTTCGGCCACACACTGTTAAAATGGTTAAAATATATTTACACACAGACACAAAATTTGAACTTTTCAGTGAAAATTAAGAAATGTAAATGCCAGAAAAATTGTACAGTTTGAAAGCTAAAAATTGAATTTATCAGCAAATTACATAATTCTGGTTCATTCCAAACATGGGAAAAAGGAGGAGGAAAAGAAATACTTAATATGGTTGTACAATTTTTCTTAAATTAAAGGAAAAATAGAAAGAGACTAAATAATGATTTATGAAGTGAAAATACAAGCATAAAACTTAATTATTCCTTAAAAAAATCAACTTCATAACAAAGTTTTAATTTTACCCACCACTTTATATCCATCATTAACTAAAATATCACTTAATCCTTTGTAAAGAAGTCGTGGAGGGTGAATTTAACACCCGCTTTCATGAAGAATCAATTAGAGCTATCTAGGAACGGAAGCAACCATAAAACAAGACTGCCAAAATGAGCTATTTATCATAGCCATTGGCTCGTAAATATCGGCCATTAACATGCCAGGTGTTGAAGAGGCCGAGCTATCGGAAGGCAGTAAATCGGAAGCCAAGATTTAATGCTGGCTTGCGTAAAAGTAAGTGTCATGGTTAGATCTGATCTGAATTTTAACCAACCTGGAAGTAAAAATAAACTCTCCGTACGAAAATTGATTTAGAAAATACGTTGGTTAAATAAAAACTTTCTTTTTGTTAACATTCAATTTGTTCGGACTATGAAAATTGATTTAGTAAATATGTTGGTTTAAATAACATTTTTTTCTTCTTCTTTGATATTCAGTTAGCGCTACTGCTTGGGTTTCTGCAGCAAAGATTTGACCAAAATTGCATTTACCATTAACTATTAATTTGAAATTTAGCCTATTACCTGACATTATTTTCTAGACATACAGACATCTTGAATTGTGTGATTACTTTTGGTTTGTCATGCTTTTCAACTGCTTAGAACATATATTAAACATTCTTATTCAAAAATTGTAATTGAGGAATCTCTCAGGTTTAACAATGATCTAAAAAACTCTTAATTAAAAAAATAATTAAAAAAATTAAGTTCCTCTAAAAACTTAGAATTTATATTTTTTTATAGAAGAGAGAGCAATGTATATACTTTCTTTTATATTTATTTGAAAATTAATCGTTGTGACTCACCCAATATTTTGTATGATTATTTTTTTACCTCATTAGTTTCCTTATAGTATCGTTAAAGCCACACAATGGGCTATTTTGGGATGGACCTTGTAATTTTGGACTATGGTCAAATGAGGAGGACGACACCTGATATGGTACCCCCCCTCTCTGCACTACATCACACCAGCAGGAAGATGTTTGGCCCGGACAAATTTATCATGCACCAGACCCACTTACACGACAGTTCTTCGGTAGAATCAGGTTTAGAACCTGAAGTCCTTCGGTTCTGTAGCAGAGATCAGGCTTCAAAAAAAATTTCTTTTCTTTATATACGAGGTTTCTTGATGAGTTATCTTTCCCTACTATTCTGATTTAATATTAGAAAAAAATATTCCTCTTGTATATTGTGAGATAAGAAACGGCCAATAACATAGAAAACTCCCAATTAAGCGCCGGGTATATCTCGATAATATTTTTTTAAAAGAATATACTAAGAAACTATATAAAAGACTATACTTTTAATTAATCTAAAAACTAAAAGACACACATGAGATACATCCTTCCTTAAGTAAAATAACTGAATACTTAAATCGATTCAAGTTTTCTAATCCCTTTTCAATAACAAATGATCATAGGTACATTTTCTATTATCAGCTGCTTAGAATGTTCTTGATCCAATTATAAATGAAGAGTGATGACTGTTCAACGTGGAATCAACTTATAGATAAATTTCCCAAGGTTCTACTCAGATGTTTATTGCAAGGTTTTGGATATAAGAAGAATTTAAACCTTCAACAAAGTTTAACTTAATAATATTTAACAAGGTCAGACTTTAAACAATATTTCCAATGTTCCAGTTTTGGTTATAAGAAGCATTTAAAACTTTCGATGTATGAATTATGTTCAATCAAATTTTGTAATATTTAAAGTTATATGAAAACAAAGGGTTGGAGATATTCGACATTCGAATCCATGTTCCTCATTTAATCCCTCATTCTGGAGTGTTCACCTTTAAGATAACTCGGCAGAATTTTCCATAATAAGAATAAAGCAGATATTTTTCCGTTATTCCAAAAGAGATTAAAATATTATTCTTTGAAAGGCAAGGTAAATGCCTTTTTTGTACTTCTGCTAAATAACTTCGATAAAGTCTTGAAACGACGCATGCTTTAACTCTATATAAAACTTATTTTAACCCTACATAGACATTAGATTAGTCTCGATCATCGTGTCGGCAATACAAAAAGAAAGGCCCAGAAAAATTACGTGCGAAATACACTGAGATGCTACTTTGTTCGGCTGCGGATACGAACCGATTCGTGCCATAATCCCATCAGGGGTGCGGAAACGGTGTTTCTAGGGTGGGGAATCGTCCATCAACCCCCTCTTCCTCCCTGAGGGTGGCGCGCTGATTCATGTCGGAAGTGTGGACAAATATCTTTTTGACACGGTCACAGTTTGCGACACGTTCTCAGAGAAGAGAATCCATGGCTAACTATTAATGCATGAGGTTAATTCATTTAATGCATGTAAATATATTTTCGCTTTAATAATTGGTTTTCCAAAGGTTCGCCATAAATTGAGTTGGACATTAATGGCTTCTTAAGTGGAAAGGAAAGTTGTAAATCTTATAAATGTAGGGGCTCGCCCATTATTAGAATTGGTGATTTTTAAGGCACCGGGAAGGAAATGCTTTAAGGAGATAAAATATATTTTATGTTTTAAAAGTTTCTTAATATAGTTTTGTTCAATCTTATTTCTATTTTTATCTCTTTTTTTTGTAGAGAGAAGTTCACTGGTTTTTATTTATTAGAGATCAAGATATTAACGATAAAAATGTGTGTCGTAAAGGTCTTTGCAATTAATGAACTTTTTAAAAAATTTGAAAGGAATTGGAATATCTAATGTGAAACAATTTAGCTGGATAATGCAGCACTTTTATTGTTATTATTGCTCATATTTTCTCCCAACGCATAAATCAAAATTTTTTATCCAATTCGCAACGATCTTGATTATCAATTCAGAATATAAAATAAAGAAAAGCTTTATAGAATATACGTAAAATATCAATTTAAATTAGAGAAAAATTGTACAATGACAAAAATTATTCATTCATAATCATTAATAAACAATTTTGTAATACTTTAAAGTGGTGCAAAATTGTCTTTTCATTGTGATATTCTTTAAAATTATCGAGGAAAAAAGCTGAAATTTTTGATTAACTCTTACATAAAATTTTAATTAAATCCTTGAGAAATTCCTTCTTAGCTGGAGCCTCTACCTATGAAGCATATGCTGTCAAATTTGGTAGTTGTAGGTCAGAAAGTAGGCATAGGTTATATAGTTTTAGGCCTGTAGAAGTTTTGATTGAGTTTTATATCATTCATTTTGCATATTACAATTTTAAAACAACGTAAAGCTTTTTAATGTAGAGATATATTAAACCCTTTAGGAGCTTTTAAATAGTACAAACCTTGGGACCCATTTTCCACAACAAACTTTCAAGATAATTTTTTTATTGATTTTTATTTAATCAAGGCCTAGTTGCAGGTCAGTTTCTAAAAAATTGATATCAATATATCACGTTTAAAAATATTCAAATGGTGTGTAAAAATTATTTTTAACAAAATAGTAAAGTAAGAAAATGATAAAATTTTTCATAAACATATTTAAGTAATATATGATAACATAATCTGATATATATATGATTAATGCATTACCCAGTTTTATTATTATAAAATAGAATTTGTAAATGATAATATTTTAGGAATGTTTCTAGAACAGCATTACAGAATCAATAAAAAAACATGCTTGAATTTATAAATTCAATTGCACAACATTTATAGTAAAATGAAAGCACAAAGCTAATAACTCTTTAAGAAGCCTCGTGCTTAAAACATTAACATTAAACATTAAAAACACTGCAAAAAAATCTTGAAGTCGCTGGACTTCCTAAAACTGTAAAGTCACTGAAAAATTATCATTTTTGCCTTTTTAATTATCGGATCCTTTAAAAATAGTATTATATTGGAAGAATTCTAGCAATGCCATTCACCTAGAATTGAATTTTCAAGTAAGACTGCCAGCACCAAATTCCATCATACAGGTCTGGTGTATATCAAACCTAGTATTTTTAACCATACTATTACAAACATGGTGTGAACATTTGGAGATTAAAATACTGATTCAAGAGTTATTCCCGTGATCAATTCAAATTTACGAAATAATTTTCAAAAATAATCATAGTATTTTCTCAAATCTGAGTTAATATAATTTATTCATCAATATTCTGGGAAATAGAAGATATGAGATCTCAGCATTAATTTACTTACCTAGAAGAATCAGATGATTATAAAAATATTGAAATTAAAAAGATGCTAAGCATTATTTAGTGATATGACAAATAAATTCAGATTATGATGATTATAATATATTTTTAATTTTAAAAAAACATTGCTATTACCCTCTTCGAAGGCGCTTCTTGGCACAGTATGCCTAACTATGGCTCTTGAACCAACGAAATTTACCAATCAAAACCATCTCAGACATTTTTTAAAGAAAAATTCAGTGATATTTAATTACTAAAACCAAACTGTAAGTTTTTAAAAATTGAAATTTTTAAATTTTGTTGTGGCATTTATAAATTATTAATGTAAATATAAAATTTTTGAAAGAGAAAGATTTAACAAGATTCGATTCTTCAAAAGTTCACTTTTCATCTCAGCAAGGTGGAATCAAAATTGAATTTTAGTATTTATGACTCCATTTTAATTTCCTTAATTGTGCAAATAAATCATCTAAGAATTTTTAAATGTGTGCACAGAGTGTTTCAACACTAGAGTTACAGACTTCTAGGAGGACTAAAAACTTCGAGAATTACATAGCAGTGCTGAAAGTTGGAAATGCTTGCCAGACATGCTAGATGGTGTTTTATGTGTCCACAAACGCCAAGTATACGAAAGTATATTTTATCTTTCAACATCCCATGACAAGATTTAAATATCATGACATATGAGGAAGTCATAGCTGTCTTTTTTGACCAAAGCTTAATTATAACCAGTGCTGCAGCAATGACACCGCCGTTGATATCAGCAGAAGAAATTTAAATCCAAGACTCAAAGTGCATGTCGAAGATATAAAAAATATTTTCACAGTTGTCCCAAAATGCACAATACACATTTAAATAGGAGAATAATAAAAATCCTACTTTGAATTAGGTTTAGACGAAAAATACAGTTAAGTTTAAAGTAAACATATTTTTCCTCAACCAACAAAGAAAGAGAATGGGTTAATGAATTTCAAATTATGCTTTTTTACTTTAAAAAAATGACAATGACAGCATCGATTATGTATGTTGGAAAAAGGAATATTTTCTACACATAAAGTAAGCATTTTGATCCTAAATTTTGGTTTTGTTAGTACCATTGATTATGATGTTATTATGTTATTATTGGATCATTAGATTTTGCTTCTGAATTCTGAAATAAAAAAGTGTCTGTAAGAAAGCACAAAAATCCACCTCAAATACAACGGCATCTATCGTGTTTGTAAGGCATTTTCCATCCTCTGTTACAGTGCAATACTTCAATCCTCCTACTCCTCCAAGAAGTTTGTGACGTTAGTGATCTAACTTTCTGAATAAGTGGCAATGAGAATTGATTTTCCATGAGAAACTCTACGTTAGAAATAGGGATTAATAAAATAACTTCAATATACCAGAACTCGAAAGGTTCCTCCTGATATAAGGAAAATTCTTGTATCAGGATATCTATAGATAGCATGTAACACCCTAAAAGATATATATTACCAAAAAAAAGAATAAGCTAATACTTTCATTTAGCACAATGAATTTTCTGATTCTAGATTTATTATTTTAAATTCTCTTTCTAAAGTTATTTGTCAAAATAAAGTCTACGAAAATGTAAGTTTGCAGAATATATATATCTGATTATTTTATCTGATATCTATAAAACACATTTTTTTTTTAAATTACAAAAGTTAGCAAGAAATTATTTTCTAAAAAGTCATCCCAAATAAATTCTCAAAAGAATGAAATGAAAAATGATGCAAATATATCCAGATCTTTGAATAGTATAATAGAAAAAAAAATGTTGTAGAAAAAAAAATTGCCTAATAATATAAAATTTTAAATATTTTGTTTCGATACGCATACCACGGGACGCATTTGTCTCAAGAGTGATTACAGAAGAATGTCTTTGGGAATCGGCAGATCCCAACTGGATTCAAAAGAAACGATGTGATATTTAACAATAATAAGAATTGACGAAATATTTCTTGCAATTTTTCCTATAAAATGCATTTATCTGGGAACTAATCTGACAATTGTTAAAAGTAAGCCCATTTTAGAAATGAACTTAAATATGAATTATTTTCAATTAGATTATTTTCTAGGGAAAAGGAAAAATTCTTTATGGAAACACATTAGTTTTTTTTAAGATTTGAAAATTATGGGTTTTATTCTTTATTTCTTAGAAAAAGTAATCATATTATTGGGTACGAAAAGGTATTGACAGAGTGCAGGCAAAAAGGTTATTTGGAATATTGTTCGAAATTTTCAGTCATTCTGTTAGTTTCCTTAATTAACGAATGCAATTAAACTTTTTTTTTCTGTTAATATTGAGTTATCAAATTATTGGATGCCAATATTATCAATATGAGCATAAAATTATTAATCTTGCTTATTACGATTTTTAAAGTTTTCTAATGTCGTTTGGAAAGCTATATTTGAAATCATAAGTTGATTTTAATCTAAATAGTTAACGTGTTTTCATTTATGATATTATATTATAGAAAAAATCCTCTTTATAGTAAAAAAACACCTTTGCCATATTTTCTTTTAAATTGCAAAAATGAATGATTTTTTTTCGCCTTTTTAAAAAAAGTATTTCATTCTAAATACCTTTTTACTCGAAATTATACGTTTACTATTTACTTTTAATAAACTTTACTAAATACAGTTTTAGAAAGTATTTTTCGTCTTTCTCTTAAGAAACATAAAGAAAGCAAATGTTTTACAGCTAGACAAAGTTTTATCGGTACGTATTGTAATCTCGATTCCAAATTACGCTCGTTGATTCTAATAATTCTAAGGTATTCTCCAGGAATAGATTTTATATTTTACTAATATTACAACTATAGCTCTTAATACGCAATATCTACCAATTATTTAACTAACAAACGAATTCTAAAAAAATCTTCAATTTAAGGACAGATTAAATTAATTGGTAGAACATTATTGGTATTAAGATTAAAATAAATCGCTTGCACAACTCCTTTTTACAGGGGGAGGGGCATTCACGAACCTCACAGATAAAACACAGAAGAACAACAATGCCTGAACTGGGACTTAAATCCGGGACTTCCAGGGGGCCGCGGTGGCCTGGTGGTAAGGTCTCGGCTTCGGGACCGGAGGGTTTCAGGTTCGAGACTGGATTCCACCGAAGATCCGTCGTGTGAGGGGGTCTCTTGCACGTTAAATCTGTCAGGCCAAAGTCCTCCCGCTGGTGTGGTGTGGTGTGGAGAGGGGGGTGCCACTTCAGGTGTCGTCCTCGTCATCTGACCGTGGTTCAAAATTACGAGGTCCGTCCCAAAATAGCCCTAGTGTTGCTTTACAATGGGGCGTTAATATAACTGAACTGAACCGGGACTTCCAGATCACGGAAAAGATGCGTTACTCTTATGCCATGTCATCGGCAGTTTTTAATAACCGTTAAAATAGAAAAAAAGATTAGTATAAACTAAATTTAACATCAAATCCATCTTAAAAACAAATTCGTACTTAAACCAAATAGTACTTAAAGCAGTACATTATAATATGTAACAGATTAAATCAGCACAATAAAAAACATTTCTAATGGTAAAATATGTATAAATATAGCAATTCAGGATAATTAATGCTTCTTCAAACAGCAAATAGTTAACGCACGTACAGACTGTCTGTCTTTTAACTTTACTTAATATCTTTAATTATGTTAATGAGAAAGATAACGCGTACAAATGTAATTAAGAGCCCTAAATATAATTGTGTATTTGAAAAATCTAATTGTTGAAACGTTTATTAAAAGCAAAGCATTCTTTAAAAGGTGAGCTTGTATTGTTTTTCGATTCTCTTTCGATGGGTAGCCGATGGAAAAAGAGCGCTTTTTCTTCTCCAGGAATGGTATTCGTTGATTGTAGCCGCAGGCTGTTCCTCTTAACAAGACACGTGATCTCATTTAGTCTTTCTAATGACGCCGTTCGGGTGTCGGTAATATACTTTCAGAAGAGGTTTTTGTTTGAAACTTATACTTTAACTACTGGAGAGTGTACACGTCACGTATCGTGATTTCATGAAGATGATGACACGGCATGCACGGCGTTCTTTCGAATTGAATGAGATTTATTGAATATATTTCTTTCGCGAATCGTTTGTGGGAGATATTGGGTTAAAAGAGATAAAGTTTCAATATGATTATTTTTATTTTTTTATTTTATTATGAAAAATAAGGGAAATCGCTTTTTCTTCATCACTTCTGCGACTTTACAGGCATTTTTAGGAATAATTTTGGTAGAGAATATACCGGCTTAAAACTAAAATTCCCATTTCCGCTTTATTAATTAAAATGCAGTAAAAGAACAAAGAGCTTCCAAAAGAATGTAGCACTTTCAATACAAACTTTTCTTTTCAAGAATCAATTTCACTCAATTTATGTGATTCAACAATAAAAACAAATGCAACATTAATGTGCAACATTAACATACATGTGTTTGGCCAATGAAGAGAGGTGTTTAATCACGTTTTCTGATTACCCACATTGATTCTAATAATACAAAAGTTTATAATATAATATTTCACAAATATTACAATTATAACTCTTAATATGCAACATTTATTAATGCTACTACTATAATTCAGTATGTGAAGTATAGTAATTAATTGACCAATGCATAGAGATTTTATGAACTGTTATTGAAAATAATGAATGCAATTTTAAGTTTTGATTCAATTGCAATGGTATCGTAATTAAAGGAGCTTATATTGTTCAAATTCGCGAAACAAATTTTTTTCATCTCATTAATTTATGTTTATATAGATGTTATAAATATAACAACATTTTAATGTTATAAACAAACATTTATATAACTTTCAAGTTCAAGAAAATGTTATTTAATTCATAGATCAATACCTTTTAAACATTAATATGTATTAAAATAAAATTATCGAATTATAAAGATTAAATTATTATTTATCAAAATTGCTTTCATAAACTTAATTTTTTTAAAATACATATATGAATCTCACAGTTTTACTTTTTTTAATTAAAAAAGAATTGACACTGAATTTATATTTAAAAAATTCATAAATCGTTCCAATCATCTTCGGAGAAATATTGCATAAATGATCGAAGTTTTTGTTTTGTATATGCTTTTTTATTAAACATATATGAAATGTTCCCGAATGATAAATTATCCAGTAATTTAGAAAGTTCCCGAAAATTCTGGTGATTTTGTTTAGAAAATCAGATATTATTTTTGAATATTTGTTTACTTATAATGATTCACAACGGAGATTTTACAACTTGAGATGCCTGAATAATAAAAAAAAAATATTATTCTAATACCTAAATTTTCTTTCGAAAAAGAATCATGAAATTTTTCAAATTTTTATTCTTATTAACCTTTAAATTTTGAATTATCAATAAATTGTTGGGAAACTAAAACAGTAAAAAACGTTCTTTAGTTAATTGAATAATTGCATTCTTCTTATAATATTATTTATGAGAAATGTATTCTATTTTAATGATGAAAAACTCTACAGATATTAATTGACGGTGTTATGTAAGGGAATAATCTTAATTTTCTTTGAATCAATAATGAGAGAGAAATATTACTTTCAAAATGTAATGAACAAAAAAATTGCAATATGCTATGTTGGGATTCGGGTCGTAATTTTCATCAATGATCAATAAATGAAACAAATTCTCTCTCTTCGAATTTACTTCTCACATTAAATATAAAAATGTTTAAGCAATATAAGATTTAAAGAGCCAAAGATTTTAGAATTTTAATGCAAAGGAGAACTGAGCTTGCCATCGTTTGATAACCGAAGCTGAAATTCTATCAAGAAAGTGTTTTTCTTTGAAGATGAGACAATTCAAGATATATTACGGCAATCTGAAGCTTTCTCTTAAAGCTTGCTGAATTTAATAAGGCTTTTTCTATAGTGTTACAACAAGTAGAATCATCACTAAGACAGACATGACTACATAATTGGTAGCATAAAATAAAAATTTGAACATTATCATAACATCATCATTTCATAAAATTTTGAACTCTTATGAATACAAATTTGTCCAAAAAATATCAACGTTAATTTTTTAGTGAAAATTCTAAACTTGATTAATCATCATCCGATGAAACTTATCGAATCATCCACACTAAATTCTGAATCCAAGAAGACGAGAAATGGATCTGCCACTGTAGAGTTTCCCGCAAATCTCCCATCCTCGTTCTTATTATGTCTTGAACACGTTTTTTTCTCAAGCTTCTTTTAATTTCTTTCATCTCAGCTTTTAATGCTAATTTTTACTCTAATGGATATAATATCCTCTGACTTTAATTGAAGTTACATCATCATCATTTCCATTATGGACTTAAAGGGAAAATTTGAGTACATATATGTATATTTAAGAGAACGGAGTAAGTTTTTTGGATTGCTATCTCTTAAAACGAATGGACCTTAAATCAGAAATAAAGCTAAAATTTTGTTAAAAAAATCACATACCAAATTTCTTTTATCTAGGCTCGTTATATTTTAAAGTAATCATGTCCTTACATAAGTGGACGGATAAACAGATAAATTTCTCATCCGCGTATTTCTCTGAAATTCTATACAGATTTTTTATTTCAAATGTGAAGATCACATACTGAATTTTATTCCTTAGTTCATCTAATTTTTCAGTTACCGTATTTAAAATTGATTGGCTTAGTTTCAAAAATGTGTTTCTTGCACTGTGTTGTTGAATTTTTTAAATATGAAAATGAAACAAAATCTACTTCACATTTTACGAAGTTAACAAAGTGCCCTGTTTGCCAACTGCTGCATGGGAATTTATTGGAAAAAAACGATCGAATCCACTCTGATTCTGGTACAGTATTTTTTCATTTAAAATTACTATGCAATGCCACTTTTTTAACTTTTTCTTACAGAGAAAGTATAATAATCTTCAAAGAATTTAAATTCGAGATTTTGACGAATCTCCACGGTTTAGACATCTTTGAGTTCGGAAAATTCATTTTTTGACAATGCTCATTCGTCTGTGACAAAGATAATTCAAAAGCGCTTTGTTTTAGTCGATGAAATATAATTTGGCATACGGTCTTTATAAAGTAGATTTCTATCAAATTCAGAGCAAATCCAAAATTTATGTGTCCGTCTGTTTGAATACAATTTAATACAATAGCTACAAAGATAGCTTAATAGATAAAATTTCGTACACATTTTAACAAGTATAGTCTTGACACCTTTCAAATTTTGACCCAAATTTCACTTTAACTGAGTTTAACTGTCTGTCGGTCTGTACTTTCAGAAACATATAAACGCGATAACTTATAAATGCAACGACTTTAATATATCAAATTTGCTGTGTGATTTTATGAATACAATTGCAATTTTATATCAAACTCTTATTTAAATTAATTGTGTAAAACGTGTCCAAAACAGACATTCCATTTTCGGATATTATTAACCGCATGTCAAAGAATGATTGCTGAACAATTTATAGTCAAATATTTCCCCTCAAAGATTAATATTTAGTAACTGTTGCACGCTAGTGAAAGGCAAGCATTTTCTGGGATAACACCTTTATTCGAAAATGTGCTAGAAAATTTTGGAGAGATTACTCTTACTAGTTTCAATAAAGCAACGGAATCGAAATTGTGGGGTACAACTTCAACCTTCCTTTCATATATTTCTTATCAGTATTAAACCTTAATTGCCACTGTATTTAATGGTATGTATCTCTAAGCCATATGAGCTACTGAAATAAACTAAAATTCACACATAAAGCAAAACAACAACAAAAAACAAACAAACAAATGCAAAATCTGTGTGTTTGAATTATAATACCAATCAAATAAATATCAGTTCAGTGCTTTAAACTAAAGGTTTAAAATTCAATTTCATGAATAAATATAAAAGAAATGAATAAGTCCATGAACGTTCCCAGCCTGGTAATCCAAGGGAGGGAAAACCATGTCACCTCATGCCCTTTTGCTCGTGTTGGTATGATGGGAGTGTTTGCCCACGGATCTAATGACCCTTTAATCTCTGATGTCAATCCCTCTTATCTCTTCCTGCGGTGGGTGGACGAGTACACACTTCTCGCGGAGGGTTGCTTCAACAGGCTTGTCAACATGACTGCGATACCATCAAGAGAAGCAATGTTTGCCGATCGGTTGGGAACGGAGGTGAGAGTTGGATTGGATATCATGATTGATTCATGAGTTATCCTGAAACAACTGCCAATGAACTGGTGTTACCTTCTTGCAATCAGACCACGACATTGCCGAATAGTTAAAACTATGTATACTCATTCCACTTTAACTCATTAGCTAATGGTTGATCCGGCTGCTAGTAGTTTAGTAAAGACTGAAGTAAACTTTGAAAATCTACTTAAACATAGCCTTTTACAGCGATTTTCAGTATGTTGATGCAGTTTATGGATGATATTGACTAAGAAATCAGTACAAAATAAATAATAATTGCATATAAAAGTCAAACAGAAAACGATACTTCGTCCCGACAGGAAATATTAAAAGACTTAGATTATTTATTTTTTGGGTTAATTAACAAGAATATAATACAAATAATTAGAGAGCATTGAAGATGTATTCTCTTAGATAGTCATGTATTAAAAAAATGACTAAATATATTCGTTTTTAGCTAGCAACATCTTATGTTGCATGCATTGAAAAATCAAAATACGTGTACATCATCTAATAAATAACAAAATGATGATAAGTGACTTTAATGTGCGAAATTTCAGGCAGCATTTAGTTTAGAGAAACTAAATTAACTAGACAGTCATGGAGTATTTGAGTTATATGAAGATATAGTTTTTTATTTATAATATCCAGTTCATCAACTTGACTCTGGCTCCCAAAAGAAATTAAATTACAAAAAGAAATTAAATACGTCACTAGTCATATCATTTAATTTAAAATTCTTTAGCTACAAGTCTTAGTTTTTTTGACATATCCGTTTTTTGGGAGAATATGAGAAATATCTTCATTCAAAATTTTTATACCTCTTTTTACACCGCTTTTTATACCTCTGCGCTTGTTACAAATTGCTGTACTTGCAAGAACGGAATACAAGTAATTTGTATTCCCTGAGGTTTGTATATACATACAATTAAAAAAAAAAGCAAAGAAAATTCAGCCTTAGAAATAGCCAAATATTCGCTATATTACAGCTATTCACTAAATATTCGCTTATTTAAGCTATTCTCTAAACATTCGCAGCCTTTTATTTTTCATTACATCACATAAGTTTTTGTATAATTTTTATCGTGAATCTAATTCCTTACCTAATTAGGAAAATAGTTCCATTGTAGAAATGGAATTCCTTTCTCCTCATATACACATTTCCTTTTAAAATCTGTTTTTTTTTTTAATTTGCAACTTTTCGTCTATAATTTTCTCAGAAAAACATTTTTGTCTATCCATATTTCTTTATAACTACACTAATCCTGTGACAGCAATTTAAGAGATAATTTAGAATTCTTAAAATCTTTAAAAAAGGATAAAAACGAAAGGAGGTAGGAGAGGTGTGATCGGTACTAACTGAAGCGTTGAGATTAATGAAAACTAAATTGTTGAAATATGTTTAAATATCACTCAAAGAATTAAAATGATTTATAATCATTTAGATATATATTCAAAAATACATAAATAGACTTAAAAGTTTTCGAAAAAATACAGCATTTAGCACTGAATTTTAAATGCGTTGGCAGAAAATTATTATATTCAAGGACATAAATTTTAGATCTAGCTTTGGCCTTTCTTCCTGTTACCAGTTAATTCAGGATCGAAATATTTATGATGTAGTTATTCTTAAGATTTTTCTGTAAGTTGCATTACGAAGTAATGAATCTGAGCTTGTGAAAACTTTAAAACTTCAAGTGAAAAAAATTTTAATAAGAAATAATAGAAAATACTTTATTCTGATAACTATGACATCGCTTAAAGAAAAAAAATTAAATGGTTATTCTGTTTTCATTTTTTCTATACGTCTTGCCAAATGTTGATATTGGAAAGTAAGTGAAATTTCGTACAAAAAAAAAGACCTATAACTTAATTCCAATATGTAAGAAAACGTTGTTTTTCTTGGAATCATTAAGAGATATTTGTAGAAATCTGCATCAAGCAAATTGTTGCAAAATTGCATACCAATCTATTGGTTTTTGAATAATGCTGGTTAAGAGCAGGATCCATAAACTATAGGTTTCTCTTCTCCGATTTTTCCCCACCTTGCCTCTCTAAATCACATTGGGTAGGGTGTGGTGGCTGTTGCTCATTCCTCCTGTATTCCATACTATAAATTACAAAGGTCACTAAAATATTTGCATAACTGGCGAAGTCTATCCAAGAAGCGGGCAGCCTGGAATTCGATTCCGCGGAAGGCCATGGCCCACTCTGGGCTGAAGCGGCATTGAAGAAGAAGAATTTAGAATACTTATTTGAGATATCATATTCTAGAGAATGGAAAAGTGCCATATGAAAAAACCAAGCCAAATATATTAAACTGTAAACGAATTTTTTATACATGGTTGTTTATAAGCTACCAAATTCCCAAGCTTTGATTAATTCAAACTTATTAAAAATTTTAAACATAGAAAAGTCTACATCTACAGTCCCGATATAGGTTTAAATTAATTAAATTTTGGTTAATTTAATTTAAAATTTAATCAGATTAAAGGTTTTGAGTACTTTGACGCATTATTTAAGCAATCACGGTTGGACTCCAATTTCCTTTTATAGGTCCAGAATAAAATCTCTAAATTCGATTCCAGGCACGCGTTCCGTCTGCCTCATCACCCCCCAAAAATATGCTTAAACAACTTCATCCTTACTCCATTTACCGATCACTCCTCATAACGGCGTTACCGTTGTTGTAAAGCCACTGGTGCAGTCATGTGCGGCCACGTGCTATCCAAAGCTCGAATAATCCTTTCTGAGCAGTGGTTGATTTTTCAGAAATCCTCCCTTTCCACCCCCATCCGTCCCTCTATATGAGAATACTTCCCAGCGGAAGTCCCCCCTCTTGTGCTACCCCTCCCGAACGGTATTAAAATGATTCTGTTGCACAAAAGCCGGCTATTCTTTGCCACCCCTCTTCTTTGGGGTTGCCTGAGGGGGTGTTGGAACATTTTTTTGGTTCCAAAGGGGTGGGATTGAATATTAAGTGTGCAGGTGTCATGTTACTGGTTGTTAATATCAATGAAAAATTCAAGTGTACTTGTGAGTGAAAATGTTCTTCAAATATTTATTTTCTTTTTGCGTCATTGAAGGTGAACAAAGGAGAGGAAACTGGATATTCATTCGATTAAATTCAATAGGTGAAATAAATTAGCGATGGAGGAAGTGTACAAAGAGTGACTGAGTGTTTGATGTCGTGTTTTACGTATCATAAAACCTGACTTAGTTGTAATATACATGTTTAGTTTTTCTTTTCTGATAAAAATTTATTATAGTGTTATTTCACATCGTTACCTTTTATAGAAAATCTCCTTAAGTTTATGGTCATTTTTACAAATCTATAAGCCAAATAAAAAAGGAATTAATAATAAGAGTTTTTTTTAAAGAATTTTACAGAATGTTTAATTTTTTAGCTTGAGTTGTCCCACATTTTTCACCATGTAAATCAGCTTATGAGCTATTGCTGCAAAAGCATCCAATAAGAAAAGACTAATATTTAATGCTAAAAATACTTCAAGAAAATGCTTTCTATTTTAATTTGAAAGTATTTATAAAGATTTTTTTTTGTGAAGTATAAATAATTATGAAGGAAATAAAATACCGCAGCTTTATTAATAATGGATTAGAAATTATTGAAAAAATGTAAAGAAAAAAAAGTTAGACCTTGTATAAGTGAAAAAAAAAGAAAAAATGTTGAATTTACTTCATTCGGATAACAATAACAATAAATATAATTGTTAAAATAATTCCTTGAATATGGAAACTTAAAAAAATTTGTAATTTACATAGAAAAGTAATAGATTTCTCTCTCTCTGTACATAAGCAAAGAATACAAACAACAGAACAGAAATACACATTTTTTACACTACAATATTTTATCAAATGCTATAATATAATTTTGATACAATTTTTCGTTACTTTTCAGTCCTCATTAATATTTCCGAAACAAATAACATAAGCGTATCATAATTATTTGATCCTGACATATTTCATTTTATCAATTTCCATAAAATATTTGTTATCTGATATATATTAATTTAATTTCCTGATGGAAATTTTTTTGTTTAAAAACTGAAAATTATGAAATCAGACTTTTCTAATTGTAGAATAAAATTATTTTAATTTAAAACCATTGCTTAAATATTGCGTTTTATTTTAACTTTCTACTTTCTTTAATAAAATGTGGGAAAATTCAGTTTTATATTTCTGTGAAGTAATCTATCTGTATTCTGGTAATTCAAATATACTATAATTAAGGATTTTTATTTGAATGCTAACTCGTAAAGCACTTTATTTCACATTTGTTGAGGATGAAAAACTTAATACAGTCATAAACAAAACACAAAATCTGTGATCAATGAAGTTTGGGAAGACTGTATGATTTCAGAACCTCGTAACTATTTGTAAAAAAAAATCTCTTTTGATGCTTTTAAATCTCATTTCGGATGTTTTGACGCTAAAACAAATTTATTCCTCTCTGACAGCACCTCCAAAACTTGTTTCCTTCTAGAAAATTCTATTTTGTGCATCCGTTGAACCAATAAAAGAATCACCCGGTGTCCCCGATTCACAGGAAATGTGACTTCATTTCATTTCCTCTCGAAGAATTCTTCATTTTCCTAAATAATTTATTTCGTCAGGGGCTCTGTGCATTGCGCGTGCATTAAGCACAAACACAAGATGGACAGACACATTCGACAAATCTCCTCTCTCTGTACCTACGAGCTATCTTTACCTTTCTCTCTCTCACTCTTTCTCTCATTTTTTTTCTTATTTATTTAAAAAAATGACTACGTGAAAAGGCAGAGGCGTAAAATTGAATTAGCAACAGAAATATCTCGACGGATTGGCCTAACTCAATTTAGGGCCGTCTGTTCATTTGTAATCAAGAAAATAAAGGATTTAGCTGTCCTTTAATTGAATTGCAGGAAAGAAACGCACTGGATAATATGAAAAGATGTTTTATGGAGAAATGTCCTCGTCGTAAAAGGGTAAAAAGGAGGGGGAGCAGACTAATGTGAGTGCGATTCTCAGAGATGTAATTTTCGCTACTTAAAAACCCATTAAAAACAAGATAGCACTAATAACTAGAAGAACTAAATGTAGTATTTTGTAATGAAGAGAATGCTGAAGTAAGTACTTAAGTTGGATTCTGGAAATAACTTTCAACAAAAGTATGTATTCAATTACATTTGGTAGTTTTTGATGATTAGTCCAATTAATGCCTTAAGCGGTAATTAGGAAGTGATATGAAGAGATTCTCATTCAATTATGAACTAAGAAATAAGAAAATTTCGGTAATTTCGGAACTTAAAATCCTCTTTAATGATGAAAGCAACTGAATTAATACATTTACTTCTAGATTACCTTGAATGACATCTAATTTGAAATCTAATTATCAAATTAGCGGTGAGATTCAAAGCAATGGTAGATTGGTGATAAAGTATCGGTTTTTCAAATCTTACGATTGTGACTTCGAGACTCTACTCAAAGGATGAGTAAATTAAGTAATTTTAAAATTTAATAATCTTTTTAATGATACTATATTTGGATTTCTAGGTTATCTTAAATGATAATAAATCTAAAATTTAATTATACGATTATCTTTGAGATTCAGGACGGCATTAATCTAATGCTGAACAACACCTTCAAACTCTAACAAAGGGTTTCGAATTTCATCAGAAGGTTAAATTAAATTGTTTTTGAACGTAACACTTTCTTAATGATGAAATCAACTTAATGATAGTACATTTAAATTTCTATATTATCTTAAAGGACAATAGATTTGAAATGTAACAATCAGATTAGAGTTTAGACTCAGAACCACATTGATCTAGGGGAACTTTAAACTTCAAACTCTTACACAAGACTTCGAATTTCGTTAAAAGATTATATTAAATTATTTCTGAGCTTAGCACTTTTTAAATGCTACATAAACTGAATTAATGTATTCATTTAGTAAATTATCATGAGTTAAAACTAATTTGGAATCTAATTATTAGCTGGCCCTCGAAGTTTAAAAATCACGATAGTTTGATGGAAAAACTTAGATAGATAAAGTTAACCATGTAGAGTCCGTCACAAATCCCTTATATTTGACTGGCATAGAGTACATTGGGTGTTCTACATTCGATCAAAGATTTTCCCAAATTATTATATAATATTTGGTGCCGAAATAGGATCTATTTTCATTATCCAGCTACCTTATCAAAATGGTATCTTATTTCCTATGCGAATCAATCAAACCATTCAGATTTAGTAAATAAGAATTATAATGATTTACGCTAGCGTCTTGGCATGGGAGTGGCATGTCTTGAGATCAAAACTCAGTTTTGGGCATGGTTATTCTTCTTCCGTGTTCTATTTGTGAGATTCGTGAATATGCCCTCCTGTAAAAAGGGGTTGTATAAGGGAATGTGACTCATAAAGTAGTTAAATCATTCTCTTGGCCCAAGTTGGCACTACTGAAAAAGAAAGAGACGCTCACTTGATTTAAATCGCTAACCGATAATTTTTAGTGGGATTGTAAAGTGTCATAAGTCACAACCTAACACCAACTGTTCTGTTTCAAACCCTTACTTCAAATTTTGAATTTCAATAGAAGATTAGATTAAATTATTTTTGAACTGAACATTTTTTAATTATAAAATCAATTTAATTAATGCATTTTATTACACGAATGATAGTTAATTGAAACTCTAATTACAAGGTGACCGCTAAACTTTAATAATTCAGTTTCAGTTTAGATTCACAAATCTATTATATTTAACGGTCATAGATTAATTTAGATGTGCTACCTTGAGTTAGCCCATCTAAAGTAATCTATGGGCTACCATTCTCATTATCCAGTCACTATATGAAAATGGTTCGATGTCTTCAATGTAAATGAAATGCAAATCAGGCAAACCATTCATATTTATTAAATAAGATTTATAACGATTTACTGCATCGGATATGGAAAATAACAAAATAAATTCCAATAAAATAACAAATTCTTGAAATTCATGATTTAAATGTGTTTCAAGTAACCTATAGTTTGATGATCAAACTTAAAAATAATTAATTAAAATATTTTCGCATACTATAATGTTGCAATAAATTGTAATTTTTATAAAAATGTTTATATTAACTTTTGATCTTTTTAGAACCTTAACTTGAATAATCAAATTTCTCGCTATATACATCATATTTTATGAAGAGCAAGAATAAGAAAATTATATATGACATTTTAAAAATGAATATTATAACTATTAACTAAAATAAAGTCTTATAATAAGATATTAGCTAATGATTGGTATAGAAAGAAACCCAGAGTCTAAAAGAAATATACTTATTTTTTATACATAAGAATCTTACACTCATATTAAATAAACGTAGAGATTTAATTTGAACATAAATATTCCATATTTTTCAAATAAGGGGAAGGAAGTTAAAGGCGATTATGAAATGATATATACTGGTTAAAAGATGAATTCCATTGTCTTTTTTAGAGTAAATATAATTTAAATTAAAAATTTAAATAAAAGAGCATGAATGTATATTACTTTAAAATTATCACGGGTTCTAGAAAAAACTGAAGATTGCATTTATTTTTTCGACTGTATTTTAATTATTTTATAAATTTCTTTGTTCAAACTATTTGATGAACTTAAACGAAATGATTTTTGGTTAAAAATGAAAATTAAAAAGGAAGAAGAATCATCCTATCCATGAAAATAGATTAAAATGTAACAATGTTTGATCCAAAATAAAAATTATAATGGTAATATGCTTGAATTTTTCTAAATTAATAAATTAATAAAGTATTAAAATATTTGATGAGTTAAATAATCATGTAATCTGCTTCAAAATAAAATTTAGGCAATATTCTAAAAAATATAGTTAGGAATAAAAAAATATAATCTATAAGATATCCACAAATTTAGAAAATAAATTTTAAAATAATCGTAATTAATATATTTTGAAACTTAATCAAAAGATTCAATTTCGTTTGATCAAAAAGTTTTTTAAATAATTAGAAAAATACTTATTATTTCAAATTAAAGAAATACAAATGAGTATATTTCAATCAAAACCAGTGCTTTGCTGATTGTTGAAAAATTCAGCTGAGAATTCTAATTTCTGAAACGAAATCATTTTTTTTCATTGATATAAAAAGAAAACGATTTTCATGTATGTAAATATCTTAAGCATAAAGAAATAAGGTTGAAATAAGGCAAAATATTATGTTATAATAAGGAGGTATATAATTATTTTATAATTCACAGCTAGCTCAAAATCAAAAAGTATGTTCGGTGTTTAAACAAATCTTGTAAAAAAATAAAGTTTACTCCCGTTTCAAACCTTTACTTAAATAATGAAAAATTAAAATTTATATGTAGAATTTTTTACAATCTTAATTTAATTTTTCAAATTTTTTCGGATCCAATAATCTTTAACCCTAAAAATAAATCTAAATTATAAATTCTCAGTAAAAAAAAAAGGTACTAACGTTTTAAAATCCTTTCTTTTCGAAAGTAAACGAATAAAACAAAAGTCTAAAAACTGTCTCGAATGGCAACGTGGCAGAAATTTATCTAATTTAGAATGAGTAAAAAGAGTTGGAAAAAAATACAGTTTTCTTCTTAGCAAGAAATTTTGAAGTCTATCCTTTAAAACAATTACATGAAACTTCGTTTTGCTGATCCTATTCTCGAATTTCTGTTTTAAAACGCTGTTTTTGCACTAGGGAAAAAGAAACTTTTGTGTTCTTTTTAATCCCAGAGAGAAAGCTAGATAGTTTCTTCTGCTCACTGAAAAAATTATGTTTCTTGCCTTTTATTCTAGAGGTTCAGATTATTTTTATAATATTTTTGGAAGAAAACATTTAAGGTAAAAGTATTTAATGTAGAATATTAAATCTACCACAAGTTAGCATTTTAGATTTTCGAATAAACAAAATTTTTAAAAAATCATTTATTGATGCCACATGGATTCAGATATCTAATAAAACAATTTATTTAAAGTAGTATCACTTGCGTTTTGAGGTAGGATTTCAAACAAGGAAATACAAAGAAAATAATTTAAATTCATGCCAGATTATTATAATTTGAAATAATTATAATGTTCATGATTATAATTATGATTATTATAATCATGCTTATTATAATGTTCATGACGTTATTTATGTGTTCATGGTGTTAACATAACATTTAAAACGGGAAAATGCAAATGAATTAATTTAAATAAATGCCAAATTTTGGCAGTATAAAATAATTTGAACTAATTTAAAAACACCAGGCGTTCATGATGTTATTTAAATAGGCCTAATAAAATATTCAGTGACATATAAAATCAATTATTTCATTGTTAATAAATTATAAGCAATTTCTATAAGATGATGGGGATAACTTATCTGCACACGATAAAAAAAATTAATAATCTTTTAAAAAAATAATTTCACTGGTATACCTATTTGAGAAAATTATTTTTAGTTCATTATTTTTTGTCCTTCATATGTCTTTCCATAATATTTGGAACAAACGAATGAACTCCAGAAAGATAATAACCAATTTAAAATTTCGTCAATATTTCTTATGCCACACTTTTCAAAATTTAAAAGTTCAGAAGAAAAACAATATTCAGAATTTTAACATTTTTTTTTCTTTTTCTTTTGAGATAATTGCCATGAATACCATTTTAAATAAATCCACTCAAAAGTCTTTAAAGTAAAACTCGAGTTTATGTCACAAAGAGAATATTTATCAAGTTAATAAACGAAACGATTCTGTTTCCTATGGCAACTAAATTCCTGCATTGAATTTAAATGGACGAAGTTGGATGAAAAATAAAAATGTGCTGTTATTCACTAAATTAAAAGAATAATTTATAATGTAATAATAATAAGGACAATTAATAAAATACTCAGGATATTTCTTATTGCTTACTCTATTCGAAAATCCGATGAAAAATATGCTTTTATGGCTTTTTTGATCATTCAGAAATGTCATATTTCCTAAATATTTTTAATTTTGACTGTTACCAAGGAAAAGGTTAAGGATTTTTTATTTAATTTTATATATTTCTAAATTCTTAAAATTTTATTGGAGTAAAGTTTTATAAAACTTTTTTTTATTCAGTTGTTTTGTTCGTTCTTTTGGAAACTCTTTTTTTTATAAAAAAACTTTTGATGGATTACTTATTAAAATTGATCTATATTATTACTGAATATAATTAAAATGGCTTGAAACGCCTAAGAATGCTTATTTGTGAAAAAATTTCTTTTAGTCCCTTTGTGACATTAAATTTATTGAACATTCAAACAAAGAATTCCAATCTCCTATTTAATCTATTATTTAGCTACAGTCTAACGCCATTAATGTGTATTTTAAAGCTATTAATTAGATTTAAAGAAAGTATCAATTTTCTTTTACTAATTGATTTTATTGATATTGCAGTAATTAATTACGAAATTAAAAATGAAGAAGTTTAACAAATAATTTGAAGCATAAATAAATAATATGATTTAAATTTTTATATCGATATTTTTCAAATTCGATTTAAAAACTTTAAAACATAGTTTCAAAAAATGTGCAGTCAGAAATCGATCTCTGAAAAGAATTTATTTCGAATAATATAGCAAAGAATATTATTTTCTTTTTGTTAATACTATTGTTATCAGAAATTTTAAAAAAATTATACGTTCTTTTAATATTCAGTTTCAGTATGAGCTAAATCTCGCAGATTAAATTCTCCTGTAATTTATAGACTCTAAATCAAAATGGTACAAAAATTGCACTTATAATATTTCAATTTTCTGAAATGCACATCTAAAAATCCCTTCTAAAGTGTCGATTTTTAGATTTGTAACAAAGACCCGGTTTATATATTTTATTCTCGGAAATATACTCATCAGAAATTTCACGGGTTTACTTTTAATATGTCTCATCTGATGAGGATTTGTCTAACATAAAAGATTCCTCATCATCTTTCATGATCCAAACAATTACTAGAGTTTTGATTTCAAAACTTTATTACAGACAAAAGTAAAACAAAAGAATGGCAAGAAAATTTCCCAATCATATCCAGAAGATACCTTAAATATTCAGTTGCAATGCGATACCAATCTCGCAGATTATATTCTTTTGAATTTTGTCGAATATCAATCAAAATTGTACGAAACATAATTTTATGTTCCAGTTTTCTGAAATAAAAATCCAAAAATCCATTTTAAAGAATCGAATTCTGTTAAACTTCTGAACTAAAAGCCACTTTTATATATTTTATTCTCAGAAATACATTCATCAGGAATTTCAAGCGTTTGCTTTTAATATTTCATATCCAATGAGAATTTGTTTAACATAAAAGATTTCCCATCATCTTTCATGATCCAACAATTACTAGAGTTTTGTTTTCAAAAGTTTATTACCGGCAAAAGTTCAACAAAAGAATGACACGAAAATTTCCCAATCACGTCCAAAAGATACCTTAAATTTACTTTGAAACCCACCTCCCCTTCCCAGTAATTAATTTTGTTCACTGTGTAGAGAAAGGGGCTCCATGCGACATCCCTGGGGCGACCCGTGCCAAACGATACTCCCGAACAACTACTCCGTTGGCATCGTTATATTTCTATCGTTAAATTCCGTCCGGAAACGAATTCTGCACAAGGAAGAAGTTCCCCCTATTGGCTAAATTTCTCATGCTGATAACTGGGAGGGAGGTGGAACTAGTACCTGCATACATCTTGCGTAGAACGAAAATTCGAGCTTTTCTAATAGCCTTCTGTCGGACGGTTCTTGTGTCCGGGGGGTCTTAAAAGGGGATGTCTCGCAATTTGCGAAAAGTCGTCTGCTTTTGCCCCGCGGGCAGCCTAGCCCCGCTAACAAGTGGAGTCTCAGGAAACGAGCTTTGTCGTCTCTCGCCAGCAGGTGGCGCTGCGTGACTGCAGCGGTCGCTTCTTTTTGTACTCTCCGGCAGATTAATGAGGGCGCTAAACGCATTACGAGAAAGAGAAGGGGACTTTTAACTGCGCGCTAATTAACCCGCCCTTCATTAACACTTGATTAAATTCCAGGCTGACAGTTTTCAGATTGGCCCCGATAAAATTTCGCCCGCATTACGAGAAAAACACTCCCCCACCCCTCTCTTTCCCCTTTCGACCCTTCACCCCCCACCCTCCCCCCGTTTCTCTCTTTCGATTCTAACTTGTTGAAGTAATAATGATACAGATACTTACGAACATTTTGCCGATTGGTGCCTCTACTTGAATATGCTGTTGTCGAAAGAACAGCTTTTGGACTCATAAGTACATTTCAAACTTCAGATTTTCTTATAGTTGCGTGACATAATTTAAATTCGAGATTTTCCTTGATTTTAGATCCACAAAATAAAGATAAATCAATTTTCTATAAGATTATATGCGATTTATATTGTTCTACCACATTTGTTAAAAAGAAAAAAAGGAAAAAAATAAAATTTCAGTTTTGATTGAAGCTTTGTTCCCTTTTAGATCGACTAGGTTAAAGGGACATTCAAGTATTTTAACTTTTCTTCTGCACATTTTAACAAAAATGCTTTCTTTCGTTTGTAAATTTAAAATATTTCGATGAAGTAATTTCCAAATATTTACCATATTCTAAAAAGGGCGAAATAAATCGGCAATAGCTTTCATCATATATCGTAAATTTAAAAAAAATACAGTCACATAAAATAATGCTCAATACAATCACCTTATTATGTATAAAAAATTTGCATAAATTTTGCGTTTTATTCGCTTATTGATTGGTAGATGGGGATTTACCTGATCCATGACATTTGAGATTTGTTTTAATACTATTGTTTGAAACATTTAATAAAAACTATTATTGAATAGTATTTAAAGAAGGAATAGTGAGAAAGAGGTAAAGTTAAGCTTTAATTAACATCAAACTAGCAGCAAATTAGTTTGAAACAAAATTATATATTAATTATACTTTTAGACACACCACTTGTAGCAATACTAATGAATAGGTTTCAGGTTTGTTTGCCTCTTTCGAGTAAGGGAAATTTTTCGTCTTTCTGCTGTCAATTGCCTGAATACCTGAATAATATATGTGCTAGCTTTTTAAAATAGTAATGGAGCATACAGGGGTATCATACCAGGGAGAAAAATTGAATAAAGACCGAGCAAAAAACTGCCAATTTGAAAAGGAAAGCTAAGCGTGAAACTGAAACATTAGCGGAAAAACACGAAAAATTGAATCTCTGTTTAAATATTGAAAATATGAGAGAATATTCTCACTCTGGTGTTTTGAATTTTGAATGGAAGTAAGCTGATCAGCTAACTTATATTGTCATAGGGGAAACATAAATCTTCAAACGTTAACGTCAGAGGAGTTTAAAAACTTGCTAACAGGAAGTAACATACATCAGATTTAGAATCAGACAATATCGATGTTAACGAGCGAAAGCGAGAAATGTTCAGTACTATCTAATTAAATTTATAAAATTATAATATTATCTCAGAGCTATTATTGCTTATTTTATTCAACTTTTTTCAATTTGTATGCTAGGTTTCATAACTTAGTTATTGAAAAAAATACTTACAAATTTTTTAAGCGTGATTCAAAATTATACGTTGTATTTATTGCAATTCCTTAAAAAGCCAGTTATAAATTTTCCCAAATCAGATGATCGAGAAGTGAAAATGAGTAATGCTAATTTCTTTTTCATTTGATATTTTTTATAAATTAAGTGAGTTGTGTTTCACACTTTGGTTGCAGAATGGCCTTAAAAATCTGAGATTTTATTCAACTTATAAATCTATTTTTATACAGAGATATTTTCAGTCTGTAAATTTTCTTAAATATCATCTTAAATATAATGAATAGACTGAAATTTAAGATGTAGTGTTCCTTTTGAAAGGAGTCTGAACTTATTTTATCTCTTATTTATTTGAGATGTTAAGGAATAGTTAACAATAAAGAAAGCTACTATGGTAAGAAATTCTAAAAAGTTTATTAATGAAGGTATTCATATTATACTTCAAATTTGGAAATAGTGTTGAAAAATACAAAATGGTTCTAGTTATTCCATTTTTTCTTCGATGCTCAAAAGAAGTAATCATCTTGGATGACTAGAAAAATTCTCTCAACATAAGTGATATTATTTCCTTCTGAAATGCCAGTAACAGCACATATCATAATTTCAAGTAGTTTAACATGTGATTTATTTTTACGACCTTTTCCTCATATTTGATTCATAATGATGTAATTAGTCAGATGTACTTTACAAGTATGATATAAATTTGATTATTTAAGGTTTGCTTATACGATTTCTTATTTATAAGACAATACTTGATTCTCAATCTTGAATTGCTCGCTTTCAATTTCAGATTGAGCAGTTTCTATTCTGTTATATTGAGCAATTTTTGATCTATTTAATAAAAAAATATTATGCTTATGATTATTTTATTTCTATACTCATTATTCTTGTGGTAAAAGGTATTTAATAGTATAGGGAATAGTATTTGAGTCTGATCAGAGGAATTTTATATGAATTATACGTAAAAAAGAAAACTGAATGAAAAAGGAAATGATAATAAAAGTAAGGCTTGTTAAGTTTAATAAATTGCATTACTCGCAAGCAAGACTATAAAGAAACACTGAATAAGGATAAAGATAAAACAATAGAGCAAAAAGAATAAAACAAACAGAATAAAGAGGTTCATTAATGGTCAAATTCATATTTTAGTGGGTCATTTAATAAATCAAACATTATTTACATTTCTTTTAGATTCGTGAAAACAAATTGCTATGCTTTGATATAATCAGCATTTTAAGAGTTTTTATTATTTATAAAATTTGAAAGAAGGAAATTACTTTTCTGTAATGCAAGCAGATACATTTCGATTTAATTATTATCATAATTTGGATTCAACTCTTTCAACTTTTTAAAGAAATGTTTTTATCGCAACAATTGTACTTCAACCAGTTTAAATTAGTAGAACCCTCTAGTGATAAGATATTTTTCGTAGTAAGATATTATATAGTAAAAATAAAAGATTTATTCAATTTTTAAAAATTTTAATGTAAAAAAATCAGAATGCATTCATTCAAAATTTTATCTCTCTAATTTATAACAAACTATCACTTATCATACTAAAAATATGATTCCGAATTTTGGAAAAATCTTTATCATAAAATTTAGTTAAATTATTTTATCTTTCTTTTTGGAATTACTTCCTTCATAATTAGATTAATATTTTCTTTTGTCACTCTTTATCTACACATTTTAACGCCATTTTTAAAAATTCATGTTCGCTTATTCTAATTCAAATTACGTTTCATTTTGAAAATGATAAATAGTATATTACTTTTGAATTTCAACATTAAGTTACATTTTAATTTCATTGAAAAATGTAAATAATTTTAATAACTATTCCCTACTTTGCAGATGTTTTGCTATCACTGTCCTCTAAGTGTTCCTCCTTCATCGGTTGCTCCGAGGCCTCCACCCTTGCCCTTCTCGGTCTACTCGGCCGTATCACCATGTGAGTATTACATGCTAATTTGTTTTGTGTTTTGATGGATCTTCAACCTACTTTTTATACTATAATTTTGTTTTCATTACTTATTAGTAGTTATTATTATATTCATTACGTATTTACTGCATTAGTAGCTTTCAACATTTGAATCCTATTTTTCGAATGTTTTAATTTCATCTGTCATTTAAAGAGTATTTTAAAGACTTTGTTTTGCCAAAACTGTTTAGAATTTTATCTATTCCTTTCATTATAATTTCCTTCCCGCGAAAATTTCTGTACTTTCCTTTGTTTTCCGTCGCATTTACACAAGCAAAATTAAAACTGAAACATGTAAACATTCAAAACGTTTTAAATATTTAAAGGTTTTGAAATGTCGAAGAACGCTTGGAACTTTCACATGGCTGGCTTGTAGAAGTTTCATTTGAATTATAGATGAAGAATGGATTAAGGATTATTAATGTAAATTTTAGCGCTTTAAGCGATAATTTATGTTAAAATATTGTTGGAATTGAGATTGGCTTAAGTAAAGTGATTCATCTAGCTTATTAAAAAATTTGATTTTATTAATTAATAACTAAGTATTAAACCAAGATACATCATTTTGAGTGAGATAAGAAATTGAAACATTTAAGTTTCTGCGTTATGGAAAATTTTGTGAGAACTTATTCCAATCTTTATAATTTCATTCAAAAATTCAAGAATCAAGTAAGAAGAATACTTTCCATTGAAAAAGAAAGGGTCAAAAGCACTCTCTTGTGAAGTATTAGATAGATATTTTCATATTTTGCTTTAAGTTTTAATCTCAATTCTTTGCTCACTTTGTTACCTCCTATCCACCTATTAAAATGCCGTGATCCTTTAAGGAATCACAAATTGACAAGCAATAGAGGAATTTCACTTTTATAAGATATATATTCACTTCATATTATCAATATATGTTTTCTAACTATTGATTGGAGTCATGATAACTACATTAAAGTCATTGATAGCAATAGAATTCTATTACTTTTTGTACTTCATGGCCTTTTGATTCATAATTTAAAAGCTCTTGATTGTTCCAGAGAGGTTAATTATTCAATCGAAATATTAACAAGCTGTCAGCTGCACGAAGCTGATAATTTATTTGCTTTGACATTTTTGATACAGCTTGAAATGTAAATGTTAGAAAAAGTAAAATTGTCATCAAATCTATTACCGCTGAATGTTTCTGTTAAATGAAGTAAGCGCAGAGTGTAGGTTGCGTTTCTTCCAAACATTAGAAGGAAAAAAAACTATCAGATTGTGTGCTTTAGATTTAAAAGTGCTAGAGGACTCGGATGAGGGGTGGTGTGGGGTCTATCCAATTGCTCGCACGGAATCGAATAAAGTACCGCAATGGATGGGGCGTTATAAACTCATTACGCACTTCAAATTCGTCCGCCCCGGGGCAGGCACTCCAATAAAATTGAAGGGCGTGAAGCTGTTGACTAATGTAGCACGGTCGCACTGTAAAGAAAAGGGGTGTGGATAGGTGTAGGTGTTCAGAAAATTTTCCTGGCGGGTTGGATAATGCAAATACGATCTTTTTATTTTTTATTTTTTCCCTCTCCAGAAGAGGTTTCCACATCATCAAGCCCCGGCAAACAAACCCGCAGGCTCTCTTTCTCGAGGCCGGGCGCTTTTGTTGATTGCAGCCCGGCGAGCCCGCGGGCTCTTCCGTCAGAAAATTCGCTTTTCACACACTCGCGCGCTCCGATGCTGATTTGAAAAGAATTTCGGTGTTTGTCGGTGGTCGCTGTAATTCGCCATCTATTTGCACAAGGCGAGAAGAACAGGTGGGTGGGAATGAGGGGAAGGGGTGCATGCGGTGGCACGCGCGCCAGCGAGAAGAATACCCAATTGAATAAAGGCGATCGACACAAAAGTTATTACCAACCCCGCCAACGAGATGCTGCTACAAATATGTAAGGAAGATACGGGGGATGGTAAAAAGGAATCATAATAATAACAATGAAAAAAAGTCTTCTTCTCTCTCACTCTCACTATCCATCCATCGGTGGTGGAAAGCGAAATCTTTGATGTCGTAATAACATCCCAGGCTTTGTTGCTAAATATTGACTCAAGACGAAACCCCGCGCCTTGGCTGCTGTGATACAAGGAATGTAAATTCGAAATTTGTGTTTGCGAATCAGAGCCATGAGGGGCGGTGGTGGTGGTGATGCTCTCCTCCAACAAAAGTAAACTCGTTAGCATCACAAAAGCAGATTGCGGCTCAGACGATAATGACGTCAGCAATTCCAAACCGAATAGGCACTTAAAGGAAAAGGGTGTGTGTGTGTGTGTGTGTGTGCTGAGCGAGCACAGCAGCGGGTATGCCTTTAATCGCGTAACTAATACTCTCTTGGAACCTGGCAACTCGGGGGGTCTGGCAAATCACAAGGTAAAAGGGGGGGGGCAGTGGTATTTTTAAAAAAGGTGAACCTTTTCTCTCTGCATATTTTCCATTTATTCCGATAACCTCTCTTCGTAGATGCCCCGGGGGTCCTGTTTTAAAGCCCAAACATTCTTAGCAAAACATCGTCAAAATGTTTGCTGAAAATGCTTTTCTGCCTCGAGGGCACTGCATCTGATTTGGTTCAGCCAACCGAACTCTTGCGCATTGTGTGAGAACTTATGAGGAAGAAGGAGGGAGGTGCACAAATGGGGGGTGCATCGTTCGCAACAATTTAAACAGGCATCGTTTACACTCCCAGTGTGCTGGTGTTGCTGCAGTCCTTCCCCTTTCCACTGAAATCAACAAAATTTCAGATTTATCATTTTTATACATCGGAAAAGGGCATCTTTTGTCTCAATTTTTGCACGAATATTCGGAAGGTTTATTGTTTAAAATATCGTTTGCTGGAGAGGGGGCATCCCATGAGAAGGGGAGGGCATATAAAAGGGAATGAATAAAATTTTGCTATCGCAAACAAGTTCGGGGACTCGTTAGTTAGCTAACATTTTCAGATCGGATTTTCCGGCGTTCTTTTTAGAGGCAAATGAGATTCCTTCTGTTTCTTTAAACGCTCGCCCGAGAGCAGAAGAGGTAGCAGGCTCGATCTTTTAAAGAGTTTAACGCCAAAAGTTTTAAGAAAATTTATGGAATATTGATGGGAGATGAAACTTCTTTCCGCAAGCATCAACAACGAATATTGTTAAGTTTAGGTTTGAGTTTAAAGGTTACACACTTCATTGTCATAAAAAGTTGATCTTTGCATGAAAAAGTAAAATATTTTTAAAAGGTTTCTTAGGAGTGTTTCAGAAAGAACTTTTTATTTTGGGGGAGAAAATATAAGCACCTAGGATAACACGTCTCCAAGGAAAAAAGGTAATTTTCCACCCATTCTAGGAATTTAATTCATGAGTAAATTTGTGCCCGACTCAAAACGTTATGGTTGTTCTAAGAAGTTTAAAAATTCAATTTAAAATATGTGTTTATGAAACCAGAAAGATTAATATATGTACTGTGTTCACTCTAACAGAGATCAAATTACTAAGTTTTAAAGTGAATACATGTTTCCAACAATAGATATGTATGTACTAATTGCTAGAAAAACACTTTGAATGACATAAATAATTTAATTTAATATTATTTTATTCGTAAAGATGCTGTTGTAAAAATTACGAAATTTTTATGAATTTCCCCCTTTTACTATATTTATGTATGATAGTTGGTTCCCGCCACCCTGGTAGGTACAGAAAAAGGTGGGGGGCAGCTGCCTCCTATCAATGATGGGACGTACTGCCCGAGGGAAGAGTTGTACCGTGGCCGGTGATGTCCCTTAAGATTCCGCTACGGCTCCTGTCAGTGTTGTTATTGCGGCGGTCCGATCATTCAGATTTTGTCCATTTGTCCTCGGATGGATCTGAGTAGTCGGATGTAGGTTATGAAGATTATAGCTCTTTTATTCATAAACAATGAAATAAACTTTGCGTCCAAACGTCTTAAACAAACAAACAAAAATATAAGATAAGATAAGGGAAAAGGAAAAAAAAAAACGAAATTTGAATATGAGTAACATAGCCGGATGATTATTAAAAACATTTTAGAATAAGCGTTAAGAAGGGGGAAAACTCTTGCTTTGATTAGTAGATCTTCCCAAAACATCAATTAAAATACCTTAAAACCATTACGAAAGTTACGACTTTCGAATATTGAGCAGTTTTAATCGACAAAAAAAAATTAAAGGGATTTTTTTAAACTTTTTGATTAAACACATCTCTATATCAATAATATTTTGTTAAATATGAGTAATAAGCCGATCACTATAACAAATTTTTTATAATTCATACTTTTTTAGTCGTGCAGTTATTAACTCAACACAGAATATAATTCTTTATACCATTCAAAAAATTTTTTCGATTGGATGCATATGTTGGTTTTCAACAATTCGGGAATTAGCTAAAGAACGACTTTTTGAGTTATCACTTAGCATATGTTATCAAAAAGTGGCGAAACTGATGGAAAAACAATTATAAAAAAATAATTAAAGGAAATATTTTTAATTATAAAATTGCTTCTCAAAACTCACAAAAATATGCAAATTTAGATGTAAAAAGTTTTTAAATAAAAAAAAAAATTAAAAAAGCAGATAAAACTGCCAAGTTATCATCACATTTTTCCAATATGTCTATCTTTGCAACATTAAAAATATATCAAGAATGCTTCATATATAAACTGATAAACACTAGAAAATCCCTAAACACAAAAACAATAGCAATAGAGAATTGACCTTTTTTTTTTTTTTTTTTTTGAAAAATTAAAAAGAGCAATTATTTTCTTTTAACAAGAATACGTATTGGACATGCTGGATTAAGCCACATAATTTGTTAAAGTGACAATAAATCTCATATGTTAATACGAAGAAAAATAAAACTTGCTTTATGTTTTCCATATTCTTGTAGAATGCCCATTTTCAAAATCGCAATGATAACATTACTTTATAGACAGTCTCAGTCGCTGCCTTGTGGGATCCTAAAATCCCTTGTGATTAACATTGACCATAAAAAAAGGACCACAGGAATTTATTCTTTAATTTAATAACTCCTTTTCTCTTCTGAAATGCTTTTTATACTCTATTGAGCTATTAATATTTGATCATTATTATTCTGTCGATGCATCTAACCATTGATGCAATTTAATAATTACAAATATAGCAGTTAAGCAAAAGATGGCTCTTGAGACGATGAGCTATCAGCAAACCATGTAAAATATAAGAAAGATGAAAAAGCAATTTCTCGTGAGAATAAAAAAAAGGTTAATTTCAAGGATTATTGCGCATTATTCGTTGGGCTTCGATGACTTGGTAATTGGGAAATAGATTACGATACTGTCTTTCAGAATTGCTAGGCAGAAAGGTACTACTGTTACAATGCAACTTTCTTTGAACAATATCTTTATAAACAATCGGAATTTGTACCATAGTTTTCTCGAATATTTAAACTATACTGAACTATTTTATATAGATTTTTATGTGCATTTGTATTTTGCTTCATAAAGAACAGATCCGAGAAAACATTGTGGATCTAATCTTTGTGACTTATAAAATCTGAAATTTGATACAGATCTACGAATTGTATTCAAAAAAAAAAAATTCATTGCGTGTTGAAGAAATCATACGAAAACTGTTCTTAAATTCCACGCTTTAAAATAAACGATCAAGAATTTATATGAGAATTTTGTTGGCAAACAGTATTCATTCCTCCACTATTTTATTAATCCAGCAAGATGGCTTGGTGAAATGTTCCTGCTTCTTATACAATTAAGATAATAAATTTAATAAGCTGTATTGTGAGTATAAAGAAAAATTGCATTTCAGGGTTAAAAAGAGATACTGAATCTGCTAAAGAAATAAAAAATTTAAGACATCCCATTGCAGAAATGTAATATATGTATTTTTTTATATATTTATTTTATATCCTATTTTTTAAATATGTAATTAGCATTACTATTTGCTCGATTTTTTCAATTTTTTATGAATAAGTTCCATTTAAATAATAAGCACTTTATAAACGACATTTATTAGTGCTTTTCAAAAGTTTTCAAATTTGAAATATTTGATTTTAAAATTGCTAAACATCGCTTTTGCTGTTTAGAAAAATAGATATTATTTTTGAAATTGTCATTATAAATATCATATTGTTGCATTTTGTAGGTCTATATGATTATACAGCTTTAAAATTCTTAATGTTAAATTTCCTTTCCTTTTCCCGAGTATTAATATTCGAAAAAAAAATTTAATTACCCCTTTTTGTACTGTAAAAACTTGAAAAGCATTTTATACGAATAATTTTACCAAACAAATCACTTTGATAACCTTTTGATAGTTTAAAAAAATTAACGACTGAAAATGTATATTCATTTGATTTATCGAATAAAATTTGAGTTTTTCGATAATAAGCGTTACTTCATTATTCCGCTTTTTAAATAAAAAATTTAAATAAGAATTATTGATTAAAAATTTTTTGTTTGTGCTTCAAAGCATGTTATAAAAACGTCATTTTTTTCTATGCCCTCAGGCGATCTTTTCTTATTTGCATGTAAATTGAATTCATTGTTCTGCTAATAGAGCTCGTTCGTTTTAGAAATTTACACTATGGAAAATAATGAAATAAAATTCATCATATGAGGCAATTTATAAAAATTAGTGTTCATATTATCATGATAATTCACTTCATTAAAGAATTAATTATTCGAACTACTTTTAAAGAGATATTACCTACATTTCTCTTTTCATTACTTGACGATATATTAAGAACAAATTAAAATTCCTGTACGCCTTCGTTAGGGAACAAAGGAAATATCATTAGCAGTTTTTAAAGGTTTAATTGCCTTTCATTATTCTTAGTGAAAAACTCGATAATTTTTTTCCGCACACAAACTTGTTACAAAAAGATTCAATTTATAAAAAAAATAGTTTGAAGGTTCTTATTTCGTTTCACTTCCTTTTTTTTTCAGTTAGGTTTGAAATTTCATTTTCAAAAGGCTCTATTAATTGACAATCATCCACATTAATACTGGAATAATCGTGATTTATCTTTTCTCTTTACAGTCGATTTCAAATTAGAAATTCATATTTTTTTCTGTGTTTGTTTGGATATAAATGTTTTGAGATGAAAGAGATCAAGATTTCAATTAGAATTTAAAAGGAAGGAAATTAATTGGATAGAAATATGAAAAATAATAATCAAATATATTTATGTAAAATAATGTTACTTCAGATTTTTCATGAATTCTAATTTATGATTTAAAAGCTATTATTTTAACCTACAATAAATATTTTAGTTTATATAATATTTTTCCAAATTTTTTAAAGTATAATTATCATATGTTAATCTTTTAAGCACAAATGAAGCTTATTCCAAGAATAATATTAATAGGAAGATAATTTTATAACTATATATTTCGTTATTATAGGATATAATTAATCCAATGATAAAATTAACATAACATTTAATTATTTAGAAAACATGTTGAATATATTTTAATCAGGGAACATAAACATAAATGATATCTAAATTACAATGCTTGAACTTGATAATAAATGCAAAATGGCTAATTGCTATAATTCGGAAAAACATATTGATTTTTATTTGTATGCCTTAAATATTTAGTATCGAAGAATATTATTTAAAGAAGATGTATAAGTTTCTTCTGTACAATTGTGAAAAAGAATTTTTATAATCCCGCTATTTAATTTAAATAACCAAATGAAACTTACACAATTATTTAGAAATCATGATTTAACATATTTTTTTTAGAAATTTAACATAAATATCTAGGAAAACTAAAAATTCTGGGTAATTTTCTGAAATTTTAATATAAATATATTATAAACCTTCTTGATCTCTGTGTTAAAATATTTTTTTCTATTTTGAGTAGCTGCACGTTTTCAAGAATAAAAAATTTACGTTACCAAACGAATGCAAAATGTAAATAAATACACGAGTTCAATATGAAATAAACTCTACCGTGCAAAGCAGCACACGAAAAATAAAACGTTGCCACTTTAAGAAGCAAAAATTGATAAGACACCAAGTTCCCATGTTTTTTAACGTACTCTTTTGTTATACTACTTGGACTCTTCGAACATTCTTCTCACGTTCTCTAAACTCATGTTCTCCCTTTCTGATCTCGTTTCAGACAGCGGTTATGGTTACCAGTCGGACCTGCACGACGACAATTTCGTGAGAAGAAAACAGAGACGAAATAGAACGACATTCACAGTTCAACAGGTAAGAACCATTGTATTTCCTTTCTCTTATAAGAAAAATTATGTACGTGGAACATTTACCTTTTTACTTTTTTTTTCATCTTCAAAGTCACCCTAACCTACACCTGAGCTGAATTTAGAGGCAGTTTTTCATGCGCGAAGTGGAATCTTTGAATATTACGTTTGATCTGTGTGGCAACATCAAACGTTATCGTCTGCTTCCTTCGAGAATGTTGTTACCATCGCGTTTCGCGCGCTTGTCTTGAATTTGTAGAATAAGTTGTAGAACTGTTTTTATTGTTAAAGGGGACTTGTAAAGGTGGCATGGAGACTCTTTGTTTTCAAAAATAAAAAAGCTTTGAATTTCCCATATGGAAATGTCAACAGGAACGAATTTTCTGATGCAGGCAATAAATTTTATTTTCTATGGGGATTCAGGAAAAGCATTTACTTTATCAGTGAAAACATATAGGATATCTAGAATAAGAATGCTTTCTTTTCTTTGTGAAGATTTCAAATATGTCGACAATATTTTTCCATTCTTTTATAGAAATTCAACGGAAACTTTGCAACATACTATAATAGGAAAGTTTTAAATAGATTGAAACTTATTTGGGTACATTAAATATACTTACTTTCATCAAATAGCTTAATACTCTAAATTTAATGGGTAATTAAATTTATTAAAAATCTATTAGAAAGTTTGACATACTAGGTGATTTAAATTTTGGATTCCAGTTTATTATTTCGTTAAATTTTGCATAATGTTGTTATTGGCCAACAATATGACTATAATATTCGCTTGGAGAATCATTGAACGCTCTGATTATTTACATACTTTAATATTACAATCCTTTTAAAGGATGTCTCAAAATTAATGCAATATTTGAATTTGTGGTCATTAGTGCAGCAAAATGTTGGCAACCGTATTAAAAAACAATTTTATAGCTGATCGCTTAGGTTTGGAACAAATGGAGCATTAGAGGATAGAACAGCATGTTAACACAAGATTTGAATTAAATAAGAAACACATTTTCCCCCTTTGTTATACTTCTATTGAATCATAAAGTAAACAGAATAGGGTTATGCATGAAATAACACATAGAATAAATGGCCTCCATGGCTTTGCTGGTACATACACTCTCTTTTGTTTAAATTTTTCATGACCATTTTGCATAAATATGGCTGAATTTGATGATGCAACATTCAATTTTCATCTTAAATACCGCATGTTTATGAGTTTGTAGGAATAAACTTTTGTCTTCATATAATCCCGTGAAAAAATTTCAATTATGTTATATCACACGACATAGAAGAACATTTTTTCAAAATTTTCAAAGTGTGGTTGGCTGAATTATTTTTGAAATATTGTTCAACAAAGGAAAATACGTTGTTCTGTCGTGTAACGCTTAATTTTTGTAACCCTAAACTATCAGCAGCCAAATGGCTTTTTATTAAGGTTATAATCACTTTACTGCACGAATATTGATAAATTTAAATCTTGCTTTAATTTTGATACATCTTTAAATGTCGATATCGAGTTTTTGAAGATTCTCCACATTGCAGATCGCTATCTCAAATGTGAAATAAAGGATTTTTGAAATTATATTTGTTAGCCTCTAAACACGATAACTTGTGAATGAGGTGTGATATTTGATATTTACATCAAATTTATGATTTCTATCAATTTTTAAAAAAATCTGTACATCTATCCAGTAAAAGAAAATTTTATTACAGCGGTTATCATAAGAAATAAAATTTTTAGCTGCTTATTAAAAATAAATATATATATATTACAACTCTGATTTAAATTTCAACGTTTAAGTTAAAAATGAGTTTTTCGACCAATGTCTCTTCTGTTTTAACCTTCGCATTGTTGTTAAAATTACCTTTTCTGCCTTTATGTACTTTGATAAAAATCTTATTTCTTTAAAAAACCTTTTTTATAAAAGATTTTTATTACTACAGCATGAAAGCAAATGCACTTACGAAATTTCTGACTTTTTAATGTTGTGACATAAAGTGAATTTATTTTAACAATATATATTATGAAATTCATAAGGCTTTGAAAACTTCAAAGGCATTTCTTGGAAAAAACATCTGCTATTCTAATCATAAATATATGATATTTAAAAACCAAACAGTGTGCATTCTTTACATGACATCATTTCATTTACATATTATTTAAAAGCCAGATTAATAAAAAATTATTATGATTCGAAAATATATTTTCGAATCAGAAATTTCAATTGGATTCAGAAAAGAAAAAAACAAGAGCGCAATCACATCAAAGCTATCATCTAAAAATTTTGAATTCAAACTCGAATTATTAAAAAAAAATATCAGAAACATCGAATTACTGCATAAACAAGTGTCTTTGTAAGTTGTTTATGTGAACTCAAAACTAAAAGATTTTTTTTTATTTTATTTCATCGGCATATCTCACTGAGAGAGTTCATTTTTACCGTCTTGATTTAATATTATTTGCATGCTTTAATGCCAGCCAATATATTTTCAACGAATGAAAGAGGAAATTCAAGAATTGTAATAGATAAAATTCAAAGTGAAAAAATATCTAGGTTTTTTTCAGTTTTTCCCCGTTTTGTTGATTTCACTGAATTGAACTATTTTAGAAAACTTTAAAGCACCAAATGGGTGCCGATTAAATACCACCAAATATCCTAAAAAGGATATTATTGACTAGCATTTGCTTCAAATATATTCAAAAAACGAAAATATGGATAATATGTTTTGAGGTTGACTCGCTAGAGAATTTATTTTCAATAAAATGTTACTTTTTAGGAAATTTAATACATTTGTATATATATTTCAATTTTTATATCAGTGCTATAATTTACAAAGCGTACTTTCGATTAAAGTTACCGGCAGAAATTTGCCACATGAAATATTTTCAGTCGTTTGTGATACTATTTATTAAAAATAAAAGGAGCAGAATTTTTGAATTTTTCTTAAAAAATTGTATGTAGAGATAGTTTGTAATGAAATTAGATCGAAGAAGATATGATGGATAAATGTAAACACTTAGGCAAAAACTAACACTGAATAGTTAGCTATCAAAGTTTATAAGATACAAAAAATATGGCCATTTTCATCTTACAATGTATTTGCTATATAAATCAGCTTTTTTTCCGAAAATTAACTCAAAACTTTTTACTTAAATTAGGATTTAAATTATTTTTAAATTATTCAATATGGTGAGTTAACAACATTTTATTAACTTTATTACAATGCTGAAAAATATTGTCAAATATATTTAATATTTGTAATATTTTAAAATTTACACCGGCAATGAATATCTTTAACAGCTTTATTGCTGATTAAAAGGCTTCTTGGATTTTTAAATTATAATATTAATCACAAATTCAAATATCAAAGACATATCAAGAAATTTATATCGCCAATTTGTTATAAAGCATTTTATTAAAAAATATTCGATACATTTTTGCTAAATCAGCAATTATGCTATTAAAAGTCAAACATATTGGAGTTTATTGAAAATCCCTGCTTATTTTCAATCATTGTCATTGGTCTTTTACTTTTTTCTCATAGTTCTTTCAAAATATTTTTCAGGTATCATTATTGATGCCAATCAATGTCATATGTTTATAATTCTCAGTGTCACAATTGTTTTTGGTCAGAAATTATACATAGCTTTTGAGTATGAATGTGTACCAGAGAAACTAAAAGAGTGACACTCTTATTTTATATTGATATTTAAAAGTAACTCATAAAAATTATGTTATTTCATTCTTTTGCAGCTAGAAGAGCTAGAAAAAGCATTCGCTCAAACCCATTACCCAGATGTCTTCACTAGAGAAGATCTCGCAATGAAAATTAATCTCACCGAAGCTCGAGTCCAGGTTAGTGTATACTTAATATTTAACATTCGGATGTTTTCTACAATTATATAACGTCTGCAACGAACAGGAAAATCCTGTAATTAGATGTTTTGGTGTAACCTTCATCCTTCCGCGCATAGAATTAGGAAGTTTCTACTCTTCAGCTTTCAACATTCATATATCATAAGTATTTTTCTCATCTTTAAAAATATTGAAACGAATTACTCTTGTTTAAATTTTTAAAGGGAAAATTTTTAAAATACTAACACGGGTTAAATGGTATTTAAGATTAGGCCATTCTTTAACAAAATACAATTAATCTCATTTAATATTTTACTTTTTAAAAAACATTTAACTAATAATACAAGATATATGTGTATAGATTATATATCATTAAAAAGGACAAAAACCGTCAACTTTAATCAAATTTATGTTACTTTTATTCTACAAATCGAAATTTATTGAGTTTTTTAAGCTGAAAAAGATCAAATGTCCCAGTTTTAAAATATTAAATTAGATTATGTGTTTGAATTGCATTGATACATGCAAATAAATAAAGTTTATTTGATGGTTCATAACTGAAATTTAAAAGTTACAAAAAATCCATAGTTTTTCGATTTCTATCAATAACATATGAACAAAAACTTCGGGAATTTTTTTTTATGTATATCGAATATCTTGGAAACAAAATTGTAATAACAGAGATAAATTTTAGGTTTATTTTGAATTTAGACAGAGTTTTACGATATGGAATTACTCATTGATAAAAAATTTTAATGTAAAAATAGTGCGAAATATTTTTTATCAAGTTGAATCGTAATTTAAGATTTGAGATTTTTGTCAACTTCCTTTAATGTTAGTTAAAATCAAACGATGTATATTACTAGATATGATTTGTGTAAGAGTTAGCTATATGGAAACCTCTAACATTCTTTTTCAAATATAGCAATTTCCTAATATAGCAATTGATGTAATATATACGTAAGTTCAATATATAGCATTTTTCCCAATGCTAGATATTCCCTGCTTTATTCCCCTTATCTAAGAGTGAAGAAATGCTACATTTCACGACTTCCCGAAACGGAAGAAAATAATATTTTAAAATTTATTTTTTGGAAAAATAAATCCTTTTTGGAAATAATAGTTTAAAACCAATCTAAGAAATAAGGCAATAAATAAATTTTAAATATATATATATGCGCACAGTTTATAAAAGTATTGTAAGAAACTTAAATACCAGATAACATCTTGTTTATATCTTCGCTTCGATGTAACATCGAAATGAGTCTATCAGCAATAATCTGAAGTATAGTAATTAAATTACATTTTTCTATTTGAAGATTTTCTATCAGAATTAAAGACACAAAATTTTTCATGGTTTTTTAAAATCACTCTTTGGGGATGCAATTTTTTGGGACAAAGATGTGACAATCCTGTTAAGAAATTGAGAAAAGAAATTAATTTTATTGATGACTGTTGTAATTTAAAAGAAAAGAACATTAAATTTAATTCAAAATAAACTATTTATAATGATTAATAAAATATGAAACTTAGACACCTTACGCAGAACTTAATTTTCTAAAGGAACTGAAAATATTTAATAGAATTTATTGAAATTTTTTGTTGTAAGATGAAGTGATATAACTATGAAACTAAATAAATCAACCATATACAGTGGGTAAAAAAAGTTTCCGTACGGTCACTAAATTTAAGAATAAATAAGCATAATTTGTAAAGTATTGCATTTTTTCTTTAAATACTGTCTATTTGTGTTGAATATAAGTCTATAAAAAGAGATTTTTATAAATTTTCATTTTTATAAAACGAGAAAAGCATATTATTTGAAATATCTAAGGTAAACTGAAAATTGCAGTGCAAAAAAAGTTTCCGTACGCGTTATGCAAATTCTTTCTGACGTGTTTAAAACATGCCTGTAGTAAATCTTTAACGTTAGAAAGTTAATCACTGATAAGACAACATCATATAGACAGTTGTTGAGTTCAAGCTTGTTCTTGATTGACTCAAAATGGAAGTTCCCAGAGCTATTCGGATATTAGTGATTAAACTGCGGAAAGATGGATTATCCATGAAATGGATTAGTGAAATGATTAAAAAATCGAAGTCTACCGTGCAATATATCATTAAAAGATATCGTAAGCTTCATTCACTTGAGGATAGAGATCGATCCGGGAGGCCGTCAAAATTAAATCGCGTGCATAAAAGAAACATCTTACGCCAAGTTCAAGAAAATCCACTAATTAATGCACCGCAGTTGGTAGCTGATTTAATGGTTATTTATAACATTAAAGTCTCAACTCAAACCGTGTGAAATGTCATTAAAAAAGTGGTTATCATGGACGTGCGGCCCGGAAGAAGCCCTATATAAGTTAGTGCAACAGGAAAAACCGCCTCGCGTTTGCAAAGAAGCATGTAAGCAAGCCATTTTCTTTTTGAGAATCCATTCTTTTTAGCGATGAATCAAAATTTAACATTCCTGGGTCAGATGGCCGAGTTATGGTGTGGAGAAAACCAAACGAACAAATACTAACTAAGAATTTATGCGGAACTGTGAAGCACGGTAGTGTTGGTGTTATGGTATAAGGTGTATGAGTGCTTCTGGAGTAGGAAATTTGCAATTCATCGAGGAAAATATGGATCGATATGGGTATCTGGATATTCTTAAACAAAATGTGTTATCCAGCGCATAGAAACTATCTCTTGGAACTAGATTTACTTTTCAGCAGGTCAACGATCCTAAACACTCCCCTAAGATTTGCCAAGAGCGGTGCCTTTACCATGTTAAACAACAACTTCATAGCCCTCCCCAGTCAGCCGATTTAAACCCCATCGAGCATTTGTGGGAAGAAATTGGCCGACAACTTAAAAAATATGACATAAAAAACAAAGTTGAACTCAAAAGGGCCATTAGTAGCATTTGGTGTGATATTTCTCCAGAAACTACAAATATAACTTGTAGGGATAATGCCACAACGTCCAAGAGAGGTGATAAAGGTCAAAGGAGTGTCCACTGATCATTAAATGCATTTTTCTTAAATGTATTTTGCATTTTTGTAAACTTTTTTCGTGTACTAGGGCACCGTACGGAGACTTTTTTGTTAGATGTTTATGGAATTTTTTGAGTTTTTAAGATTTATTTTTTAATATTTTCAATATTATCATCCTTTTAATGTGAATAAATATTAAATAATATTAGTTTTAACTCATTTTTAAGTTTTCATTTTTATCATTATGAATTTTGTGTGACAAATTAAACTTTGATTTGCATTCGTATCTGCGTACGGAGACTTTTTTTACCCACTGTATATTAAAAGAGAAAACGATTTAATCTAGGCCCAATTTTCTCCATAAGAAATGTGAATCAAACAGTGAATAAATAAGAACCATAAGAAATGTGGTCCCAAAACAGCGGCTAGTTTTGGCAATACAAAGTTATAGGCACAAAATTATTTTGGGGCTCCTCCTGCTCTGCCTAGAAGGATGAAATAGTTGCCGACTCAACACATCGTTTTATACCGAGTACATTTTGAAACTTTCTGATGCTTGAGAAAAAAAGGAGAATGGTTAATGCGTGTATGAAAAATCTCTATTGTCCAAATTTTTTTTAAACAAATCTTCCTTTCCAAGCAATATTTGATGGGAAATATTCTTAAAAAATTTGTCTTGATATAAAACATCTCATTAAAAGCTATTCCGAGTTAAATTTCTTTTTATTTTTCCTAATCTTTTATTTCCTTCTTTCTTTTTTTTAATTTTAAAAACTTTTCATGCCTTTGATTGAAAAAATTTCGGAATTTTCAGCCGGTATAAAATTCTATAGTATTTAATAGATGAGAATTCGCTTCTAGATTTAATGATAATTTCTCTGTCAATGAATTAATGAATTAATTAACACTGTTATAGCTTATTTATGACGAAAAGTAATTAGAAACTAATTCATAGACATCACCCCAAAAATTACGCATTCACAGAATACACAGTATAAGCAGAAAAAAAATTAATCTGATCAAAGGAAGTTATTTTAGATTCTAGCTACGTCAATTTGTTATTAAAAATAGTGAGATAGTGAGAAAGAGAGATATACAAATAGAAATAAAAATTTGACCTTTTTTTTACTTTGAAAGGGATTTTCTGCTTGTTTTAAAAGACTTATTGCATTTTAATGATTCATTTGTCAATTAAGATTTTCATTTAGTAATGCCAATGAATACATATATATATTCAAAAAAAGAAAAAGAGTTAGGAATTTATTTTTTAAGAAGAACAAATTTTTTTTACAAAGCACTATTGAATGTGTTTTCCCATTAATATGCATTTATAATTAGACTATTATTAGAAATTATATTAAAAATGTTACAAATTCATTACTTTCTTAATTTATTCAAAAATGAACGTAGATAAATATATAAAAAGCAATCCATTTATTTTGAGTGTTAACTCAAAGAACTTTAACGATTAGTAACAGTCATTTAGAATAGATGTTTTTAAAAACATATTATATTTTGTTTTAATCAATAATTTAAATTTCCAAGAAAAGTAATTTTCAAAAAAAAAAAAAAGTGAAGTACATGGAAATTATTTAAAGTCAGTGCGTATATATATTTCTTTTTTTTGTCAGTTAGGCATCAATTAAAATTTTACAACACACTGCTGCTGAAATTTCGATTTACCAGATTGTTTAAAAATAAGTGAAATAATAAATGTCAGTTAATATCTAAATTATCATTAGAAATAATTTTCTTTATTCTACGAATTTATTCATTTAATTCAGCCGAAACTACATTTAGAAAACTTAATGCTTAAAAGGTTGCTTGATTAAGGAAAAAAAACAACAACGTTAGAAATATTCATAACTGTCATTTCAAATACATTTTCAATTTGTGACTTCATGTTTGAAACTCCATTCAAAGACATTCCCAAAAAAACCAAAACCTGTCAAAAACGTAAATTGCAAAGTGAATCTTTTAATGCATTAAAACTTTTCAATTCGTAACTTCTTTCAAACCCATGATATGAACGCAAAACCTTTTTAAATGAAAAAAAAATAATAGCATGAATTCTTTGTAGAAGTTTTTATCAAAATAAATGCAAATTTTAATTCTGAAATGGCGCATAAATACATTTCTGAATTTCATAGTAGCAACTCTTTCTTAACAAGCAAAAAAAAAAATAATAATAATAATAATTTTTCTCTTGTCTGAGATGCAATGAAAAAATGCATTTAAAAGTTATTTATTAGCATTCCATAAACAAATAATGAATCAACGTCCGTTATGCTGTTTGAACTTCAAACATTCACAATTTTTTCCACCAAAACTCGATAAACATTTACCGCTCCTCCTGCTTTTTGTTATGATTTATTAATGCGATCGGACACGTATTAACAGAGCATTAAAAAGCAATTACTTTAGTATTAAAACGCATAAAGAAATTTCAGATCAGACGTCGGAAAAAAAGTCCTTTTATATGAAATGAATAAATAGCCTAATTAATGAAGTATAGAAAACGTACAAAAATTGATTTTTCACATCAGATAATCAGCTCTCTATCGCAGATTACTAAAGCGAGCCTCGAATGATAAAAAAAGGCAAAAAGAAATGGTATTTAATTATTTATTCGGGTTTCTCACATTTATCATAATGACACTATGTGACAAAAAACACTATTAGGACTTGTTTTGCACCTTTTCGTAATGTTCTTTGGCTATGATCTTGTTAAGTAATGACGAAAACATGGCTAGCGTCTAATTTTTCTACGCTGAAAAAAAATCCCGCTCTCTTCTTCTTTTATACCTAATTAAACGATTTTTTTTTCTTTGAAGAGGCGCGTTCGCTTATTCTAATTCTCGATCGAGAGAGCTACTTAGCGGAAATTCCATTCTCGGTCGAGTTAAACAGTTTAAAGCTTTTACGAAAACGTTAATTTTGGCGGAGAGCTAATATGACCGACTACAAAGAGAATAGTAGAGCAGGAAGACGCAACATTGCTCCTAAGGCGCATTAAATGCAGCACATAACGTCGTTAGGCGGCGCTGCTTGTAAAAAAAAATCTAATTCGGCAATGTTCATCAGTAATTTGGATTAAACTCGGCGCTGGGAAGGAACGTATAATCATTTTATCGCTTCTTTTGCAGACGATACCTTTTCCTTCCTCCGTTCTTCTTCATTCCATCAGTTGCGCCATTTTTTCCCCTAAATTCTTCTTTTCATCTTTTACCTAGTAGAACTTTTTTCTTTCTTTCTTTTTGCTGGCAGGAAGAATGTAAGTGCGTCGCAAATGCTGCATAATTACGTAGACTTCATAAAAAAAGTTTTAATTTCGTTAGTTGCAGTCTCTAATCCGTATGAACTATTCATGAACACGGCGTTTGTACTATAAAATGCCACTTCCTTCTTTATTATCAGCTTCTACGTCGCCATTTTTTTTATTTTATTATTATTTTTTTCTTTTTTCCGTGTTTTTATTTTTCGCTCGTTCTCTTGCACTTACACTTTTACAACCATCCTTTTCGTTTCGTTTTTATATTTTACCTTTTATTTTTCGCATTTTCTTGACAGAGAAAATCTTATAAAAATATTACTGACTTTCGCGGCTTAGGAAATCAATTATACATTCCTACGCCATTTTTTTCATCATCATCATCATCGTCCTTTATTATTATTAATTTTTTTTATTCTTATAATTTTTAGTGCTCTTTTTTTTTTTAGTCTTCATTTTGCTCTTATCTTTTCAAAAAGAGAGAGAGAGAGATTTTTAGTAATACTAATTTGTAATTTTAATAAAACATGACAGTGTCGTCGCTGGTTTTTAAGAATAGCATATCTTTTCTATGCAACGAAATGCAAATAGAACGTCTCTGGACGAATTTTGAAACCCTACTACTTCTCGTTATTTATTTACCTACGTCTTCTTCTTGTTGTTGTTGTGTTTTTTATCCCTTTCTTTCGGTGCATTATTCATTTTTGCGGTGTTTTTGAGCATGATTTTTTCAAACAAAACCCTAATGCTGCCTTTCATCTAGCAGGAGTATTGTGAGCAGCAGCAGCAGCCTCCAAATGTACCTTTGCTTCCGTAAGCCACTAATTCGATTGGCTTCTTTCGAATAGGGATGGTGTCATTTTTTATTCCTTTTCTTCATTCCAGGGCTGCCAGAATGGCACTTTTGAGGCCGAATTCGATGCAATTGGCCATTTTTAGAAGCGAAGTCCTTAAAAATTTTCATAAGGAATTTATAAGTTAAATTACCGTTTCTCGTAAATGGCTTCATCCATTGACTTCTTTCGAAAGTTTTATTTCATTTGATAGCTTAATTAGTTCGTTGTGCATACAACAATATATAACTGCTTTAATTTCTGTGTCTATTAATTTCCATCTCATGTTTTGAAACCAATATATTATTTTTTTTGATAATTTTTACTTTATATTTAATTAAAATTCGCTCGAACAACTGAAACTTAGGATTTTCTAATTATTAAGAAGTCCCAAGAGTTTTCTTTCTCATCGCACTATGAATGACCTTACTTGCCTTTGCTTGTGCAAACATATTGGCATATCTATTAGTCGTGTAGATCACTTGGTGTTAGGACAATAGGTCTTCAATTGGCTTAAAGCCTGGACTACATACCAAAAATTTTCTTTTGCCCATTTGGTGGGATTGGATAGACAAAATTTTCTATGAACTTTGTCCTAAAGGTGAAACAATAAATTCTATGAAATACTGTGATCAACTAGATCAATTAGAAACTGACTTAGAAAAAACCCTAGCCAGAATTAATGAACTGACGAAACGTTGTTTATCATCATGATAAAGTGATTAGTATATTGTGTTATAATTACATATTGTATTAGTCGAAAGACAGAAGCTCTGACAATTTAATTGGGATGTGTTATCGCATCTTGCATACTCTTCAGATCTCTGATTATTGCTTCTTTCTGTTCTTAAAAAATTCTTTTCGAGATAAGCGCTTTAAATCTATCAGCGAAATAAAACGCACTTCCAGGACTATTTCTTGTCCAAAACACAGTAATTTTGAAAAGAAAAAAAAGCATAATGAGTCTTTCTGTGAGATAAAAGCAGGTAATAGAGCAAAAAGGGTTCTTATATATATAAAAAAACAGTTTAAATATTATAAATACATTTCTTATTAGAAATAGGATGGGATACCCTAATAATAAAGTCAGTTTAATATAGCTAAAATAGAGGGATTAAGAAGGCTGGATGCGAAGAATTAAAGTGCTAGTGTTATTAGGTGTTTGAATGTATTTTGATCATTTTATTTAAAAAACTATTCATTGGGAAAAATTGGTACAATAGGCATCAATCAAAGTATTTTCTATAATTTTATACACATTTTCCTCAGTTTCATCCAGTAAGTTTTGCACAGGATTATCTTCGATTTTTTTGGATCTACAAGCCGTTCTTTGTCATTGACATCGAAATCGCCAGTCTTAAATAATTGGAACTAAAATCGGCATTTGGGATATGACGGTACAGAATCCCCATAAGTTTCTAAAAGTTTTTTATTGGCTTCTGCAGCAAATTCTTTCAAATAAACCAAACAAAAAAAAAGCAATGAATGTAGAAAATACAATTTGAAGCGTTACTTTATTGGGGTCTTCTGGCTGAATAACTCAATCTCTCTAAATGAAAACCTTTCGAAATTATAACAATAAAGTAATAGTAGGCTGGTATCAGCATGTTAATTAATACATGTCGCTGATTAAAATATATGTAATTACCTAATAACCTTTAAACATTAAACTAATTACTTTTAAACATTAAACATTGCTAATGCCTATCATGCTATATATAATACAGATGGATTTTACTTTCGTGGTAAAACTGACCACAACCCATTGCTTTTTGAACGTTTCGTCTAAGAAATAAATATGTTTCCTCACATTCCTAAATAATTTTGAATCGATATATAACATATTTTGAAGCTAAAATGTTATCAGTTTGATTTTTTTTCCTTTTTGATTTGGAATATGTTTGTAGGTAATTATACAAATTCTGAATGTTAACAAAGACACTGTTTATTAGACCTTATTTGGCCTAAGTTAAAAAAATGGAGTCATGTTCAATTTTGACTTCAAACTTTTTAAAATCTTTATCTTTGCAATCTTGGTGAAAATGAAAACATTAACTCCTGTTTTAGACAAAACTGTTTGATTTTTTAAAAGTGTTTTTAAGACATTGTAAATGGGAGATGATGATCAAATACACCCGCAACCTACCAAAAAAAAACCTGCTTTTACGAAAAACTATTTAAAATAATCTTAAGTAGTTAGTGGGATGTATGTATCCCGTTGGTAGTCGAAGGATTAAGAAGTTGGAATGGTTTACTTAAATCTGATTACGCGAAATTAACAAGAGAGCCCAAAAATAACCTATAATATGGGAATAATCAAGCAAAAAATTAATCAGCTTCTAAATAATGCAGAATGCAGAGTTAGTACTTGGCATTTTTCGATCGGAATTTGGCATTATTTTGCTAGCGCGATGTGGCAACCCCGCCTCATTCTGTGCCACCTTCTCGAGCTGTTCCGAGGAATCTCATTCTGTTTTGGAATGATAAATAAGACCTCTGTGAGCATCAGAAATGAAAAGCAAAAACGAAGCAGCTTATTGCCTGGCGGGAGCCTTTTAGGATCTGAGGCTGGCATGAGTTGATTTTGGAATGAGAGCAACCCACCGCAAAGTGATTATCATACCCCTTCGTTACCCGATGGAACACCATAGAATACCTTAAAAGAGCGTTGAAACATTTGTAAGAAGACCCGAGGTTGAATTTCGGTGTAACACTTGTTGACTTGATTTCGGTGGAGCACTTAGAAATTATCTGCGAGTTATGCAAAAGGCGGAGAAAAACACCGAAACAGGAGCTTTTTACGATGCATTAAAAGTCCCTCGAAGCGGTGGGTTTTGGGGAAGATTTCTTCATTTTTTATTCAGCGAGAAGTGCCTTTTATTACGATTCGAATTCGAAAGGAAAGTATGCACGTTTTAGGGTTAATAAACTGGCTGCTGTAAAAGATCGTTACATCTTTTAGGCAAGAAAGTGGTTTTCTTAATGAAGATTTTAGGGAAATATGGAAGAACAATTTTTGGAAATTATTACTTTGTTTTCTCTATTATGACTTTAATAGCATGTTCTACATTTAAATAGGAATTTAAAGGTCAATTAAGCAAGATATAAATTAAAGTAATTTCAAACCTAATGAAAGATGATTAATTCAATGATGCTTACCGAAAATATTATAATAAATGAATTTTTCTATCCGAACTTTTATTAAATTTTATATTTAATTACTTAAAATAGATTATTTCGAAGATGTCTTTAGCTACGTGAAATAGTTCTGAAAATTTTCATATATTTGATTAATTTCTATTCAAGTCATATGTAAATTTATTATAAAATCTTCAGTCTTAAATTTGATTTATCGTTTCAAAATCTTTCTATTTCTGTAAATATTTTCAATTATTCATTAATAATTTAATTTTTGATTCAGTTTAAAATAATATAGGAAAATTCCTCACATCTGAATTTTTCTTTTTAGCTGTGTTTTATGTTCTTAAAGTTTATTCCCTTAGTTTAAACTTTTATTTATTGTTTTTCTTTCGATATAACAATATTTCTTTGAAGATTTTATTTCTTGAATATCTATACACTAATACAATAGAATTTCATCTGCTAATTTCAGAGTTTCAATTCAAGATACAGATTGTATTGCTGCTTTTGAATACAAGTTTGATTTCGTTTAATAAAATTATAAATATTATAAGCAGAAAGATTCATAGGTGATTGCAGAATTCAGAAACGCATTTAAGAGATCAAGAATTCACTCACAAGAGTAAAAAGACCATAAGTAATAATTCAAAAATAAAAAAAAAATCTAATGAAGATGAAATATTTAGTTGAACTTATTTCTAATAACAGAAAGATTTTTGTGATTTATTCTGCAAAATTAAGATCCATTTATTTGTTAGGTTTCTTTTATCGCTTGTCAGAAAGTCAGAACTATAGGGAAGCTGATACATAGGATAGATCTCATATGTCAGTAAATGCAACAATGAAAGATTTTGAAGTCGTAAAAACTATAGTTGTGGTCAGAGAAAATTTAGCATCGTACAGTTTGTAATATTTTACATACGAAGCAAATGCAAATGTTTAAAAGATGACGCAATAAGAAAAACAATTATTAATTACATGTTCCTATAGCAATAATTCCAAAAGTTCCTTACTAATATTGTTTAGAATTGTATTATTGTTTCATTTTCATTTGGGTTAACTAAATTGAGAAAGTACTTAAATTAGCGAAACTTTAATTTTCATTGAAGATTGAAAAACTTTGACTGCTCAAATTACTTTTTATCGTTGGGACCGAGTTTCAATATTTTGGCTCCTAGTTTCTGAAAGCGACTATCAAGGATTCAAAAACAACTGCTATGAATCTAGTATAGCTTACAAGAACTTAGTTCACATTAAATTAATCAGTTATAAAGGCATCTTTATAGCTGATGATCAATTCATCAGTTATTATACTAGCTTGCATGAAGTGCAAGTTGATTAAAGGAATGTTAGTGAACTTGAATGTTAGTGTTAGTTAACTTGAACAGATAGTCAGTAATATAGTTTGAATGCATAAATACTGGCTTGACTGTAACTTTATTTTACTCCTATCTTTCAATTGTGTTCTGAAAAACACCATCCTTTTGAGGAGAGTGTTATTTATTATTCATAACTGACAAAAATATCGCAATTGCACATTAAATAGAAAGAAATACGTCAAAATTAATGAAATCCAAGTTATGAAAACTTCAGGTTGTATTAATTCAGCTTTATTGATATTGTAAACCATATAAATATATTTATCCTAGTGAATGATCAATTCAAAATTTATCTTCACCTTTAAATTAAGTCTGTTAATCAATACAGAAACACTAGATATATTTGTTTAGTTATTTTCAATTAAAAACTTATTCTTAAAGTCTTCAATAAATTCTTCTTTCTTTTCATGATCTTCAACTTCGACGATTTGTTACTATCATTAAATTTTAAACACTTCATTTAGTTGATAATCCATCTTTATCCTTATTTTCCTTTTGTCAAGAAAACTGTTGAAAGTGGATAGAAAGTCTTTTTTTCTAGTTGTCGAGGAACGTCCTGCATGCATCTACATACATTTTTAATTATTGCCAAAAGATGGAAAATATGATTTTTTCATCCACAAATTATTCCTAATTTTTTTAGTTACCATATTTATCAAGGATATGGAATGGAGGGGTTGTATCACTTGATATTTGTTTATACCGTTTCCATGCATTATAGAAATTCATAATAAAAATATTTTACTTCATTTTCCCAGAAAATATTGATAATAATAATTGTTTAGATTGATTTAAACCATACAATATGCTGGTTCCTATATATATATATATATATATATAT
>JAPMOQ010037330.1:1556276-1660770 GCA_026543055.1 Argiope trifasciata | reverse complement strand
TGTATATAAAACATGTAGATTCATAAAACTCCTTAGGGTTTTTTTTTTGTTTTGACGATGGCAATCCTTTTTTTTTCTTGTATATTTTGCATACCAAAAATTATTGAAATTTATGAACATTTCTTTCAACTGAATGAAACTGGGGAATGTGATTTCCTCATGCAGCATTTTTCTTGTTTTGATCAGAGGTTTGCTTTCTTTCGTTGTGATGTCGTGGAATCTTTTATTGGGCTAACCCATCATTTCTCGAGTTCTCACCCCAATTACGAAAATTTTACGAGAGCATTGATTTCTGCGGTGGAAATGAACGCGCAGACTAATGAGGAAAGGGCGGTTCCTCCTGGGAGCCGGCCCTTAATCTGCCTGGAGCATCGTTAGTGTCAAGCGGAGGGGCCCGGGCCCTTCATCATGGACCTCGGGCGAATGGCTCCCACGGGAAGGGGCCCGAAACGAGGTTTTTGTCAAAATTAAGCAACTCGGATCGCTAATCTCTTTCCTTTCCTCTCTCGATGGAATTTCCGAGGGTGAACCAAAGGCGTGAAGGGGTGCCGGAACTATTCATTCCGAAAGATCGGGCCACTATTGGCAAAAAAGCAGAAAAGTCGAATAATTCAATATGAGCCCAAAATTATCATTCGATAAATTGATTGATTTTTTTATATTCGAATATACAAGTCAAAATATTACAAAGTACAATGAGAATATATTTTGTAAATAAATATAAGCTGCAGATTATTTAGATTTTAGAACCCTCTATTTGTAAAAATAAAATCTAATTTGATAATTTTACTGAAACAAACAAAAATTCTGAAGATTTTGTTTAAATTTCTTATATTGTATTTGAATTCAAATCTGTGCTTAAAAGAAACGGCAAAAAATTATTAGTTAAAGGGAATTACAGTATCTTTATGCAGAATAATGTATATTAAAGCCTTAACGATCTAACAAAACCCAGATTTACTGGTATTATACATAAGAACATGAAACATAAATTATTCATACATAAGGAAGATTAAATTAAAGAAAATATGTTAAATATTCTTTTAGCCATAGAATCTTTATTTACCATCATTTATATGCAACGATAAAATTCTTTGATTCTAAAATTCTATGATTTTTTATTTCTATTATTTTCGTACATATTTATTGCGAATGATTAGTAATTATTGGTAATTGATATGTATAGATAACTTGCTTGTTTATCTTTCCTTATTGTATAAAACTTTTTAATCAATGGAATTCATTACACATGGTACGTTCTCACCAGCAATATGCTTTTAGCTGCAGCCTGATTCTATATTCTCAATCTTTCATTGGAAAATTTTCAGAGACCTGAGTCCAATTTCACTGATACATAGAGTCAACACCTTTTAAAGTGCGATTAAAAGTGAAAAGATAGATATGAGAAGCTACAAAACAAATATCGCAGTGAATCATACTTCTCTTTGATGCTTCTTCCTTTCCTAATCATTGGACGTACAATGCATATTTAGAAGCAGTGAAACCTTTAACTTTATTCTATCATTTGAAACCGATTAAATAAAAATGTATAATCCATCGTTTAAATAAATTGAATTTTTTGAACGAAACGAGGAATTTAATTATTACAGATTGACAAAAAATAATTTCCCTCTTTGAAGATATAAGTAGCTAAAAATAACGAGCATAAGGAAAAAATTTACTAGACTGCGGGAGTTATGCAGAGATGAGTTCTACAAATGAATTTAAAAACAAAAGTCACCGAGGAGGCTTACGTGCTGTAGGAATAGAAAACGAAAAACAGATAATAATGAAATCACACAAACAAAAAAAAATGAAATTTGCAAAATTCCCTTAATGTTCAAGAAATAAAAATTGCACATGCAGAATTGAATGAGATGCAATATGAACAGGAAATATTTATTACACGTGCAGACAGAATTTTCGGTGCTCCGACATTCACTATACTAAAGATATTAAATTGACAATTTTTGATAGTTTATATGAGATTTGAATTTGTACTCTCTTGCTATTAATAGTTTATGAAATTTGTTTTCATTTCGTACATTATTATTGCTACAAACGCTTTCAAACAGGTCAGTTTATTTTGCGATTATCCTATGTGAAAAAGATAATATAGAAACAATTTAAAATGGAGGAATGCGATTTTAAATATTTTTAATTACGGAAATAATCGTTTTAAGAACTTTAAAGTTATAAATGAACTGTAAGTATTTATTTGAAGAGCAAATAGCTCACGTAGAGTAAAAGAGACAAGTTTTTATAGTAGGATTTTGGTAAACATTTTATAATGAATTGTTTCCAAAAGATATTAAATAGCAGTTTTTCGGACCTATCATTTGATTTACTGATGATAAAAGATACAACTGAAAGAGATTAAATAACAATTCATAATGAAACAAATGGATATAGTTAATTTAAAAGATAATGTTTTATTTATAATGATTGCATATCTTGGGTATTTTTATTAATCACTATAACACTTTCATATTTTTTATTATTTCAAAGATTAATTCATCCCATTTTTGATATTTATTAAATAAAGAATTTGATATTTTTAAAGACATAAAAGCTATGAAAACTAATAGAAAATCTTACAAATTTTTAATAATGATAGTCAGCTGTTAGAAATTATCAGTGAATGTATAAATTGAAAGCAAATGTGCATTTGGATTGAACTATAAATTTCTTTTTTATAGTACTTTTTTTCTAGTCACGAGCTAGTTTCTTTTCTTCACTTTCAATTATTTCACTCTACCACTGAATGTTAAAACTTGAAATCATTTGAAGATTGTTAGAAAATATATCAAATCAATTTCCTTACCTTCTTGACCGACCTTAAGTATGTAATTTTTTAAATATTTTCACTCACTTGACAGATAATTTCAAAGTGTTGTTCAAAACAAGGCGAGAGCTAATGTAATAGAAGGGAATAAATGCTGTTCTCAAGCTTTTTCTACTTCAAAAATGAATCATTTTCATATTTAAAATATCAGTAAAATTGAAAGAATGAATTGAAATTAATGCTGTAAGAATATTAAAATATGCATTCAAATTTCCATTAATTTTCCATTCGAAATAAAAGAATTTCATTTCAAATTCAGTGAAAAAAAATAGATATTTTATATCCAATAAACTTCCAGAAACAAATTATTCTATTTTGCATGCAATAAAGCAAATTCAATGTTTCCTTTCCTGGTAATTTTAAAAAACAAATTATGCTATTTCGATTATAGGGATATGAAATAAATGTTTTAAATAAAAGTAATCTTTATAAACAACTATTCTAATTGAAACAATGAAGCTAAAATAATCTTTTAATCCAATTTTTCACAAACACACAGAGTTGTAATTAAGATAGAATATAAAAAATATGATTTTCCGTTTCGTTAATTTTTAATTTTTGTATTTAGTTATTGCATTTAACTTGGGCAAGAATATTCGATACAATATTGCTATTCAGATTTTTTTAAAAAATAAACCCTGATAAGATCTCAGAGACAGAAGTATCAGATTAACATTGTGTTTAAAAATCACTCCATAATTAAATATTGACTACCAATAATCAGGACAGCTAAAGGATATTTAACCTCGTTAGATAGCAGATTTATCTAGCTTTCAATAATAATCCTTGTGTCAATTTTAAATTTGCATTTATAATGTTTCCACTACGGTTTGAATTTTTAACGCACATTAGTACGCAAATATAAAATATTCCACTATTGTTTTATTATATTTCCATAAATCAATTATCTGACGATCACCTAATGCTCCAACTACTTAGAAAATAAGAGGGCTAATCCGATAAAATCAAAATCAATTAACGCATTAAATTTCGCTAAGACTCTTGAGGTCACACCCATTCAACCCGCGGTTGAAGGAGAAACAACTGGCTAAGAATAAGTACCAAGTCAGAGGCGATCGATGAGAAAATACGTCAGATAATGGCTTTTTATCTCTGCATTAAGGAAAAGGTTAATCCATCTCACCCAATTAAGATTGTATTGCTGTGTTATAACTATAAACTTCAAAATTAGATTTTAAAATTACGTTTTGAATTTTATTTATATACTATGTGAAACTTTTATCAAACAAAATAAATTTTTTTATTTAAAATTGTATTTTCTCATGTAGTATATTTACCCTTTTCTATTGCCATGAGTCATGTTAACTAATTAAAGATTTTAAGATTAGCTATTTAAAAAATCAGGGATTTTTTAATCAGTAAAATAAAGTTTCTTTAAATAAAAATTCCTAAAAAGAACTGTTGCATATATTTTCATGATTAATCTTGTCAGTTTAATCGTGTTTCGTGTTTCTTTTAACAAAAGATTTATCATTTTGATTAATTAAATTTTGCAAGAAAATATTAATAGACATAACTAAAGTTTGCAAAAAATTAGTTATATGAAAAAACATTTGTTCATAATTCAATAGATATCTATTCTTTACAAAAAGTATTTCAAAATCAAACATATGCAAACGATTTTTTTTTTTTCGATTTTTTTAAATTCTGCTTTTATAACATCTGTTTGAATTCCATGAATTATAAGTCCTTAAACAAAAAGTATAAAGTTAGATGCTACTTGATATTATAAGAATTATTAAATATTAAGAAAACATACATTCAGGATCTATTACAATACTTCAATTAGATATCGCATTTTTTTATACATTTAAACGATGAAAATTCGGTTTCCTAAAGTTAAAATTTTTACACCGTTTGGATGATATTGATGAAAAAATAGTAATATTTTAAATTAGATTATGTTATATAAGATCATATTTAAAATTACAGAGTATTAATTATTTATTATAATTTTTTCAAATCTTTGAAGTATTTATAAAGCCAATTTTATTACAAATATTGAATAAGAATATAATTATGAAATTCCTTGCAGGATAAAAAAACGAATTTAAAATTGTTGAAAATTTTATTTTTGACAAATCAAACAACTAATCATTACTTATGATAGTATATAAATAAATATAATTATAATTTAAAATCAAAAGAATGATTTTGAATTGATCGGAAGACCTTAACTTAATTGAAAATAAATTATTGTTATGAAAAATTCTTTCTTGAGTGGATCGTCTGCTTTATTATTTTATATCAATTAAAATATATCATTAGTTTGAAAAACTTATTTTTATTTTATTAACACAGAAAATTACAAAGCATACTTTTTTTACTAAAAAATCGCTTAAAACGTTTTGAATAGAAAGTATCGTTTTGATTCAATAAAAATTGCCAATTAACATAAAAAATTAATTTCAAATACGAAAGTAAAGTAGGTCTTCAATTGATGAAGAATGAATAAAGTCAAGTTAGCATCCGTTTGAATAAAGTACCGGGTGGCCAGAAATAAAACACCCCTACTCTGACCTCCCTGGATATCGAACTACTCAGTGTAAAGGCTTGAAAATTTGTGGACATACTATTCAAAAAATGGGGAAACGGATTTCACGAAAAAAAAATTTAGTTCCAGAAATCACCGATAGGTGGCGCTGTACCACTGGACGTATGCTGAAAAGACACAAAAACACGTTTTAAACACATTTTATTTGAAAGTACCAAGCATACATGAAACAAGGACGTTATCGATGCAGGGAATGCTGCTCAATATGGTTCCCTTCCTGAAGATGTAAAATGTGAAGTCTGTGGACAGCTTGTTCAACTGCGGATCGTAACTGGTCATCTGAGATGCTTCTCACATGCAGACTGATACTCTCTTTCAAATCTGCCAAGGTTATCAGACGTTCTCGATAAACAAGGTTTTTTAAGTGTCCCCAAAGCCAAAAATCACACGGATTAAGATCCGGTGAACGAGATGGCCAAGTTGTCGGAAACGCGCGACTGATTATTCTGTCAGTGGTGAAATGTTGGCGAAGAAACTGTTGCACAGGGAGTCCAATGTGTGGAGGTGCTCCATCTTGCATAAAAGTAATGGTGTCAAGGCATTGGCGCTGCTGCAAATGGGGTACAACAAATGTTTCGAGCATCCTTTTGTACCTGTTGGCCGTCACGGTACATGTCTCAAGGCCATTGGAAGTAACCTCTTCGAAAAAGAACGGTCCAAGGATGAATGTGGCTGTGAATCCACACCAGACTGTAACTTTCGGTGAGTGGAGTGGAATCTCTTGGAAGGTACGGGGGTTTGTCGTGTCCCATATGCGACAGTTATGGGTGTTCACTGTTCCACTGAGGTGGAAATGGGCCTCATCGCTCCACAGAATCTGCCACGGCCACGATGCATCCACTTCAACTCTAGCAAGAAATGTCAATGCAAAGGTCAGTCGCATCTCCCTGTCTGTGGCCAGCAATTGTTGATTAGGTCGGATTTTGTACGGGAAACAATGCACCATTTTTCTGAGTACGTTCCACACTGTGCTATAGGGAACACCCAAGTGTCGTGACACTGCACGTGCACTACTGCAGCCTAAAACATTATCCATTGACTGTTCAACAATACCGGTGGCAACATCTTCAACGACATCTGAACGAACCGGTTTGCGTCCTCGACCAGGCTGAACTCCAAGATGTCCAGTTTCCTCGATTCGAGCGATCATTCTCCTGAGAGCTTGTGGAAGCAATGGTCCCTTACGCAAATCCTTAAGTCGGCGAAACTCTCGAAGTGCTTCTGGAGCATTTCCTTTATTCTCGTAAAACAACTTCACAAGCAAAGCGCGTTCTGGCAGCGTGACAGCCATCACTAATAAGAATGACATTCCCCACCTTTTAACTTCTTTTATACCCAGAACATGGTTTCTAACCATGCTTTATGCAAATTTTTCTGGTTACAGTATGAAATTGCAGTTACAACGGGAGTTCTAGCTTCTTTACTATTTTTATTTTCCATAAGAGGCAGAAAAATTAAAAAGGAAGCATGGAAGCATTCCATTCCGCATAAACATTTTAATTTTTATTATTATTTGTGTCTTTTGATCATAGTTCCAGTTGTGCAGCGCCACCTATCGGTGATTTCAGGAACTAATTTTTTTTTCGTGAAATCCGTTTCCCCATATTTTGAATAGTATGTGTACAAAATTTTGAGCCTTTACACTGAGTAGTTCGATATCCATGGAGGTCAGAGTAGGGGTGTTTTATTTCTGGCCACCTTGTATATTATTTCACTCATAGAACAGGAAATTATTTTCCAAGTTTCTTTTTGCTGGAAGAACCATAAAAATATTTCATTTGTGCAATAAAATTGTTCTCACATAAAAGAAATGTTAATAGATTTATGAATACTAAAGATCTTTGACATATAATTATTATTTTCACCTAACAGAGTTTTTTTTCATTAAATATTCAGAATAATGCTTATTACTAATATTAATTAGAGAATATATGCATGAAAAAATTTAATGAATTAAAAATAATGTAACAATTTAATCTAATTGCGAATTAATTTCGAAAAGGTTTTATTATAATCACATTCTAGTACTGCTGAATTGAATAACTTGAAATTGCAATTCGATGTAATATTCGGTGTGATTTATCACAATCAATTACGCATCAATGTATTTTGTCATTGTAATATTTATGGGCTGGCATACTATCTGAAAATTGTAATTTGTAAGAAGGAAAAAACTCATTCAAACCTCTCTTCTTACTGTCTGACTTAGAGATACCACTAATCTGGCATTTGATTATTTCTTCCTTAATAAGGACCAACTGAGAAATGATTCCAAAATTTTTAAATTTATTTTAAAAATAAAGGGCGTTGAAGCATACGCTCATAATCTTTTAAAACCTAGTAGATACTCTCTAAACGAAATTTCGAAAATAGATATTAGATAGACTTTTAATTAAAAATAGTAAAAAAGTTTGCAATTTTTTTCTTTCGACTTTGTTTATATTATAGCTCAAGGAGAAAAAAAAAACGCAATAATACCTCTTTGGAATTTTTTAAAAATTAAATAAACTTTATTTTCATACAATATTTACTTTCAATGTAAGAAATTTTTTGAAACGTATAAATATTATATTTTTTTGTTTAATTATTAGATTGATGCGCATGTGCATTGCGAAGATATTAAAAGTAATTTTTATACATACGTTTTACTGCCATATAAGTTAGACTATTTTTTAAATTAAAATAATCCAATTAATTAAAATAGTTTCATTCAACAATGTTTTAGACTAAGAGTTTAAATCTGAGATGACTTTATTATAACAATGCATTCAAGTGTTCTTTTTCTTTAACTCTACTAATAATAAAGATAAATGTGTGTTTTTGGGTTCAACAGGACAGGAGCAACTTCACTCGATATTTACTTTGGAATGAGGAATGTAAAGCTCAAGATAATTTTTAAAAATTTTAATAGATTAAAAATTAAACTAGATTTGGGTGTTCCTTTTCGATAGCTGCCCACCCCTCAACCCCCCCCCCCCCCACCAAAATGATGCAATATCTTAAATGGTGACCATCTTCACCTCTTCAGTGCATAATTAAATTATGCATAAGAGATTTGACTGAAAAAAATAAAAAGAATTTACTCAGCCAATATTCCACGCAATTCAATTGATCATCAAAATTTGATTAGAATATCACTGAACAAATGATATTCGAAATACACAGTTGATGATTATACCAGTTTGTTTTAAATATTCTTATAATACGATAAAAATCTTATTTTTCAACCATTTAAAAAGTTTTTATCTTCATGTTATATACAAATGTATATATATGTTTAAATCCATAGTTCAAAACATTAAAAAAACATATAATATAATATTCATTTATTATTTATTTTCACAACATTTCTGCGAAATTTTGCGTTAATATCGTATCTCCAATTCCTAACAAACCTGTGACTAAAAATTATTTTTCCAGGTGTGGTTCCAGAATCGTCGAGCGAAGTGGCGCAAGGCCGAGAGACTGCGCAAAGAGCGTGAGGAGAAAGACCACCTTCCTTCGGATGAGACCCCACGCGACGACCCTGGCTCCCCTGAGCCTGCGGACGACCCCTCGCTCCTTCTGGCCCCTGGGGACAAGGCCTCCCCCGCCTCCTCCTCTCAAAGGCCCCTCACCGATGACGAGGACGCCGACAGTAGCGGCAGAGAGGACGACCTGTCGCCGCCCAGGGCCACGCCGGCCTCCGCCGCGCAAGGAGCCGCTGATGACGCGCCAGCTGATGCGGCTTGCGAGGTGAGCAACGAAGATTAGGCTTCACAAAGAAAAATAAAATAAATATTTCACGTGAGAATAAATAAATCGTATTCGGCTGTGTGAAATTTGTTTCCAAAATTATAATGACGATATCTGTTAAAAAAATTCTTGTAATGAATAAGTCCGCTTCATTTGACTTAGATATATATTTTTTAATTTTAATTTTCAAGCTTGGATTATTTAAGAATTCGTTTGTTATTTTAGAAGGATTGAAAATTGTTTTTAATGCTAATAGAGTTCTAAAAAAATAATTATTTTATCAGGATTTCGATTCAATCTTTTCGATTTTTTTAGCAAATTAATAATACGAATAAATAAATATGCATTATTTTTCGATTTTTTTAAGCATTTTAATGTAAAATTAATCACGGTTTTTTAACTAATGGATCCATCTCATTTAGAAATAATGCAACTGTCGGATTTGCTCTCGTGAAGCACTTCTGTCAATAGAGATATGAAATAAAAAATAAACTTTTTAAAAAACTAATTGTATAAAATTAAAACATCGTAAAAGTATGTGAATCTATATTTAAGAAGTATTAAAAAGGTTTAACTCTTAATTTTCATATATCATGGCATTAAAAATTATTTTGTAATCACATATGATTAAAATTTGATTCAGGTATAATTTTAGATAATTGTGTTCCGAGTGTTAAACGATCTAAATTCCTTCAATTAGGTGATCCACTAGTTCAAATATCGAATTATAAATTACTCATTAAAAATCGTCAATTTAATCTCTTATATGAGGTGTTTTAATATGAATTTTGCAACGAATTGTCCTAATTTTATACTTATTTTTCTCTGAATTTATTTGCAGAATTTATAGTTAGATATAAAAAGGACTAATAATTCATAAAAATCTAAAATACTCTATTGATATATATTTGAATCCACGTGGCAAAACATTTACTGAACAAAAAATGTCATTTAGTTAGTACAAAATTTCATATTGAGGCTCAACTATATTTTTCTCTAAACAAATTATTTTAATTTATGTCTAATCAACAGTTGTAATCGAACGATATTCAGAGCCTTGAAGTTCTAGTAGTAAAGTCTCAACCTGAAACTCGAGTGTTCTAGGTTTGAAATTCTATTTTATCAAAAATCGGCCTGGTATGTGGAGAAATAAGATTCACCAAATTTTCATTGGAAATAATTTCAATGCCTATGGAATGAGTTTCGCATGCAGGAAAAACTGTAATAAATAAAATTCGTTATTGTCAATATGGTTTTAACATGTTTTTTCCCTCCACTCTAGTTCTGAAAATGAATTAAACGCAACTGAATGTTTAAGTACTGATTTCGGCACCAATACATTAAATGCCGAATGTAATGAATATTCTATTTCACATGTTATAATGCAATATTGTTGATCTTAATTTTAAGTTAAAATTGTATCCAGGATAAAAAAAAATATAGCTTGGGGGAAGTTGGATAAAGAATTGGCGACAAAGATGTCGTCTTTATAATTTGATAATAAGTTCATCACAAAATAGTCTTCCTATTGCTTCAAAATGGGATGTTGATTTAAACATAATATTTTAATTTATACATGACGTAATTACAAAGAAAAATACAATTTTACATTAAAGTCAAAGTTACAAACAGCCAGATAAATTTGTTATATAATATTAGAAATCTATCCTTCGGAATAGAAGAATAATACCAAAATGGCAGAGAAAAAAGAGCATTTTGAACTAATATAATTTTTATGGCTATCTTTTATCTACTCTAACACTCTTTCATCTTTCCAGTGTGCTTTGATCAGTCTTGGATTAGATATATCATGTCTTCAAAAATAGACATGAATCCTTTTTAAAAAAAAAATCTCAGACGAAATAATTTTTTTAATTGATAATAAAATTATCTTTTTCTTATAGTTATAAATAAATAAATCGATTTAAAAACACTTATTTTATTAAAAAAATTGTATAAAGATGAATAAATGAATAGTGGAAATGAAGTATTTTATAAAAAATTATTAATAAAAGCGAAAAAAATAACTAGTAAAAGTGAATTATTTCATAAAACATTATAAATAAAAGTGAAGGTAAATTGTTTCATGAAAAATTTATATAAATAAGAATGAATGTTTGTCTACATATCTCTTATGCGCTGCCATATCACTCATCCGATCGCGATAAAATTTCAACTATTTATTACTTGCGCTTACGGGATGGTTATAAGGACATTGAAATTATCTAACATAAAAAATATTTTCGGATCCATTCACCGCATATATTAACCAAGCATTACAGCCAAAATAACTCTCCAAGGGGAAATAAAAAAATTCAGTAAAGATATTTAATTCAAGATAGAGGTTAAAATTTCATAACTATTGTACGTAAACGCAATGTGCAAGTCGTTCTCTGAGTTAACAACATTATTAGAGAGTATGCGAGAAAGTTTTGGAAAAACCAATACTACGAAAGTAAATATTATTCTTTCTATCATTCGTGATTAAATAAGACAGTTATTTCCAATTTCAAACGATATTTCCAAAATTATTATTTCTGCCGCAGCAACGTGTCGGGTACCAGCTAATTATAAATAAAAGTGAATAAAGGATTAGCGAAAATAAATTATTTCATAAAAAATTATGAATAAACGAATATTGAAAGCGAATTTTTTTGTATTATATATATATTATTTTATCTTAAAGTGAATTAATGAATAGAATCAAGTCTTTCCGAGACAGTTAAGAGTCAATGGGAAATATTATTTTTATCCCAATTTCTAATTTACAGAAAAAAAAGTTACTTTTTCATTAAAATTTATTACAATGAATATTATGCACATTCTGTCACAGAATGATTCTAATTTATTTGTATTAGTCACAAGGGATTTCGACTAAAATATTGTCTCCTAGTTTTCCATATGTAAAAGGAACCATTAAAAACTTGCATTTTTCTTGCATTGCTAACAATTCTATTTAAAATTTAGAAACAATTTTTACCATCGATAACATTTTATAGGTTTGACGCTAATTATTTAGAATAAGCAATAATCAATTTCTACTCACAAATCTCCATCATTAAGGAATTACTCCTTAATGTTACAAAGACAAAGAAATTTTTTCGTGAATAATTAAAGAAAAAATAGAAGATAAATCACAATAAATAAAGTAATAGTTATTAATAAATGGTAAAACAAGATTATATTTTTGGTTATTACTCAATATTCTTAACATTGGCTATGTAATTAAATTTGACTTTTCTAAAATAGCAATGTTTTATGGCTGACTGATATGACCTTCTTGTATTTTAAATATATAATAGCAATATTTTCATTTTGAATATATGTCACTTAAGTACAAGAAAAAAATCTAAGCTTCTTTAGATTTGGCTTTTTTTTTTCATTTTGTAATTTTCAGCGAGAAATAATTTTGTGTTCTATCAATATTTAGTTTCCCAGTATCCGCCTAATATATGATTACAATTTTATCTAAATGATAGCAGTCAAATCTGGTCATGACTCAAAAATCACAAGATGTGCTTCGAATTAATCCTAGTCTTTGCTAGAATTGTATTTTAAATGAATTGAAATGAAACGAACTCTAAATTTATCAAAATACTTTTAAACACAGAAAAATAATCATATATTCAAACTCACTATACTTAAATATGTATTACAATAATTAAAATTACCAATATCTCATAAGAAATAGAGATATTTATTATTTTAGGAATAGTTATATATGCTCTTTTCCTCATTAAGCAACATACATCTATTTGGTTTCGCGATTCTCTACAGATGTTATTTGCTGACAGCTTCATTCATTGTAGTAATTGTATGTAGTATAATTTGCAAAGGTAATCGGAGATTCAATGGTTCTGGGATATTGCGCAATGGTTCTGGAATATATACCACAATTGGTATGATTCAATGTTAATTTCCTTGGAATATGTGCAGTAATCACTGATTATCACCATTGCATTCTGTTAAATACTTAACAAAGCTCCTTCATTCAAACAGACAAACAATATTCTTGAATACAGATGCTTTGAGGACACAGTTTATCCATTTCCTAGATTTTCTTTTTTGGAATAATCATTGTTAATAAGTAAAGGATATTTTTTATATATATATTAGAATTAAATCACCATTTGCTCGTCAGTTTCCATTTTGGGATACACGAAATCTTATTTATTTTTGGGATTTTGTATTTTGGAATAATCAAAAATAAATCTCCCCTTTCTTTTTATTATTTAATTGGTTAATCGAATGAATTGTACTTTATCCGGTACTTAGATTGACATAATGAAATGAAAGAAATAAAAAAAATCCTAATATCTTATTCTTTTCTCGATTCGAATAGAAGAGTATAATTTATATGTCCCAATTTACATTACAAAAAAAATTAAAAATAATAAAAATCGGATGATTAATTTCTGAACACACTGCATTTATAGAAGTAAATAAAAATATCCCTACTTAGTATGTTAGAAATTCTAAAGAACCATTCGGCATTATCTACTGAGATAACGGGATCATTCGTAGCTCCAAAATTACGTGGTCTAGAATTCGGAATATATAAAGAATTCAGACTATGAGGTAAAAAGATTAGAGTTAAGAGATACAATCTAAGATAATCAAACTTTTAGAGTAGTTTTCTGATCATCTAAATAGAAAGACAGCTGTTACTAAGCGTAATAAGTACTTTATACTTTGTACTAAGCATACAAAGAGAAAGTAATGCAATCGTCAAAAAATTCAAATTCGAGAAATTCGACAAATTTCCTCAATTCAGATAGATCTTTTCGAGTTTATTTTAACACAATTTAGGAATTTTATTTTTCTACTTGTGTGCATGCATCATAACTTAAAAATAGTTTGAGATAGATTTATGAAATCTAATATAGAGATTATTTATTTTTGATACATAATTTATAATTAATCATCTTTCTAACGAAATCCCTATAGAGGAAGTGTTTCAGGTTGGCTAGCAGAGTTGAACACAATAATTACAAAACACAGAGATCTAGATAAACAAAATTTGGTACACATGTTTGATACCTAAAATTTTATCGAAATTTAAGTCAAATGTGTCAAAGGATTGGCCGTTTGTTTGTTGATACGTTCGCATGTATGTAAACTCCATAACTCAAAAACGCCATGACTTAAATAAATAGAATTGTGTATGAGATCGAATGACTACAATTACAAATTTTATCAAATGCTGGTTACAATGGGTCAATAAAAATGGTAACAAACTTAAAAGTTGCAAATTACAAACTTCCAGGGATTAATCAACAAAAATCAAATAGGGATTCAATAAAAATTATATCTTCACATCAAAGATCAGCTCTGTCCGTGCATTTGCGGTCTTTCCAGGGACAAAAGTTTTATGCAAGCGGGTAGGGAAATAGAATTTTTATTAGAGAATGTGCAATAATGGTTTTAGGGGACTACTCTTGTTTTCCATTCGAAATCGTGGAGGATCTTTCGATCCCAATTGGATCGGGGATAAGAAAAATATGAGATACTCTATGCATCCTAAATAGAATATTTGTTGAAGAAATCGATCTACTTTAATGTTCATATAATAATTAGCATTGTCTTCATGGTTTATTAAAAAACAATTAAAAGTAATTTATGTATTTTTGAGGTGTTGGTAAAAATGATAAATAAATTATTTTATCACTTTTTAAATGCTTTATTCTAATTTACCTTATTTCATTATGCAAGAATTACGTAGATTTCAATTTTAACAACTGGCGTTCCCATATAATCTTTGCTTACCAGATTGAAAAAACCATTTATGTCACTACATTTGCTAATATAACAATTAAATTTAATCAGCTAGTTTTACTAGATATCAGTAACTAATTTTTAAGAAGATGAAAATTCAGATTCTTGTGTTTTTTCATATTCAAATATATACTGTGATAATTTTACTTAAATAATTTCAGTCACAAAATTTTCAGATTAAACATTGTACCAAATCAAAACCCGCAGGGTTTTACCTCCCCTAAATTATTTCCAATTTTTGTTGAATATTCAAAGAAAAACAAATAAATTAATCAAATATTTCAGGATAACAAGAAAGTTTAATGATAAATTCATTAAGTTAAAATACTATAAATAACTAAACTGGATTCATTTTCCTTGTTAATAGAGGAAATATTACAATATTTACATTCGTCGAAGAACCTTAGAAAAATACAGAATTTCCAGACTAAACAAGATTTCATGACTAGACTAGATCAAAGCAAATAGAATGATTCTTGGCTCTGTAAATATTTGCCTCTGGTATTTTTAAATTTTATTCTTAGGTGTTCATACAGAAGTGCAAATATTTTTTATATAATCAGACCGCATACACCAGTAATTTATTGAAATTCTATAAACTACCTCAATGTTATTTAAAATATCAGTTTATCAACTTAACGACGTTGAAAGAATTTTTGAGTACAATTAAAAAAGAAAGATAAATAAATTTTGATCATAGAAAGTTTAGATTTTTTTTAAACTATAACCAAGTATGAAAGAAAGTAAATATTTGAAGGTTAAATTTTTTTTTTAAATGAAATTCGGAAAATTGTTTTTACATTTATTCTTTTCCTAAAACTAAAGAAGTATGTTAGAACAAAATATCCGAAAATGAATATTTTGTTTTTTCTTCTGAGATATAAGTTTGAATATTGAATACATTTCACTTCTGTTATTGTACCATTGAATATCTACTTGCATTATTTTCGTAATGCAACTTTTTGTTACTATTAAGTGATGTTGATAAAATAAACATCTATATATATAAATCAATATTTATTGAAATACTGAGAACTAGCAAGTTATACCAATTGGCCTAGATAGACTAGGTATCATATATTATAAACACTAAAAAGGAGTTATTAACATATGTTGCTTTCAAGTAAAAATCTTCACCATATTCGCTAAATTTGTAATTTGATGAATTTCGAAAGAAGATATATTTCGCTTCAACGAAAATTAAGGGTTGATCTTACTTAAGTCGAATATATTTTCCTGAATTCAGAACTAAAATTGTTTTGTTATGAAACATTTTGTCTTTACTTTAACATAAACTATTTTTAAAAGTAATGCTTACTCTTGATAAAACCAGAAGTTAAGAAACGTTTAAAGTTGATAATTGTTTCAATGATAAATTTTTAAGAGAAAATTACTACTATTAAGATCAGGAAAATAACGCAGAAAAGCAAGAATTAAGGTTGAACGAATGATATAAATATATCTCTATTTTGGTTAGATGAAAGAGCAAATTTTTATATTTTGTTAGCATTTCTGGATAGCTTATTTTGACGTAGTTGAAATGCAAAAGACCATGATCAAACAAAATAATTTTAAGTATTATGAACCAAATCAGCAATTTTTTTTTTTGTTATTATCTCAATTATTGTGTTTATTTCCAGTTCTTCATGTTCTCTAATTGGTTTATTTTATTTCTCAAGAAAGCAAAAATGATCGTTAAATATCTTATAATATTTTTTGCCTATTTAAGCTTTTTTAGTGTAAAAAATTTTCAAAGTTCATGAAAATCTTTGATATGTTTTTATAATTTATCACAATATGAGTAGTTATTTAATGAAAAACTAAACTTCAAGCTTATCAATAATTATTTTAATTTTGTTTATTCCTCAGTTAAAAACTCAAGTGCTACAACTTAAAATTTTTCGGCAAAATTTAGTTTGAGATATTGGTAAGTAATTCCTTAAAAATCGTTCTGAAAGCAATAATAAAATGCTTTAAAGGTAATTGTTATTTAAAAAGATAACGTACAGTAAATAGACTAAAATTCATAATCAAGAAAAATATAAACCTCTAAAGATGATATAATTTTTTAATCATTGGATTTAATTTGTATTTATGCATTTTGAATAAAGCATTAAACTTTTTAATTTAAATTAATATTTTTTAAAATTTATGTGAGTATAACATTTTCTTTTATTCTACTAATTATGCCTAGTTTTTTTTTTTTATCGAATCTCTTAAATGTTACATATTAAGTATATTATTTGGATCAGTTTGATAAAAACCAGTTTTAATTTTCCCAACTCTCAGTCAACTTCGATTCAATTTTTAATTACCAATTTAAATTAAACATTTCTCATATTTGTCAATTATATTTGCTGAAATGAAACACTTATGTGTCCTAACTAATGCTAACATTCTTTCTAATTTTCAGGGTTCTCTGGCCGTGATCTCTAAGTCCTCCTCTAGCTCTTCAACCGAATCTTCTGCGATTCTAGGAGGATCTTCTGAGCCTCTGAACGATTTTCCTTCTCTCCTTTTGTCCCGGTCACCCATGGGTTCCTTCGGAGGGGACGCCTCCCTTCTCAAGGACCCCTCAGGATGCCTGAGGCCGTCCTCCTTTCTCAGATCATCTCTCTTCTCATCTCTCTCCTCTGGGTGAGTAAATTTTTACTTTCTCCCAAACAAAGTATAGAGAAAGTCTAGTTATTGTCAAAAATTTCGAACTCGATTTTTTGAAGAATCTCCATTTTTAGACCCAGTTGAGTTCGAAAAATCCTTTTTTGGAAGATGTCTATTTGTCTGTGACAAAGATAATTCGAAACATGCTTTGAGCTAGACGGATATAGACAAAAAAGTTTAAAATCAAATTTATAAATTTCAGTCAAATTTTGAGCAAAATTTGGAAGAAGTCTGCCTATTTATCGAGATGTTCGAATACAAATAAGTAAGATAACTTCAAAAAGCAGAAAAGTAGACAGATTAAATTCTGTACTTAATATCTTAAGTACAGATTCGTGCCTAATTCTGTGCAAAATCCAATAATGGGTTGATTGTCTGACAGTATTTACGTTCAGGAACATGAGAAAGCGATAGTCCAAAAATGCAATGGCTTAAATATAACAAAATTAGTATGGATTTTTGCTACTACAATTATAGTTTTGTACTAAATTTGTGCTCCAATTGGTTGGAAAAACGGATTTAAAACATAAATTCGATTTTTGACTAATATTAACAGCATGCAGGGATTAATTGCCAAAACACTTGCAAAGGATTATACGATAGATTCAATAAAAATTCACGTCAAAATTTAATATTTCGACATCTTGCATGGTACACCAATACCATGCAAAGCATTCACTAGGATAACGTCTTTATTAGAGAGCATGCCGGATAGTTATAGAAGGACCATTCTGCTGGTTTTCTGTATGCTACTGAATTTAAGTCAAATGAAAGCTTGTATCACCTGGAACTTTATATAGGCTCATTGCCAAGAAAAGTTTTAAGCTTCATACAGCCATGTGAAAAGAATAAAACAAGTTGTAATATCGATGTTATGTCTCATGCGATAGTGTGGCCTGTAGGTAGTTTTTGTAAAAAAACCTCTTTATGTGAGACTCCTTTTTTTCGAATTGCGATTGGCCATAAAAAATATCAGTTGTAAAAAAAGAGGAATAGTTATGTACAATAATTATCTGGTACTTTTATACGGGTGTAATGACAAAATAGGTAAAAAGTCACCTAATAATCGTTAGTTGGAAAAATTGAAAAATCACCAAAAGCAGCCAAAAATGCAAAATTGCGTCAAATTTCCCTTAGTTACACTTGGCGACTTGAATCTTGAATGTAAAAGATTCATATCGCCAAGTGTAACTAAGGGGAATTTCACGCAATTTTGCATTTTTGGCGACTTTGTTCGTGTTTTCTTCACATTGGCAACTTTAGTTTTGTCATTCGCTTTGCTTGGCGATTTGACTCGTTTGGTTCACATTGGCGAGATCTTTCACCCATATACGGATTATTTTTCGACGTATTCGCTGCTAACATTCTGACATATGGCATGATGAACAAGCTTTCCTGTTCTCCCACGTTACCAATAGTGAAGTGAGGTGGATCCTAATGTTCCTTTGAAATTCCACATTAGTCCGAAACTTTCTTATTTTCTTTAACGGAAAGAATATGAAGTAGAAATGTCTAAACATACATTCGACAAAGCTATAATTTCGACATAGTAGTCCGCCACCTGGTTACCTGGAATTGAAATGTCTTCCATATCTTAATCAAAAGCCTAAATAAGATTTTCATTTGCAACAGTTTAACAATTTTGACCTCGTTCATGGAGCATTCAACTTAGAAATGAGAGATTTTCATCCTTTCTCTGAATTAAAGAAAATATCTAGGATGGCAAAATCAAAATTCTAGACTAATGAAGAGGAGTTTTAAAGTATCGTTAAGGCCTGTCTATCACATGATATTTTTTTTTTGAAGGGACAGAAATCCTGCTTTGATAATATGATAAATGAACGATGATTATATCTCAAAGTTACTATGATCTTCCAAAATATTTGCTAATGCATTTGATTCTCTGCATCAGTCTTTTCTCATGTCCATCGGCGCATGGAAAAAAAGCGACCTCTTATTTTCAACTAAATTAAGTCAGTTAACTAGACTTAAATTCTGAATGATGTATGTTGCCATCTGAGAAACAAAAAAAAAACCAGATTCTTATATAAAATATATGTTCTAGAAGCATGTTTTCAATTCAAATATATGGTGTAAATTAATTAAATGAAAGAATTTAAATATTCAAACCTCATCACATCAAATATATTTTCTTTTTATTTGTGTTAAGGATATTAGGAAGTCTGGTGAAGATGAATTGCTTTCACTGATTATATTTATTTTTATATTATCCATAACCATCCAATTCTCAAAGGAGTAATTCTATATTTTCATTTAACCTTCTTATTGTAACCAGAAAATTCCAGAATCTAAATTATTCTTAGAAATCGGAGTTACACAAAAATCACCAAACAGCACAAAATGTCTTAAAACAATTCATTTTATACTTATAAGTAAATACAATTTGCGAGAACTGCTAGCAGCTAGATTGAAGCAATAAAATATTTCAAGAATTTCTGAAAAATATTCTTCGTCAAAGAATCTGCTAATTCATCGAATCTTTTAAACTTCCTTCCTATGAAACAAGAGCTTATTATAAGATCCAACTCGAGCAGTAACAAAAAACAAAATAATACGTTAAATCAATTTAGCTTTTTAAAACACAATCTAGTAGATTACGACAAACAACTTCTAATTCCTTTATTACTGCAGTAACATAATTATCTTCTAGCGAGTTCAGAGCAGCAAAAAATCAATTAAGGCTATCAATTATCGACGTAAATAGATACTTTCTGCTCTCTAACGGGCAGCCATTCAAGCACAAAGAGCAAGAAAATTAACTCCTGCTGTTTTGTAGCTCCGGCAATTGAACTCGCTGCAGAAGAATCTCCCCCTCTTAAAAATTCTCCCTCATTCTTTCCTGGCTCATCCCTTAGTAAAAAGATCCGACAAAGATAAAGAGTTAAAAGGGTGATGAAAAATCCGTTTGTAGAAAGCGGACTTAATGCACGTGTTTTAATTCGATTAATTGGAGGTTATTTACGCGTCTGCACTTCCTTTAATTACCACAAAGGAGGAGGAATTTTCCCTCTTTTTGCCTGCTGCTGCCTCCATTATGGCCCTGCTGCCTCCCTGCCTCCTTCGTTTGGAGGAAAACAAAACGGGGCCGGAATCGAGTTAAGAAAGTGCAAAGTCTTAATTCGATTCAATTAAAAATTCCGCGCGTTTGTGTTCGCGCGCGGATAATTGCGTTGCCATTCCGTAAGAGAGTAAAAGTTCACATTTTTGCAAGAGAGGGCGGCGGTTCAATTAGAATTTGATGGAAAGCCGAGAACCTGGTCCTGACATTACGCCGGGACCGGCTGTCAACCCGATTTGCTGGAGAGCAGAGAAAATCCTTTCATATATAAAACATTTCCTTTTCAGCTAAAAGAAAAGGCAAGGCAAACGCGGGCTAATGCAATTAGAAACGGAGAAGAAAAGGCGTCCGTTAATGCCCTTTTCGCTCTCTCTCTCTAACTCACACGGCGCACTTTTCATTGGCTAATAGAAATCAAAGACATTACGTTGGCGCCTCAGTTGTCACTATTATTAGAGGAAAAGTTTTTCGAAAATTCCTGTTTAAAGAGTCAGTTTTATCCTTTAGGAAGGTAGAGGACAATTTCGGAAGGGGGATATCTTTTGGTTTGTCTTTCCGAGTCAAATAAATGGATCTTGGGAGTAATTGCCTGCGCAACAGATCATTGCGCACGCTTTAAGTGGATGCTTTGATTCATTGCATTATTCGGAACTGTCGACTCTTTATTGGAATCAGACACAATAAAACAAATCCTCACTTCTGATTTTCGGAATGAATTGATTCACTGAGTCCGTTTGTATCCAAATATACTCTTCGTACAAATTGTTGCTCATGAAATATTTTTCTTAAAAATCGGACAAAAACTATCTATATATTTTAATTATTCATAATGAAATTAGTTTTTATAGTTATGATGACTTAATAGTTCATTTGTTTTAATTATATTCAAATTACGTGATATTTTTTGCATCCGAAATTTAAATGTTATGTGAATTTTTTAAAAAAAACATTTTATGTAAAAAATACTCTAAGTATCTTAATATAATTTATTAACTGTATTATTTTACGTATTATAAATTAAACCTACATTTGTCAAATATTAATAAAAAATTAATCGAAGGATGTTACAAGACCAATATAATGATACAATTATTTGAAATATAACAATCTGTGTTACCTGAGGCATTATGATATAAATAGAAATTCTCGGTTGTACAAGACAAAAAGATGCTCAATAGATTTCAAAATTAAATAAGTAGGATTAATTTGGCCACCAAAAATTATTTCTATAAATTACATTCTAAAGAACATCGATTTCTTTTAAAAGGCGCATAAAGGAGAGTTTTCAAAAACTGATTTTATTATTTTATATAAGTTAAAAATAAGAAAAATAAACATTAATCCTCTTTGAATTCATAGCATAAATTTGGAGTTAATTCGAATAAATATATTATTTTATTCAATTACTTTATGTATGTGAATCGTGTTTAATATTTCAATTAGTTAATGCAAATGAAATCATTTGATATATAACAAGTTGTTTGTGCACCAAATTTTATATATATATATATATATATAGTATTTAATAGTCTATAATTTAATCAAAACCTAATGAGAAACGATATATAAAGAATAGAATAAAATATAAAATTTTACTCTGTAATTGCCATTTCTTTCGCTAAGGCTGTTTTGTACAGAAAGAAGTCAAATTCTGTAGATAGTAGGTATTAGTAACTGAATGCCGTAAAAAATTAAAAAAAGGAAAAATGATAAATTCTGTAATAAATTAATTGAACATTTAAAATGTGCTTTGCTTGCATGTAATATTAAAAATAAAGTAATGAGTATACTGTTACTAAATTCAAAAATAAATATTAAAAGTTCGGGTAATAATAAAGATATTTTAATAATTTGGAGACAAAATTCAATTACAGAAATGAATACAATTTTTTTTTCAAAATGAATTTGCATAACAACCAAATATTTTGAAATAAAGACATTATAATGTTTCAAAATGTAAGCATATTTAAATGTTTTCCATATTAAAAATGTATCAAAACCTTCAATTTTCTGAAGCTCGATAGTATAACAAATTACAATTTGGTCTAAAAAATCAAGTATTTAGGGTTAACAAAGATTTACATTGTTTCATATAGTCAGAAACGCAAAAAAAAAAAAAAAAAAAATTATTATAAATGAAACAAAAATCTATCTAAGTGTTGTTCCTTTAAATGGCATTATTGAGTACATGACATTATTGATAGAATACGAATTAATGAAATTAAAAATTAATAAATGCATAGACATTTATTAATTTCAAATCTTATTTATTTTACTAATTTGAATACTAATGGAATGAATTTGATACGAAAATTCCATAAAGTCGGTTTTCAAACACGAGATAATGTAATTTTTTATATTGTAGCCAACATTAAGAGATTTGTCTTAGTCATCATCATCATACTGAGTTTTAATTACAAACGCTATATTCAGAATATTTTTCATTTGTAAAATAATAATTTTTAATAAATTCATTTTAACTAAAATTAATTGTTAATAAAATTTTTAAAAATGTGATGTAAACATTGATTTTTATTCGCTTTTTAATTGGTCGAAAGTGAGTCATCTGATCCATGACATCTGAAGTTTATTTTATCCCGCTTGTTTGAAATATTTAATGAAAATTATCATTACGTCATAAAAAATATTTATATCACACTTGATACTGAAATGATGATAAAAAAATGAAAAGTAAGTCTTCAATTAACACCAAATTATTAACAAATGAATTTAAAGCAATATTGTATGTTAATTCTACTTTTAGACTCAACGTTTTAAGATAACACTAATTAATAATTTTCAGCATTATTTCTCCTTTTCGAATGACGGGAAATGTTAGTCTATTGGCTAACAACTACCTGAGTATCTAAGCAATACATGTGACCTGTATTGCTTAAATACTCTTACGGATTTCCTATCCTAATCCGTTAGATTCTTTTTACTCGTATAGTGGGTTTTTATGTTGTGAAAAGAGATTAGCACACATACGATGATCAGTCCTTTAGAAGATGACACAACATAGATTACGCTTACTTACAGGACAACACAAATACGACGAATATTTATAGAACAACTATTTACAAAAGATAACTATATACAACCGAGACGAACACACAGACAGGACCCAGCACTATTCTACTGCAAACAGTAGCGTACAATAACAGCAGTAGTCCACACGCAGAAACTCTGTAGTGATAACGTTCAAAACTCGCTAATCGGCCATACAGGATTCAACTGGAGAGGGAGTCTTTAAGGGATTCTGTCTACGCTTTCGTACGTCTCTCCCTAACGGGCTGAAACTACACCTCTGTCTCTTCTTGCTTTCGCTGCCGAGACACTACTTCACACAACGGGTTTACTCCTCACTTCAGGGCAGCTCCGTTCCCAACGACAACACAACGGGCTACGACACGTGGCACATGCTTCGTCAGAATAACCTCACAGGAACTCAGCACTCCTTTGTTGCTCCGATATTCTCCTGGCGATTCCTCTGCTCAGGACTCTTCTTCCAGTCTTCTCAGTTCTACTCGGTCTTCTAGGTCTACTCGGTTGACCACCAACGCACATCCTTTAGCTTCGCCTCTCCAACTTCAGATAGTTCCTGATGTAGCAGCAGATGGCGGAGCTAAAATCGTCTGGATCAATCAGGATCATTCTAAACACATCTCGGCTCCTAACGGACGGATCGGGAAAATTCTCGATGTTTCGGGTGCTATCCATTTTGTCACCAAAGTTGCCAAATTCGACACCAAATGGTCGACAGGTTTATCGCCAAGCTCTGGTATTTCTGACTCCACAATGGGGCACCATTCAATACAGATGACTGTAAATCAGTTTTCTTTAAGATGAGATTATTAGAACGGGAAGGCAAAATTACAGGTTCGTAACTATATTAATGAACCTTGTGTAGTTTCTTTAAATAATGTTTTGTTAAACGATATAAGATGAGGGAAAAAATAGTGTAGAAAGACAAAGTGAGAATCTGGAAATTTGAAAAGAAAAGCTGATTGTGAAGCTTTTAAGTTAGTGACAAAATGTGGAAAATTTACGCAGTATTTAGATATTAAATAATGTTCTCATTCTGGAGCTTTGAGATTTAAATTGGAAGTAAGCCTATCGGAAAATTTATCTTCCCACATGGAAAAATGAATGACCAGTCGAATTAAAAAATTCGCTAAATAGAACTAACGAGCATTGCATACAAATCGTGCAATATCAGAATTTGCGAGCTAAATTTAGTAGGGGACAAAGCCCTCTACTTGTTAATGAAACCAGTTTGATCAAAAGTATCTCAAAAATTTTTTATCTTTGCAAAAAAACATTTTAAGATATATTTTATTTGCTAATAACCAATGATGATGTCGTATCCGTGTTAACACGGAAAGGGGATGCAGTGGCTTCTGTGGGTAAAGACAACCGAACAACAGAAAGCAGAAGTCTGACTTTTCATTCAAATGAAGATAACACACACACATTCGCTTGCACAACCCCTTTTTAAAGAGGGTCTCATTCACACATTTCACAAATAGTACACAAAGGAAGAACAATACCCGAACCAGGACTCGAACCTGAGAAGCATAGATCACGAGGAAGACGCGCTACCCTTAAACCAGGACGCTGGTAGTAACCAATATTCTCAGTAATAATAAATTAATGTTAATTTAATCAATGTTTGTTTTGTTTTACTCACAGGGGCCCCCTCAGCAGTCAGGCATGCATGGAGAGCATGATGAACCCTGCCAACCACGGCCGCTTTCCCTTGCCGCCCATGTACTTTCCCCACCATCTCGGCCACCAGTTCGCCCCCTCCACGCTACCCTTCAAAGGTCAGTGGAGCTGTGTACGTATCCCTCATATCAACTCAAACATTTCTCTTTCTCTTCCTCATAAGCATTGTTAGTAAAATATTCAGATGTATAAATTTCCTCTTTATTTTAATCTTTAATGAATACAGTGTTGTTCTAAGTTTCATTCAATTAATGAGTACTGAAGATCAAGTGTTTTCCGTTGCAAATATTTCAGTTAGTTTATGCACTTATCTTAAGAATAAAGTTTCAAATTTAAAGTGAGGATTATTTTTTTACTATATATCATTTTTTGAAATTTAAAATGTGTCTTATTTATATAAAATTTTAACCAGTCAATTTATTATTATGTAATTTCTATAAAGAAAGGTTTATTATTTTCTATGAGATTATAACTAGCTTTTGTAATGATTATAGGAACGAAATTAATTTTTTAGTATAACTAAAACAGAAATTGTATGCTTCCACAATCTACTTTGAAAGATAGTAATTTAATAATAAATAATAAATTCTTCTTTTTACTAATACGATGATAAAGTCTGTCATCGTATTTAATTGTAAAGAAGTAATTCTTCTTTGCAAATTAAAGAAGAAAAAGAATTAATTTGTAAAGAGTTTATTATTCAGAACAAAGTATAATATCATATTTAGTAACCAAAATGAGAGAGATATTCGATAGGTAAAATAAGGAGTATAGTTTTGAAGTATTCAACAAATGTCCTCAATGAATAAAAATTGCATTGTAAGATGGAAATAATATTTTAATTTTATTTGCAAATTTAATCTAATTTATCTTTATGAGGTTACTTATAAACGGCTTAAGATTTTTTAAATTCTACTACTAGAAAGTGTTAATGAATTTTAATGGTAAGATATTTAAAAGATATTGTTGTAAATCTACTTTTTAGATTTAAATACATAAAATGAGAAAAAAAGCATCTCAATCACTGAGTTTAATTTCGAAATAATTTTTTTATTATTTGTATATAGTAACATTATAATTATATAAACTAAACAATTTTCAAGCATGTATCAAACAATTTCCGTCATAGAATAACATGTACCAAATATGTGCAATATTTATGAAGCAAATATTTAAAATTCTGAAGCAAAATTCTTGAAATTATATACATACCCAAAATTCAAATGTAGACCCTACAACAATAATTTACAAAAGAATTAATTTATTTCTAATAATCTTAATTTAGTCGAAGCTTAGTCCCATTATTAAAAATGCTAATTTAAGTTTTTTTTTATAAGAAAGGACAATTCAACAGTCAGTGGATGCTCTTGGATATTCTAAAGCACATATTTTAGGCTTACTTAATTTGGCATTTTATACACTAAAACAGAAAATTTAGTCTTATAGTTCATTCGAAACTCTTTATGTATTAGTGATGATCCGAGTAATGCATACGCAATTGAATTACTAAATGATTATATGAAACTTGGTTGATTAGTTTGTTCACAAAATATGGTTAATTCATCTGGTGATTCCATAAAGATATTGCTTTTTGATAATATATTTTTGATAATATATTTTCACGACCTCCTATGTTAAATATAATAATGAATCTATTTTTGAAAAAAGCAAAACATTTATTGTGAAGAAAATTTTCATCACCTTTGAATGGAAAATTTATTCTGAAATGAATACTTCAGAAACGAATATTCATCGTAAATTCATAACTCAGAATTCAACAACTCTAACAATATTTTTTTGTATAATCTAAAATAAGCATTTAGTGTTTCGTCATTAAATATCACCATGCTTTTTAGGAAAAAAAATCCCACATTTTTTTTGTATCCGTAGTTTTTTTATTAAGTATATTCTATCTTGAAATTGCCCTTAATTCTTCTTTACCTAATTTCAAAAAAGAAAGAAAGAAATAGGAATGGGTATAAACTAAAATTCTCAATCGCTTTGCTAACTACAGTTTGCGTATTGGCTAATTTCAACTAACTTATTGAAAAAAATATGCTATTTATAAATTATTAGCGAATGAATATTGGAAGAACGTACTTATTCTAAATTTGGATACAGCAAATATACCCATCTAAAACTATAGCATTTTCAATCACTACTGAGCTAAACTATTTACCTGTTTAAATCTTTCAAGAACCTGATTGGATGAAACTTCTATTGCTTTATAAATATCCACAATGATGAGAATTGAAGATCGAGTAAATATTTGCATTTAAGCGATTACTAAAACTGAGTTGTCAATGACCAAGGCCCTGTTTTCAAGCATTTAACTATAAATTAATAATAAATCAATTTAGGATAAAATTAAGTTACAAATTCTATTTTCATTAATATAGTATAATAATTAAGCAATGTTTAGGATCTATACTTATTAACAGACTTACTATCATATTAATTAATAATTTGATAATTTAAAATTAAATGCTTCAAGGTTAACACATTAATTGGATTATGAATTAAATAAACCTGTATATCGTCGCTGTCACTTCAAAATGTCGAATATCAAAACTATAAACAGCAGGTGTAAGAAATCTTCACGTAATAGCTCAAACCCTCAGCTATTGTTTGTAACAACATAAAACAATAATCTATAACAATTTGAGAGCATTTGAAGCTAATCATACAATTGCTTGCATGAATAAAATGTTTTTGCAAATTTGATGTACGACATTTTGTTTCGTTGGGGATGTTATTATTTATTTTAGACAGACTGGAATAAAGAAACAAAGCATCTGTTTCCTCACATTTCCACGATAAGTTATATTATTCCATTCAACCATTTGCGGACTTACTTAATTTAAAAAATTAGTCATCGTCCATAAGGTGATATAATATAGAAATGAATAATAAAGAAATAAGAAAGAGTTCAGTAACAGCTCTTTATTCGCGGGGTATATGTTCCATAAATACGCCGCGAATACAGAAACCGTGAATACGGAATGGTAATTTATATGGGATTATAGGGGATACGTTCCTAGGTGACAAAATTAAAAAAATACATAAAAAATCAATTTAATTGTTTTTGAACATTTTGATTAATTATCTTAAGGCTTAGACAATGGTTTGAAGAATTTTGTAATTTTCTCTTGTTTGGCAGTTTTTAAAAGCTCCTTCAATTCAGACTGATACGCAGCAGTCGCAGTAGCAATTTGCCTCTTAAAAATAAGACTTCGTTCCGTAGAAGGATCAATGTTCATAAAGAAATCGCAAAGCTCATTTGCCATTCTTAAACCTTCGCAAAGATTTTTCAAATTAAATGTCATGTTTCCAGTGCTTGTTGAAGCTTCTTCTTCATTGGGCTGTGAATATGACATTTCCTACAAGTCGGTTTCAGTCAGATCTTCATCTTGCGATTCAAGCAATTCCTGAATGTCGATTCTATCTGTTCGAACCCATTTCGTCCTATTCCATTAGTGATTTTGGCTATGTTTGCAGTTTGCATTTAACAACATACTTCAGACAAAGTTGTAATAGGATCTATTTTGCTTTTTTTATTAGTCCATTTGACGGTATTTACAAAGGACATTTGGTTGGATAGCTATTGGAATCCTTTTAATATTATGCATGTACTTATTAGATCTGCGAATATGGGAATTGGCTCGCATTTTTTAAATCCGCGAATAGTGAAAACGCGAATGAAGGAGCTTTTACTGTATTAAAAAGCAAATATATTAGCTGTTTAAAAAAAAAAGAAAATTATCGTGATTCAAGGGCATAGACTCTATACTGTAAAGAATCTATACCCTTGAGAAAATTCATATATAGCTATATGAGAAAACATCTAAAATAGTTGTAATTAAGGATGTTTAAAATTATTAATTCCAAAGGATTAAACTTTTTCTAAAAAAATTATTCTCTTTTTGTTTTTCTACAGCATTTCCCTTCTGCGCGTGTTGTCTTCCAAAACCCGTGACCTCTACGGCGGTAACTTCGGAGAGTTCTTCTCCAGACCCGACGTCGACGAGCGTCACAGATCTTCGGCGGAAGGCCCGAGAACACTCCCAGGCTCTACTGCAGTCAGCCCTGCTCACCAACAGCCCCCAACAACAGTCCGACTCAGCCTGAATATCAGCTCTTGCCTACTTAATTGAACTAAGAATAATTGCACCGAATTGACTCGACAACTTTGATTGCCCGATGGCTGCACTTTCTGACACAAAGAACTAATAAGACAGCCAATAACTAAAAAAAGTGACTATATAGGCAGTGCAGACTCTTATATTGGCGCAGCATAGCCGGAGGTGGTTCACGTGTCATTGAAGGACATAAATCAACAAAGGCAGATTCTAATAATTCAGCATTCTCTCATCTGATGCACAGGATGGAACGTTCGTTCAATAACTTAATAAGCAAAAATCTGTGCTAATGAAGCAAAACAACGGATAATGGCAATTCAAATAACTAGATTAATAAATGGTTATTTGTTGAATATTTTACATTCATAGAAAATTCATTTGTAACTCAAAATTATTTTACAGTTAGTGTACATTGAAAAAAATCACAAGTTTAAAATTTTATCATAAAAAAATTATCCATAATTTTCTGAAAACCATTGGTTCTAATATTTTTATTCATAATCAAAGAATAGTCGCTTAAGGTATTTTAACCATTTTTGTAAAATAATGTAATTAGTATCTGTTAAAATATTACTGCTCATTGTGTGCTCAACACAAGAATAGCATTTATCCTTCAAAAATAAAATGAAAGGAATATATAAATTGTACCATTAAATATTTCTTTACATAAAAATGATCATTTAAAAACCTTACTAGGACTTGATAGTAAATAATATATCTAACGTTTGAAAGGATCAAAAATGACGCATATGAGCATAAATTATGCAATTTGGAGTTTTCTTTTTTAAATAAAGGTAAACAATTGCTCTCTACTGGATAATAAAAGATGATACTTAACTATAGGGTCTTATCCTATAGTTGTAAAATGTTTTTAACTTACAGGTTTCACAGAATAGTTCTTTAAAAAGCAACCTTCAAGAAATTATATTATTTCTGCTCAAATCAAATAAAATTTTTATCATCGGTGCTGCCATTTTTAATTCATCCATTAATTTTTTACCCTGCAATCAATACATAAATAATATTAAAGAGTTGCTGATATCAAAGTTCTAAATTGGGATATAAATAAGTATGAGACCAAAATCTTGCTTTCTTTAAAAAATAAGGTCCGAACGATTTCCGCCTCAACAAACGTCTACATAAATTTTTAAGGAGATTTGACTGATTACTGTTAAAACAAAATCCTGAAAAATTATATTTGAGACGATTTGTGCCATTAACATCTTCATACATTTGTATTTTCAACTCATGTTTCTCTTAACACCATCGATTAAATCAGGAACTAATCATTTTGAAGCCTATTCAATTTAAAAGTATAACTGTTGAACTTTCCGATATAACTGTTACTTTCTGCATCAAAGAGAATCCATTGAAGGATGAATCACACTCATATTCAAGAACACTAAACGAGTGAGCGAGTCCATCGGGCAAACCAAAAGTTGCGAGGGAAAGGAAAGACTCCTTCTCGGCCAATCTGAATAAATGTTCCCTCTCTTTTTTCACGAGTGATACTCTCCCCTGCGGAATGACTGATCTTTCTACATCTGTCATAATCAAAGTTCCTTTCTGCGCAGTATGTGATGTTACTTTACACTCTTTTGGATGTGTTCTAACTGTTGTGTACTCTAGACTATACATTCCATCAACTTAGAGCTAGTCATTGTTTCGCAAATGTACAATAGCCATTGAGAATATGTGTTTGTAAGCTTATGGTTATAATTTTTTTCTCCGTAATTGCATTTCTTATTAGAAGAAATATTTGAGTCAATTTCGTTTTTTAGTAGTTCTTATTATATAGAAAAAATAATATCCATGCATATATATATAAATATAAATATATATTATAAAGTGGTAAAGCTTTAGTTCATCATCTTAACTCATTTGATTTCTTTAAATTACTGTATGGTTATAATTAAAATATACTGTTCAGAGTGCAAAAGAGAGCAAAGCTAGTGGTCTAAAGAACGCACAATTAAATTCGGTAGTATGAATTTCTGGGCATAAAAAAACAAATGACTCAAAAAACTTATTAAAAAAGAAAGATACTAGTAAATAGGTGAACATCTCATTTTTTAAACATAATTCTCCTATACTGATGATGCGTATTAATTACAAAATCCAGCTGTTAGAGGGACAATAGCGACAAACAGTTCAAATCAAACATCAAAAATAAAATTTTAGTCATATACAGAATGTACCTAAATTAATAGGCAAAACTATAGGTAAAATACGAATAAATAAGCATTTTTTTGTATATCTATGTAAAGTTGGAGATGAAAGGTTTTGGTTGAAAAAACAAGAAATTCTGAGCAATTGAAGCAAAAGCTCTTTACTTATTTAATATTTTAATAAGTGCACAAATGTGCCCCCACCAGCATCGATACATGCCTAGTAACGACAAGCAAGTAATTAGAGTATACTCTTTCGATGATGCTAGGTGATCCATAAATAGCTGCAGCTACGATTGCAGATTGCAATGAAGTTTCTATCAGAGTCATTGGAAGTTTGATAGGCAATATGTTTTTTTTTTGCCTTGCTTGTAATTATTTCATTCACTTTTCATTTCCAGTGGCATATTATTGTACAAAAAATGCTTCTTTATATGTATTATATCTACCTTTAAAGTTTAGCCCACTGATTCAAGGACACCCTGTATATATAAAGTGAGTGCCAGTTAAAAATTTCTGAAATACAAAAATGTTCCGTCTTATGCAATAATTCTATGTTCCTAAAGGTTTAGAGTGAGGTGGGATCTCAATTTCAAAACTTAAGGTTTCAGAATTTAAATTCGATTCCATTAAAACATCCGCTTTATTTGCCCTTGATGTACCTTCTTTAATGTAGAGGATTTAACGCGGGTACATCGCTAATGTGGAAGTTTCGATATTGTCACAGATGACGTCTTCTTTATTCGACCCTGATTTAAAATTATAAACCTCATTCAAAAATAACTTTTGTGGTGATTTAAAATGGAGGTTGACAGAGACTAATACCATATTTATTTATTTAGTATTATATCTCTGAGATTAAAAAATTCAGCTTCATTCAGCGTCGTCTGTTTTCTTATGTTGCTGAAACTTATACAACCTTGATTTGGCCTTTTTTTAAGAGCTCTAGCTTTCATTTTCTATTGTACCCTGAATTGGTATATTTGAATTCTAGTCACTCTATTTAATACAATATATCATCTTTCACTGAGCAGGCTGTCATGGGTTTAAAAACCAATGTGGTATATGTATTCATTTAATATAAAATAACGAAATATGTCTTTCCACATTAAAATCTCATTCGACATTTAGAAAAGGAATTATCGCAAGGATTTTATAAGAACAAAGATCTTAATCATTTTTGTTTGCTTTAAAATTTTTTTATCAAGTTAATTATAATGATAAAAATGTAAGAAATGTAAGAGATATCCTCTCAATTTTCGATATTTTGCGGCTCAAAATTTATGTCCGACAATGCATGATCTGAATAAATGAAACTAAATTAAAAAAGGTATTTATATTTTTCCTTCATTCCAATTAGTTTCCAGAAAAAAATGTTATGACTTTATTTATCTGCAATAATTTTTATGCTTGTTTACTTTTTTCTCATGTCGAAAGGTTCATTTTTATTCAGTTTTGAGTTTAGCAATAAATTTATAAAAGCATTCATTCAACAAAATCAAAATATGTTTGAATTTTACAGCAAAATATTATATTGATTTATATAAAAAATTATTATAATTTTATTAATTTATATAAAGGGAAATCCTACATGTTTATTTTTAAATATATTCTTAATAATTGTCTAATTTCCTCTTCAACCGACGACAGTTTAGTACAAAGATATTCCTTTGTTATTAGTGATTTTGGACTGTGATATTTATTATACATATGTTATCCACTATATTTAGTTGCATTTATGAATTTGATTACCTGTTTTGATAACAAATCTATTTTATTTTATTTTTCAAATTATGTTTTATTTGTATGTGATTTAGATCTTTTTATACATTTTTCCTTGCACTGCTTAAGATTATTCGTAACAATATGTTATAAACAACTGATAATCTTTTTTAGTTTCCATGTCGCTAATTTATAAATTTTGAATTCAATTTCCTTTTGAATGCATGCTATAAAAATATTAGAATTGCAGAACAAAAAATAGGTTTTAACAATTTTGTGTTTACCAAAAATTAATAATTATGTGTAATTAAATTTTATTTACTTAATATATCAAATACTTCACTGACGATCGACTATTACTAAAAATAAATGAAATTTTGAAAAGACGATCTGTAAGCTTTGTCCTAATCCTGCTAAATGTTTCAACCCTACAGAAATTATTTAATCTTTAAAAATCAGATAGTGATAATTAAATCCTCCCTATTCGGAGTATAACACAACAAATATGGAGTGGCCAAATATTTTTTTCGTTGAAATATAAGTAAACAAGAAGGCAGATTAATAAAGATTTAATATAAATGAGCATCTGTTAGAAAATAACTATCAAAATTATTTTTCTTTTTCTTTACCTAATAAATTATAAAAACTCAAATGCCGAATTATGATATCACATATTAGTATTTATTGCAATTCCGATTCAAAATCAGTATGAATTATAACTATGATTGAATTACTTAAGAAAAATTATTGAATAAATTATCTTAATGTTTACATTAAAATCAGTTTTCTTTTCCTTGGTTTTTCTTTTTTGTGCAGTTTTAGAATTTTTGGTTTTACGGCCTTGTGCATTATAGAAATTTAACATTATCAAATAAGTAATTAGTACTCTGAATAAAGATTCTTGAATTTTAACTATCCAACTGCATGAAAATCTCAAATTTCTGTTATATGCAACAAAAAGGAAGAGAAAAACTTTATATTGAAAACAACTAAAAGCAAGAGGACGAATAAGTAATTGAATTATTCGTATTAAAATAAGAAGTAACTAAAAAATTAAATCTCTTATTCGTCGAAGAAACTATGATATTCCTAACTCAAATTCGTTTCTGCTATGCAGTACTTTTATCAAATAATATTTGCTGTATTTTTGACAATTGCTATGCTTCAATGAAGAAAATTTTGGATTTTTTATGTAATAATGCAAAGTGAAATTTCACTCTAGTGTATAATATTCACCTTTTATATAAAAAGGAGTGGAAAATAAATAAATATTATGACCTGATTTCGTAAAAGTTTTTCTTTAATAATTGAAGGGTTTGCTGCAAAAAGAATATAGCTCTAATTTGAGGAAACCTAGAGTTATATGCATTATCATGCAGTAAAAAAATCATTGTTCATTTGGTGCCAAAAAAGCAGGAACTAAGATGCCCTATCTTAATTCTCGCATTACTTAAAAGCTGAGCTGTCTCTCTTATTGAAATTTAGAATTTCCAGATGCCTTTTAGTCGTTCTGCAAATTTGAATTAGTGGAGCTACCTCCTTTTTGCAGCTAACCCTTCAATAGTTGACTATAAAATGCGCGACCAATTACTGAAATCTATATCAACTATTATGACCAAAGATTACTAATAAGAATTATATATTCACTCTATGTTTTTTTAATCTTTGCAATTTTAATATTTTACTGTGTATGCCAATACCACCTTAAATTTTTATTAATGTAGCGCTTTGTCGGCACGGGGAATCGCGTTTTGCTTCATACTTTGTTGCTAATCGATGTATGAAAGAAATTATTGTTATAAAGAAGAAAAATGAATGTAAAAAAATTAATATTTCTTTGTCGATAAACTGTGTCTAATCCTGTTACGAGTTTGTAAATAAGTAATTCATAAATCTCTGTTAAGATACATGTTTAATAAATTTCTTCAATCATTTCATTTGCTTGTGTCTGATTCATTCTATCATAATTTTTTCTGATATGATTAAATTTATTTGTAAAGGCCAATGAAGGAAGAAAGAAGTAAATAGTGAATAATTGAAAATTTCTTTACATTTTCATTCGCTAATTAGAACAATTTGTGATAAAATATGTATTAGTTAACAGCTAGTAAAAAATACCATGGATGAAAAATACCTTTAACAATCGAATTCATTAATTAAAAAAAGAATTAAACGATGTGGCACTCTTTCTCCATGAAAAAATTATTATTTACTTGAAATCCGTGGTAAGTAGATTGTGGTTTCAAAGCTAAATATGGTTTTTTTAAGTGTATACAAAGAACTGTAAATTCGACAGTTTAAATAATACTTAACTAATTTCTCTGTCCAAGTCTAGACGTCAAATATTTATAATAAAGAGCAAGTAATGAATTGTTGAAGCGTATTTAGTCACGGGTACTACACGAATTGAAAGTCCATTATACTTCAACTTGGTATAAATATGTTGCCTCGTTGGAAAATATTCAAAGGAAACTGGCGCTAATTGATGTTTTTTCTCAGAGGAGAAATTTCAGCTGTCATACCAATCACTGAAACGAAACTATTATTCAAGTAAATCTCATTTCAGAATAATAATATCATGCCTACAACATTGTTCTTATCATTCATGTTTCTTAACGATGCCATATATCACTTCATTAAGGCCAGATATTGTTCTTTCTTAAAAATTAAACAAAAATAAATTTAAAAGTTTTATTAAAGTTAAAATTGGCATATGCTTATGAGTTAAATTTCTAAATTATATGGCTACGATAGTAATTTGTGTTAACTGGTGCTTGGAAATTTCTAAATATTAAGATAGGTTCTTTGAATTTGCTTCAGCAGAAACCACAAGAACAGCCTTTTACAACTATAATGTTTACTAATTTTTAAATTTTTATTTATTTATTTACTGACGCTTTTAAACATAAATAGAGTTTTTTTGTTGTCGTTTCTTCCTAATGTATTACAAGCTGAAAATGTACACATTTAGATTTTTTATAAGCTGGAAGATTAAGATTATGTAACTAGATAAGATAAGTTACAATTACCACAAGCTGTGAAAATTGCCATTTTGATGCAGTATATACTGTAAACTAATTTCCATATTTGAGATACAAATCTAAGGTATGGTATCTCTTTAAGATAATTCTTAGAACTATTTTTAAATAGAGTTTCAGTCACAGAGCCTGAAATCATATCAATTATATTGTTAATACTTTTACCAATAGAAATAGTCTTGGATATGCTAGAAAATAGTCTTGGATATGTAAGCTAAACATGTTGAAGAGTAATTATAAGACATTTATAATTAAGCATTTCCATCTTTAATTTATAGGAAAGTGAAAGCCTATTTTTATATATAGCTGTTTTTCAGATTTATTACTGTCATACATAAATCCGCATCATCACTGAATCACGCTATCATCATAACATCACTGAAAAACAAATTTACATTAAGTGTCGTTGGTAGTAAATATATTTGGTGTAGTAAACTCTAAAGTTTACCTTATGATATTTTACCTGATCTAATATATTTTCTAAATATGGATTTGTTACATTTTTAACAATAATTCCTTAATATGGTTTACACTGCTTCAGGTTTTAAAATATAGTTTCGTACTCTTTCGTAAGCAATGACGTGTCTGAATCATTCATCGTTTAATAGAATGTTAGATAACTAAATCTGTAATTTACTTGAACTAACAATTAATCGAAGAGATAAAAAAAAATAAAACATACCTAAATATCTCATGCGCTCTTTATATATTAGGTTGGTGCGTATGAAATGTCGGATTCTTAAGTGATTGTATAAAACTGCATATCTTTCTTCAAAAGCTGTTTATTCAATCAAAGTATGCTCCATTCGCTTCAATACACTTCTCCCAACGAGATTTTAAAGCGTAGATGCCTGTCTTAAAAAAATTTTGGTCTTTAGAATTAATAAACTCTGATATCGAGTTTTTTAGACTGTCTTCATTTTCCTAGTGTTTGCCCCTTAAAAACAGCTCTAAATGCTTGAAAAAATGAAAATCGGTCGGCGAGAGATCCGGTGAATAGGGTGGATGCTGCAAAACTTCATATTCCAGTTCGTTCCAGCTTATTTCGCTCTGTCAGTGCGTGCGGTACCCACTTGTCCATCTTCTTAACCTTGCCAATCTCAGAAAGGTGTCTCAATATCTTTGTATGGTCAACTTTCATCCTGATAGCAAGTTCCCTCGTGGATACGGCTGGATCCGCTTCCACTAGAGCCTTCAGGTCATCATTCTTCACAGACGTTTTGGGTCTTCCGCGCGGCTCATTTTGCAGTGAAAAATCGCCAGTCCGAAATTTTTCGAACCAAAGCTGCACTTTCCGATCGTTAACCGTATTCTCCCCAAACGCTTGGTTTATGTTGCGTGCAGCTTTTGCAGCACTATTACCAAGTTTGTACTCATATAAGAAAATGACGCGAATGTCGGCAGAATTCATATCGGCAATAAACTCAAAAGAAATAACAAAAGGGAAGACCTTCGAGAAACCTATTTTTCTGAAATGAGTCTCTGGCAATGGACAATACGACTATGAATGAGGTTATGCCAAAGACAAAAGTATAACGAAAACAGGGAGACAAACGTCCGCATGTAAAGAGAATCCGACATTTCATACGCACCAACCTAATATATTTAAGTCCAATCAAGAATATACTTCCAAAATATTGTATTTCATCTAATTAGGAAGTTAAATAATTTCGCAGGCAAAGAGTATGTTTATATTCATATTAAATAATTCATATATGTATATTCATTATTAAAACTTGAAATACATCTACTCTCATAGCATTAAAAAAGTTAATCATTTTGTTTTAGATATTTATTATTTATTTATAGTATCATTAATTTTGGGGAATTTTAATAATAATTACATTACGCAAATATTTTATTAATTCACAAGTGATTAAAATCGAGATAATTTATATTTTGCTTAATTTAATTGGGTAATTTTTATTTCAGTTTTAATTATGTAGAAGTATATACATTTTTACGCATTTTTGGAGTCTTCCTTAAACCGGTATTTATCGATTTAAATTCTGTGGATAGTATTGAAATTAGTAGAAAAACTGCAACATCTCTCTAGTTCTGACTTAATCTTGGAATCAATACATATAAAACCCAGCTTGTCAAAATTGCTTACAATTAATGTCTTTATTTATACCAATTCTCATAAATAATAAATCATAATATTTTCTACAAATTATCATCCACTATTAATTAAAATATCTTACATTTTCTTATTTCGTTATATTTTAAAATTTTTTTAAGAAAACAGTTGAATAACATAAACGCAATACTTTGATTAAAAATAGGCTTTAGCGTATACCATGATTTTCAGTAAAAAAATGTATTTATAATTTTACATATATTTTTTTTATTATTTATTTGGCATAAAATTTTAAAACTGTGTTTTATTATATTCGTATCAACATATCTTTCCAATTCAAACTCAAACATTTCTCCTCGAAAAATTTGTCATTCCGAGGGATTTTGTGAATGAGCATTGCCATCCATACAATTATTACAAGATTTAATTGGATCTCTAGCCATATGAATATAAAGTTTCAAAATTTCCACCTTTTGCCCTTTTCATATATTACAATTGATTCAGTTTTACAAATTAAATGACACACTACTAGGTACAATTCAAATGGTGAACTAGAAATCCATAAAATGATGCTGGTTTGTAAATGAATAACTGTTCTTTTTCTTTAAGGAATTGAAATAGAAGATTAGCTTTTAGTTTTTATATAGTTCAATAACCAATATAAACGGAAGTATCATTAAACATATAATTTTGCATACATTAATAAGTATGCAATACTTGATAATAAGAAGTATTTCCATTTATGACATTTTAACATAACTACCAACTATTGGGTTGTTCGGAAAGTCATTTCGTTTTTGTTTTTTTTTGTCAAAATGAAAAGAAATTTTCGTTTAATGAATAAATTATTTATTAAATTATAAAATTGCCATTCTGGTCTAATACCTTTTGCCATATTTTTGGTAGTAACATGATTACACGCTCATAAAAGTTTTGGTCTTTGCTGTAAAAAAAACTGATCGAGGTGGTTTTTGGCCTCCTCATTTGAAGGAAAAATTTTGCAAATCAGTTCTGGTACTGATGTACTGTTAACACATCTTCTCCACACATATTGGCTAATTTATTTCTGGCTTGACAGCATTTTTACCTTTTATATAGCAAAAAAGAAAAAAATGACGAAAATGCTGTTTATTGCTCTCCATATTTAAAAGGGCACCATTCAAAAACTACTGCGAAGAATCAGCTGCACTTTTTCACACTCAGCTCTTAAAACATAAAATGATTTTGCGGTTTAAGTATGAAATTGGGTGCGAAAAATACAATTAAATCCTCTGTCCGGGAAAAACGAAATTACTTTCCGAACAACCTAATATATTGAAGCATTTGTTCAAATCCTGAATCAGTTTGAAATTTTTTGACTCATAGAACATCTTCGGTTCGCATGAAGTTATAATCAAAGCAAAATTTTTCACCGCCGATGAACTGTTTGTGGATCCAAACGAGCGAAAAAAAATTCTGAAATACAGTCTTACCACTGTATTGTGAGTGGTTCAAAACTTCTCAACCTTGCTTCTCATTCGAGTGACAGCTTCATACAGACACGACGTTCTACAAGAGACCGACATTTTCAAAGAGATTCAGAGGTGGGACAATGTAAATGTTAATTACACCGAACAGTATTAAGTTAATCATACTTTAATTTCCTTATCATATTGTCAGCCATTATATTTCTCATTAAGCTTTAAGTTACTTTTTGATTCCCTCATGCTTGTGAATCCAGATTCGTCAAAGAATACGTTCTGCTGGGCTAATTTACTTCCCCGAATGGTTTTTTTTAATAAACAAAATACATATGCATTGAAATTTGTTATAAAATAAACATCGCATACAATAAATTAATAGTATATCACTTTTTAAAAGTTTGAATTTGTTTAAAGTTTGTTAGAATGTGGATTTGTAATCGATTATTTACTTCCTTTCTAATCGATTATTACTTACTTTCTGTGTTACTGATATAAAACTACAACAGAGTTTCTTTTTTTAACAAACTTGCATTTAACGAATTCTATTTAACAGAATTCGTCTGTGGATCTTTGAGCTTGAATTACGTAATATAATTTTTATTTGATGAAGATTTATCTTCTTATGAAACAATAGCAATTTTTTTATCTGTCGATATTCCAACACATCCAATGAAATAACACATCCAGAAATGGAGGGTAGCATCGGAAAGTCATATGAGCTGTTGAAAAAGTTATAAAGTAATCTTATTTTTCCCACATTGAGGACGGTAATTTCCATATATCCTTTAAACAGGAAATGTTACAAAGTGTTACGAAATGTAATGATCACAGTGAATGATTAAAAAGTTAATAAGGGGAATATTTTTAATAAATTCCTAGAAAGAAATGTGAACTATATTAAGAAAGACATAACGGTTACAACAAACCTTTACAGGTGTTTTTTTTTCTTTTTGCGTCATTGCAACACACGGGTGTAAAGGATTACTGGCATATTTTTTAAAGTTCGGAAAATGTGTTTATACACATTACATTGGTTCTTTTTATATATAATTCCATCTTGTTATTTTATTCAAAAATTTCTTTTCGATAATTTTTTATTACATTTTTTTAAGTAGAACGATGAAATTTCCTCAAATAGATTTCACTTTTTATACACTGGTAGGCTTTAGATACCACTATACTGTTTATAAACATTTTCAGAATTCAATCATTGTTTAATCGATAATCAATTCAATCAATGTTTAATATTGCCGATTTATTAATATCAATAAATCGGCAAAAAAAAAAGAAAACCACATTTGCAATTTTTTAATAAATTGTTTTAATAAATATATATCAAAATATTGATTGCAAGAACATATCTTTATTGATTCCAGGCATGCTTCAATTTAGAATGAGTAAAAAGAATAGTATCAATCCAAAATATATATTTATATTTTCAAGGGCATATGTCACTTTTAAAAACACCCACCTAAAAACTATTCCGATTTCCCAATGCAGAGCTATTTTTATCCGAACCTTCGAGAAAGAGCCAGAATAACAAAAATCAATCATAATACATATCAAACAACATCACGTTCCATCTTATCATTTCGCAAGTGTTATCTTTAAATAACGCAAGTTTCGAACGAAAAGCAAAAGAAAATTCTTTTATCAGCAAAGGAAACAAAACGAATTTTCTCCTGACAATGGCTTCATAATTTTTTTATTCGAGGCCGTCTGCGAGGAATAAAAACGGGAGGAAATTCCTCGCCGTCACAATGGCGGAGGCCTAATTTGGCGCACAATCGAATCAGGACACATTGATCGCTTGACACGGGAGTAATTTGGCGTCCCTCATTCGATTAGGGCAGCGGACGGACCGCTCCAATAAAAGGCTACGAGAATTAGACGAGATCGTCGGAATTCGATCAGAAGATCTCGAAGGCCAATTGGGAGAACGACTTCCACTAACTGGCAGCCGTGGACGTGTGCTGCACGATGGGTCCTCGTTTTTCACTCGAGCATCTGGCAACGGAAAGGTCGCGCGGGAAATGGACTTCTTGTTTGGAACGAAGCCCTCTTTCCAGATTATTCGATGTCTAAAAGAATTAAAGAAGAAGCTAGGGGGTCTTTATTTTTTTTATTATCATTCTTCACTGACGTGTAGGAGTTTTATTTTTTTTTCTCGGCTTCATGAAATCACAGGTACGATAAAATGTTTTATAAGAATTCCTGGTATTTTTATTTTGCTTTCTGGTATCATTTTTGTTTTTATCCAAAGAGATACGGGTAAGTTAAAGTACGATAAAATGTTCAAAATATACATTTCCTTACAATAATTTTAGGTTATATTAAAAATCTTGCTAAACCCATCTTGAGGAATGTTTATATAAGTACCATAAAATTCAATAATGACAATTGATTAAAAAAATGAAAAGTCAATATAATAACTTTAAAAGACAGATAAATCGCAACAACAAGGGATTTAAATGGAGGATAAAATGTAATGCCAAAATCAGTTTAAATTACTTTAACATATTTTACATAATGGTCTACTGATAATATACAGAGAACCATGATAAAATCGCTATAAAATAATTCGCAATTATTTTATAGCGAATATATTGTGAAATGTATGATATTGTTAAGTCTTATAAGTTTTTTTTTAAATCTTATTTTGATGTTTTCACATATGAGCGACAAGGTGCTCAGGTATTTCAGCATTTTACATCTACAAAGACCCCGTTTACAAACTCATTTACCTACTAGCCAAAGTATCAAGCCCTCATATAATGCAGTGTGACGCGGTTATGAAAATGAAAATGCTCTTATCATACACATGTACAATGCGGCCCTCTGAGAAATATTATTGTCGTGGACATGTACACTGTGTGCACTCAGTTTGTTATAGTAAATCGTTTCGGGTTCATTTTTATCATTGCTTTCGATTTGTATTTTATGACTCAAAACCAAGTTTCATAATATTTAGATACAGTGTATAATATCAACAAGAACAAAATCCCGCGCCTTTTTATTCAATTCCTATTTCTTTTGTGGAGATTATCGAACGATTTTATCCTTCAGCACCTTTTGTTAATCAAGTCTATTACCTCTAAATGGGTTATGTCAAATATGCAATGAACAATATCTAATTTTTTTTTTCAAAAAAGGCAGCTTGGACAAACAACAGCAACAAAAACTGGGTAATGAAATTTCTGGTACAGGTGTAGTTCTATATCCAAGATTTAAGGAGATAAAGGTTATAATGGTTATACAGCAAAAGCAAGATATTTCTGGCTTACAAAGCTAAAAACACGTAAACACGGAATTTTTTCTAATTACATAGTTAATATACATGGATCAGTGTAAATTCTTCTGTTTTTTTCCTTACTATACATTAATGAAACACAATGTAATCCAAAAAGATGAACTTAATTTAATTAGTTTGTATTTCACAAAATATAAATTGAATATAATAATTTCCGTACCGAAAAAATCGGAAAATCCAAAGTTTTGTTAATCACCAATTTTCAGGCGACGATTTCGTAGACGAGTGCTACAGAGATTGTTGCGGAAAGGGTCTCAAGAGTATTCACGCCACTCTCCATATATCGAGAATATCTGATTTTATGGCATGGAATATTTTTTGGACGGAATTAGGCTTTGTTTTGGAGATTGTTTACATTTCAATTCAATCACAATATCTGTCCGAACTGTGAAATAGTCACTTCTGCGGTGCACTCATAGCAACACACGATATACGTTTTCGTGAGTGGGATAAATTTACACACCGCCTCGATATTTAGGAGTGGTTAAAGAAAGAGGGTACACGTTGCACATTTTTAACGCAAGTTTTTTAAAAATAACTTTGAAACTTTCTCTTTTCATTTATATGTAGATTGTTGTTGTTATTGTTAGTTATGGCATTTATCATAGACATGCCTGCTGACGAAAACAGCGATTTTAAACCGAGTTCGCGCAATAGCTTTGTGTGTAAAGGCCCCTGAGCATCCGAGGACAGAAATCTGGTTTCTAGCTGATATGAAAATGACACTCGCATATTCATTTTCAATACCGCTTTTTACAAGGAGGTGGGGGTAACTCATACACCCACCACACAAATAGTACATAGGTTAAATAATAACCATTTCGGAACCAGGACTCGACCCGGGATGCCCAAATTACGGGAAAAACGCGCAACCATAAGGGCACGATGCTGGCAAGTACATTTTTCGTATCCATTTAATACTTTATTAAATTCAAATTACTTAAATTGACTTCATCTTTTAGAGTAATATTTTATATAATACATTATCATCAATAGTTTTGACAAAATAAAAATGGTCCATATGAATGTTCTAATGCTATTTCAATTATCAATGTCATTCAGTTTTTCAGGCTCGGATTCTGTTCTAGAAAGTTAGATATTAATTAAAAATATATTTTTCACTGATAGGTAATATCTTCAAAAGGTGACATAGGGCTATTCCTTTACATTCGTGACACTCCCTCATTGTTATTTTTAATGAGGAATGGATAGAGCTTTCTTAACGTGTTAATATTTACTAACAGGAATACTTTGTGTGTGTATATATATATATATATATATATATATATATTGTTCGACCCTCTCAACAAAATAGATAATCTAGAAAAACACCATTAAGCACAAAATTACTTCTTAAGTTATAGATACTTAATTGGATGGATAACAGATTTTCAATTTAAGTCTAATTCAGATTTTAATGCTGTTTTCAATAAATCTGAAACATTTTCACACAAATATTACTTCGAATTTCAAAAAAAAGTTAGTTTTTTAGTGATACTAATTTTACTTCTGCACAATTTTCTTTAATTTTATTAGATATCTCAAATTAATTTCAGATTAATTTTAAGTCATTAGCTTTCACTGTTTTAGCTGTTGTGCTTGTCCATGTCCATATTGCACTGATATTAATATTCAATATATTTTTGTTCACAAATTATCGTTGTTATAATTACGAATACAGCAACATTCACACAAAGGAAAAATATTCCGCACATAAAAAGGTCACAACTACTTCAGGAACATCACAAGATCCAATATACCTATAGCAAATGGTTATCTTATCGGGTCAACTATTTGTCATTTTCTCATTACAGTCACGCGATCTTTCTGAAGTAGGTTTGATCTTCGATTGCCCACAATAATTGGCGTTGTGAACACAGCTTCATAATTGTGCGAACCCTGCTTGGAACTTTTTAAACAATACAGAATTAAAACCAATCAATCGTTCTTAAAACATTAGCATTCGATGATTTTTTTACAAATTGTTCGAATCTCCTACTTTTTTATACTAACACTTTTCAACGAAAATATTTTGTTAGATAAATATCATAATATTCTAGTTATAATTAATAATCAAACTAAAATTTAAACATTCTAGAATAAGTTACAGCATTGAGAAAACGACTTTCTTTGAATTCAATATTGTTAAAATCTCATTTGGTCAATAAAATAAAAGTACTATCTTTATCATTATAATTTGGCTATTATTCTGTAATGTTTTGTGACAAATGCCGCCTAATATCAGAAGAAAAGAACAAAAATCTCAAATGATAGTTGTCACTCATAACAGCCGTAATTTTTATCACAATACATTCCTAACATTCCTCGTTCTCTTACCACAGCAGACCGCAACAATCCCTACAAAAGTATAATCACACGATTGCCATTGTTACGGTACTCGTCGAATTTCTGTCACAAAAGCATCTCATCGATTTCGAGCCTGGATTCTTTGTTGAGCCCTTCTCCAAAAATCATATTCATGAGTTTTCCTTGGGCGGCAACCGCATGCCTCATGTTTACTTACGTAATCATCGGCTGCTGCTAACAGCTGAACCCGGTCCACACCAAATATCCATCCATAAAGAAGAAGGCGGAGAAATATTGAGCGAAATTGCATTCGATATAAAAACCGACACAAAAGATCTCAAATTTAGACGAAGACGCGATTTCTTTTCATCTAACTGTTAAGGAGGCGGCGGGCGACATCTTTCCGTGAGCGCGAAACATAATAGAAAGCCTTCCAATAGTGGCGTATTTACATTCGAATGGAATTTAAATGGGTTTCCCTTTAACGGAAAGATGCTAAAAACGCATTTCCCGGAACCCCCCTAAAAATGGAATAGAATAGAAATTGGGAGGCCATTAGGTTCTTATTCGTGCGGGGCGAGGCTAGAATGGCATTTCTGTCCTCAAATAAGTTGTCCTTCGATTCTTTTTTTCTTCGAGGTTCCGTCCGCCGACTGACAGTTGTTCGTCGCGCGAGGACTTCTTATTTTTCCTTTCCATCGTTTAGACGACAAATGGGGATGTTTGGATATTGCGAGTAAGTACCGCTCAGGTCGGAGCACTGTACAATGCGAGTATATTATTGTCCCAAAGCGATATAAGGAATTGATTATATTTTAAGGTCTTATTCAGTAAGAAAAATAATCATATATGTTTGATTGTATCAAAGTAATGTTGCATTTTGTTGCTTCGCTGTAATTAGTTAAGGCACGGTTCGATAGTCTTCGTGGGATGACGCTTTGGTGACAAGGTGATTTGGTTTTTACTATATTTGCAGTTCCAAACAAACAGATTGAATAAAAATATTTAGAAAAGTTTATGCAAATTTGGCCCAAAATGAATGATTAAAATTTATTTATATTAGAGTTGTTTCTATCCCTAAGTTTAATGAGTTTAGTTATTTCTATTTCAAAGACAAAAATTGCCAAACTCCAGAAATCGCATTTCATTCGATAGGTATTTCTGTGAAATTATACTTTTTGAATCACTTAACCTCATTATACCTTCTGAAAAAGGCGATTTAATGTACATTGCAAAATAAGAACCACTTTAATTCAAAATTTTTCGACTTATATTTAAAATGCCTAATACATTAAAAAAAATTATTCCAACAAGAAAAATTTAATTATAAAAGAAAATTATGAAAACAAAAAAATTTTTAATTTATAAATGCGTAATAAAAATTGATTTCTTTCTTTCTGTTAATTTATTTTTATTGTGGTTTGTTTATTTGAGCTTATTACTATCTTACAGTAACTTTTAAAAAAAATTAAACGTAGCATTTCTCTTTTCATGTGGTTTTAGAAAAGAAAGTTATTAATTTCAAGTTTTTATCAACTTAATTCATGTGAAGTCAGAATATAAAAATTAATTTTTATATGAAAATTTTTATTTCTGTATAATTATTTTTATTATACATCATGATAGTCATAGGCATCAATTACTTTTTAGGCTATGATTATTATTTATTTTATTTATTTATTTTCTGGACAAAGATTGCTCTGGGAAAAAATTCTTTATTTATATTACTTATTTAAAATTTGTATTGTTTATCGGATGGTGATAATTTTAAAAGTATTACGCTTCTGGTTATTGTTATTTCTTCATCGATCACACGCATTTTCTCTCTTTAGCTTCAACAAAATTGTATTTTGATACTTGAAATCGGAATTACCATCATGTATTACAACGAAATAATAAATGCATATCGTTAGCAGAATATTCATCCTATATTGCAATTTCTCTGTCTCATACGAAATGCACTATTTCAATTATAATGTTGCTTGGGCTAAGACGATAAACTTTCCTTACAGTTATAATATGCTTGCAGTAAAGCAGGATCTACAGCACGATTTCGTCGTTTTGCTAACAAATTCCGCTTTAAATTATTTTAAGGGATAATTTCTTAATTTTTTTCTAATTGGATGTTAAAAACGGGATCCATTTTTTGGTAGATGCATTAGGAAATAAAAAAAACAAAGAAATCAGTGATTATTTTAAGAAATTTCATATTAAAATGATTATTAAGAATAATTCTAATCAGATATTTTTAGTCGATAATCGTTTGTAAATTTGAAAGACTTCAGATAAAAAGTTCTACGGAAAATTTAATTATCCAATTGTTTTCTGGCATCCCCATTTGACATTTAAGTTACATTCCGTAATTTAATTTACATTCCGTGTAAATAAGAGAAGTTATACAAGCTGATATTTTGAGTGCAAACAAAGCAATGAATTTCCTGGAATATTATTTAAAATCTTTCTTTCTGCCATTCTTTACTGAAGTTTTAAGCGGAGCCATTTTTTGAAAAATCCAGCATTTATTTTTCTTTTAGAACAATATTTTTAGAAGCGTCCCTGGAAAATTTGAAGGAAGAATAAATTGAATTTTATTCATATAAATAATTTTACTCGTTTGTATAAATAATTTCATACATATATTAATAATTTCACACATTCATTTTATATATTAATTTCATTAATATTATATATATTGCTAATAAATGCGTAAAATATGGAAAAACTGTGAAAATGTGTACAAATATTTAATTTATGAGAGTACAATCCACTCCATTTTCTAGTCTAATTGAATCATATGATAAATAAATTTGAAATTCTGCAGTGCAAATAGAGGAATTGATTGCGGATCTTGAATGCTAACTTTTTATGGGATGCATTTCAAAAATTTGAAACAAGTCTCGCTGCTAAGTATCAAATATCATTTATTTTGTTTGCTGTTAACTAAATAAAATTTGAAATAACTGTATGAAAAATTTTCAATGTTCACATTCACACTAATGAGACACGTCAAAATTAAGGCAATTATTCAGCTGATTTCATATAATATTGATACAGATGTCTAAGTTTGACGATAAAATCATAAATTAAATTTCATTTATCAAGCAGGTTTGAAAATTTTTAATACTCTTATTCTTTGGTCATTTCGTGGCGAGAAAGTAAAAACAATTGTTGTTTTAACATTGTCAATGAAAAAAAGATAAAATCATGTTATCAGTAAAAAAACAGGCATAAGACTGGATTTAAATTTATGAAATTAACATTCCTTCAATTTGTTTCTCGCTTCCTTAAACTTGATCTCAATTTGTTTTTTGTTTTCTTTCTTTCAATTTATTGAATATTCAGTTATATCAATTATAATACGACTATGTCATAACCTCCCAAATCAATAAATAACCATACGCAAACTTTTAATAATTATGTGTATCAGATTTCTGTTTCACAGCATCTCATCTTTCTGCGATATTACGGACAATTCCTAAATTTTCTCACTGAAAGTAAATCTTCCTCGTCCCCCATCGTAAACCGTCCTTTCGTCTTAGCTTTCAGGGTAAAATGTCAGGGCCCTAAACCGGTTGATACCACTCTCTTGGACGAGATGAGTTGATCTCTTGAAGGAAGGCTGGACCTCGAAGATTTAAGTGCCACCTCCTCAACCGAGTGGAACCTGCGGTGATTTCGGTGGTTCCTTAGTTTCTCATGCAAATACTTCTTGATGTGGACCCTGGGTAAAGGTTTATCCCAGGTAATGTAGACAACTAATCACTTTTCAAGTTTGTGTCCTCCCCAGAAACTCATTTACAATTTGCTGCCCTCGCTATCTCTGTCCGAGAAGGCAACCCTGGACTGGAGTTTCCGGAGAAAATTATTTGTTTAGAGGAACAGAGATCCGGTAATTTAAGGAAGGCCAAACCGATCTGACTCTCTAATCCAGTCTGGATTAAGGTGTAGGAAACTGTATTTGGTGACTGCTATCAGCCACCAGTCTCTTCGTAAGAGATGAGTTGATTGGAAGGGCTGTTTTCTAGTTATGTTGGTTTTATCATATTTGCATCGCAAAGCGCATGGCATTTAAAACAACGATTAATATATCATTCATAAAATTCAATTAATCGCTAAGAGTTTTAAGAAAAGATATTTGAAAGATAATTTCCCCCTGTCGATTTCATGTGCTCCATTATTATGTTTTGTTCATTTCAAAAGAAAATCGGAATTTCCTTTACAAAATAATTATTTGAACTATGAATTAAAGTAAATCAGAGGATATTTCTGTATTCTTTCTTTCATAAGTTTGAAATATAAATAAAATCAATAAGTCATAAAATATTGTTATCAATATTGAGAATATCTCATTAAAAATCGATACGCAAGGACTATTATGTTAAGAAAATCATATATATATATATATATATATATATATATATAAAGAGAGAGAGAAATACTATATATATTGCGTTTACATATTTTAGTATTTGAGTTAGTTAAAACAAATACATGATTAAAAAGTAGTCATGTAATGAACCTTTTTAAATATTCTTTTTTTATACTTTATGAAAAATAAATTTGCTCACCATTTACATAATATTGATTATATTCTGTACGACAAATATTTAAAATTAACAAAATATACTTAAAGATTTCGACAATTATAGGCCTGAAATATCTTCATGCGGTTCTTCAAAATTTGTGGTATATATTAGTATTATGTTAACTACAAAGGCAATAAAATATTGCTTAAATTGCCATGATCTTGTTATGACCTGAAGTTTTGTTAACAAAATTACATTTCTTCTTGAGAGAAATTTTTGAAAATGATGCTATACAGTATTCGAACGAAAAATGATCTGAAGTCCCATACAGAAGTGATACCTATGTAAGATTATGTCCAATAAAACATTTTTATGTATTATAAAATATTATAAAAGGTTGAATATTCTTCTTTTCTTTTGATTGTAAAAATTATCTTAAAGTTCTTCAATGTAATAAAATGTGTATGCCCTGCAAAACATTTTCCATTTAATTCTATTAAAAAGTTCATTTGAGCATATAAAGTCAAAAAGACGACGAGCAAATATGACAGTTTCATTTGATTATTCTAATAATAAATAATTTAATATCATAACTTCATTCCAGCTTCCAAGAGATAAAAGCGCTCCTCTTTTTTCATTTACATTGCTTTAAAAAGCAAATTTTACGCTTCTTTAATATTCAAAGCTACAGATTTTATTTTACGCAAAAATGGGTCTATTGAATTCGATTTCAAACTGAAAATCGACACCAAAAAAAATCTAAAATTAAAAATAATGAAATACAAATGATATAGACTTTGAAATCAGGAGATATAACGATAAAGTCAAGAATTTATTTAAAAAATTATTGTGGTTTTAAGTCTAATTTCAAATTGATGATGAATGTGAATATCTATATCTATATCTATACTTATAATAAAGCTCAATGTGTGTGTGCGTGTGTGTGTGTGTGTGTGTTGGCGCTCTACAGGCCAGACCGTTGGACCTACAGCTACCAAATTTGGTACATGTATACCTTGGAGGTCCGGAATGTGCACCTCGGAGCCCCTTTTTCGAATTTTTAATTAGAATTTGAATTCATTAAAATTTAAGCGAAATTTTGGCGTTTTTTCGCTATAACTTCCGAAAATATGATCGCATAAACATAATTTTTACATCAATTTAAAGATTAAAAAATTAGCTTTCTAACGGTATCAATTTTTTTAATTTATAATGTAAGCTTCTATTTTTAACGAATTTTTAAAGAAATATTTTAACCATGTTTTTATCACGTGACTGGATAAAATAAAAGAATGCCGGAAGTTCAAATAAAAAAATTATCATCGCAAAATAAATCTACAGAAATGCAACTTTTAATCACGGGACTGGACAAAATAATATAAATATAAAATGTGATATTTTCTTTAAAAAATAAATGCAAAGCAAAGGTTTTTACAATCGTTTGCAATATCTCTATCATTAACTCAATAAATCTTCTTTATTTACGGTAAACCTGATTGAATTTAGACAGGATATGCATTGAAGTCCCGACTCAATGGCATATTTATGTAATCGTTTGCAATATCTGTATCATTAATTTAATACTTTTTTTCCCTTTCTCGCTTTCTTTAAAAAAACATATTTAATATTTTGGCAACATCACCGATTTTTTTTTAATATTTTGGAAGCATAATCGATGGTTAAAACTAACTGATTTATAAAATTAAAGAATATTATTAGGAAAAGGTGTACTTTTAGAACTTTCCGTCCATCATCTTAAAGAAAATATTAATTTCAGGTCAATCAATGCCCGGAATTACTTCAAGGCTAATGAATATGTGATTTAATTGAAAATTTTAGAGCGCTTTACTCATCGCGAACCAGCTGGTCGCCAAAGGCGGCTAGTATGCAATATAACTAAAGTCACGGAGCTAGTGCCTTTCATTATATTATTCCTTGCAGAATTTTTCAATTAATAAGTATATTATTAAATTAATGAAGAAAATATGCAATCTATTCATAAAGGAAGCAAATAAAAATGTGATATTAGAAATGAAAATGACAAAATTCTAATATATTGCTTAACATATTGATTGATATATCAAATGATTGCACAAATTTTTTTAATAGAAAAATCCAAGATTGAAGACAAGTTTAGCCATACCTATAACAAGGCTTTCTTTCTATATTGTTTCAAGAGGAATGATTTTTCAAAATGTAACTGGTTGTCATAAGCAGACTTTAGGTAATTTCAGTATCAAGTTTAAAAAGAAAAAAATACTCTCAGAAAAAATGAAGCATAAATTTCTCAAATAAGCCTAAAAATTATTGTTTTGTAACAAAGTAAATGTTATTGTTGAAAAGAAATCTATATTGAGAAATATTATATAAATTAAGATTTAACATATAAAGCCTAAATTACATTTAAAAAATTAATTCTATAATACATTGTATAAAATATTAAATAAAATTATAGCTATTATAAGCATAAATCTCATTTAGTTAAATGTTATAAAGAATCATGCTCAGAAGATCATTTTGTATGCTCTAATATCATTTTGTTAAGGTTTTTACTTACCACATATAAAAACAAAACTGTCAATATATTTCTAATTAGAACCGATTGATAAGAAGTTAATACAAATTCTTTTGATGATTTTCTTTAATTAATAGATGGCCGTATAGATTTAAAAAAAATATTTCCTATTTAAGAGATTTGTTTTCAAATATCTTCATAAAATTTAAAGACAGAATCAATTTAAAATAAGTATCTTAATTTTAGGTTCATTGGCAGCATTTTGAAATTGAAACATTAATGTTTTTTTATTCTACAAAAAGGAATGGTCAATTATTTCCATTTTATTCAATTTTTTATAAATGATCATGTAGATAAAATATTTCATCTTTATTATGTGAAAATATATATGGAAGATCATGTATGAATTTTTATTTTTGAAAAAAAAAGGATTTATCTTTCCATTGAGTGATTCGAAGGAAAAATTTTATTTCAGACATTATACTTATGAGGTAAAAACTGTTTTACAGAACTTTTTGATTAAAAACAATGTGATATTCGCTTTTCTTCCATGCATCTTAAAGCAATTTATGATACAATCGTTGATATAATTGCAATTTATATTATTTCAAAATTATGTATTCTGTTGCTTTTATTATGTGTTTAAACATGAAGAATCCAAAAGCTCCGCTCTTTCCAATTTATTTCTGAAATTTGATTTAAATCCATTATAAAAAAATTTGATATTCTTGTTAGATTTGATTCCAGTCGAGTAACAAGACTTTTTTTAAGCTAATTCTTATTTTTCAAGGAAGTTCTTTTTTATCCAGTGATTCAGAATCCTATGAATGATGCTATATTCTTATAAAATATTTTCACTTATTGTATCACAATATTCATTATTTTCAATTGCTGTAAGGCAAAATTGTTTCTCTATCTGGTGGGTTAATATCCTTTTCCTAGTTAATGTAGTTTCGAAAAATGTATTCTCTTCATGTTACATTAGATTAAGCCTTTTCATTTATTCTCTAATACTGTAATAAATATTTTTCTCCACTTTCTCAACTCACCTGCTAGTATTTCTAAAATATTTTAGTTTCGACTCATAGTTAAGTTTTCACTATCATATATCATTTGATAATCGAAACCGTTTTTCTAATACTGTTTTAAACCATCTTAGATAACTATTTCAGAGTTTATTTTTAAGTTGGGATTTATTTTCGAATAAAATACTGCACATAATTCTCAGTAAAAACTTTTCTCGAATTTCACCTTTTGAAAAGAATATATAAGAAAATTGAAATATTGAAGGAAATAAAAAAGACGAAAAATTTCCAGATGTAATATTGATATCATTTTGCAGATATTTGATGACTCTTCAAATACAAAATATCATTAAAGAACATAAAGCTTTATTTTTTTCTTTAAACCCTTATTCAATTAAGCCATCTAAAAGATGGCGTTAGATTTATAACTCAGCCCCTTTCGAAGAGGTCCAATCTGGACGATTCCATGGCCGGAGGGGGGGGGGATAGAAAAAGGAAAAAGCGGCCCCTCGATCGTGTCGGACATTTTCCTCGCGAGTGAAAATTGAATCCCAAATTCAATCATCGTTTTGCACTGCTCTCAAAACAAATTTGCAGCCCAAATTGGCTTCATTGACTCGATCAAGCGCCTCCAAATGGGAACGTCAGGGCCGTGATGAAACTGGCCTCGCTTTTTCCTCCCGCCCGGTCCACGCCAGAAATCAAATCACCGCTTCGGACGCCACCTTTGGCGACAGTTCTCTCCTACCAAGAACGCCAAAAGAAGAGATATAACTTTTTTTCTGCATATTATCAAAAACAAGCAATGCTTCATGAGCTCAGAACTTTGTAAACATTCTGAATACATTTATGTTATACAGTACACCAAAAATGCCAGCTATTTTTTGATAGTTATCTGTATTCTTTGGATTCACGGTTAAACATTTATGAACATAAAAGAAAAAGCTCTCGGAATATAAATAAGCCACTTTTCACTCTTTTAAAAACCATAACAATTAAACAATCGATACCAGTGAAAAAAAATTTGAAATTTTCAATTAGACATAAAAATTAATTCTTTTATTAATATTTCAAAGTTATCTTTGAAGATATTTTGAAAAGCGAAAACATAAAATTAAAAACTATGGTGAAAAGTTCTCCTTGACAAATGCTCATATATGTTATCAGAATTTTATTAAAGCAATCAAGAATGTTTTTCGTAGATAAAAGTAAACTATGGATACATCTTATACTTTTGGCGAAGCCCTAAATTTGTAATAAATTTCTTGAATTTTATTGAATTTCGAAGGGCCTATAAACCTGAAAAATTATAAATCTTTACTAATGAACCTTAAACTTAAATCCTGCAAAAAAATCTATATTCTCTGATATTAAAATTTCAAAAACGTATAAATGTATAAAAGTTTATATATTGTCAACAATGTAAAAAGTCAACAATTGTTGAAATTAAATTTCTTATTTAGCATAAATTCGTCTGTTTTTTTATGTAATTCTCTTAAGCAAGGAATCTTAAAAACATTTTCAACAACAAGAGGATAAAAATGTAATTATTTTTTGTTTTTTATGTTACATTGATTTATTATAATTAGGTTTATTCATAGTTCATCTTTAAGCTACCCAATGGCCATTGAGGATGTATTTCACCTTGTTATTTTCCTTGATTAATAAAAAATGCAACATAATAGGTGACATTTTACACTTTCTAATATGAAATTATTAAATTTATATAGTCGTACAAAATTAAAAATATCTTTTCAATCAGAGGATTTGGCTGAAATTTCTCATCACTTGATTATAAGAAAATAATTATCGTATGTGTAAGGTAAAAGATAACTTCCAAACTGTTTCCGTTGCTGCATTGAGAAATACAATATAATGAAAGAAGGATGAAGTCGATTTCAGCTACAACACGATCACTTGACAGATATAACTGCATACATGTCTGAGAATACCACTAAATTTTCAAGATGTGAAACATTGTTATTAACATTTTATACTGTGCATGCATTTTGTTTAAATTTTATGATGGATAAAGGCATTACTACATATAACTATTAAATCGGAAAAGAGATCGAAGATTGCCTTATGAAAGTATTACTAAATTTTCACTTGAAAATCATAAGTTATTAACAAGATACATTTACAAGAGGTATATGCGTTATACATACTCCTAGAATTTGAAATAATTATGCCTTCCTCATGCTGTCTCTTCTCCTTATTTTGACATTACGATTTTTCCCATTGTTGTTTATATTTATTAATTTATATATATGACGAAATAGAAAATAATATAATAACTAATTTAACAAAATACATTTAAAATGTTTAAAAAAACATTACGTGAATTTAGATTATACTTATTTTAATATTTCCATTAAGCATTAAAGATTAGATTTTATATAGAAAAGGATATTGATTAAATAATATTAAATCAAAAAATCCATGAAAATATTTCTTCATAAAAATTTAAGTTTTTATGAGGGATTTAGAATTACATTGCCAAAGGAAATATAATGTATTGCAGATAATTTTGCAAACATCAAAAAATCTTAGTTTAACAAATATATGTGTTATAATGTGCCTTGACTATTTACATTCGATTCTATGGAGTTTATGGCGCATCTCCAAACAGCCCCATGCCACGTTAGCTCATGAGGTAAAGCATAGTTAATTTCAGATCATGGAAGAAATATTACTTGAATAGCGATACTAATTGCAGTAAAAGTTGCAATATTACATGATCTGATTCAGTTACTGGACCTATTGTACACAGTTTATTTTACGCATCTTTGAGACGAGCGAAATTATAATAAAAATAAAAGCTTCTTTAAAAGGATTTTCTTCAAATAAAAGCTGCTTTATACAGTTTTATAATTAAAATGACGCTATTCATACCCCTTTAGAACCCGTTCTGCCAATAGGATTTTGATGAAACTTGGTATATATATTATAACGAAGATAGGGAAAAGATTTCTGTAATGAAAAAAAAGGGTTCACATTTTGGCCACCAGAGAATATTTTATAAAAATTCTTTATGCAAGTTAGTCAATCCTAGAAAGAAACTTGCAGTCAGAGCTCTCGAAATTCCTTCTGCGTGCCTTTGCCATTGTTAATTGTGCTTTACTGGTAAAACTATTTTATCAAAACGGCAGCAATAGTTTAGCTGCTCTGCATGAATATCATCGTTAGAAGAAATTGTGAAAAATTCCAATATCGGAGAATAGTTTAAAGAAGACGATTGTGAAATTTAAAGAGACTGGGGACTTGGGTGTGCTGCCAAGAAAAACGCGGAAACCGGTAGTGAATGAAACTGTTGAAGAAATCGCTACTCATGTTATTGAAAGAGCCTTCAGTTTCACCTGTTCTTCATCAAGTGTTTGATTGGTGTCATAGAAGTTACCTATCCCGTGATCGACAGTACGAAAAATTCTGCGGTCAATTTCAAAATGATATCCGTATAAGATCCATGTGGTGTGAATGCTGTATCCTCAAGACCAAACAAGGAATGAATTCACTTGCTTGTTTTTGGCGGGAAAAAATCGATAGTGCATGGTCTTAGAAAATTATATGGTCAGATTAGGCTAATTTTTCTTTAGATATAGACGTCAATAATTAAAATTGCCACATATAGAGTACTTCACATCCTATTATCCTTCACCAACATTTACTGAATTCTGATTACGTGGCTGCATGGTGTGGATTTGCTTCCGGATCCTTGGATCATTTTGCTTTGAAATTCTCACTCCTCAAGTTCTTAAAACATGCTCTGTCATGAGTGAGTAATACAATGAAGCAGGTTGGTCTTTGGAAGCAGGTTGCTTATGCTTTACAGAAATGACATCGTTTACATACCGTTGGCTTCATGCAAGAGGAAAATACTTGCTTTGGACTACAATTCGAAGAACTTCGTACTAATTTTGGAGAGAATGGTGTAATATCTAAAGTTTTTCTGGATACCTGACCTCCTTGCTCATCCAATTAAAATCGATATGATTACTGGTTGTTGGAATTCCTAAAAGTGTATTTCGCACCATGCACGCTATTATGAGAACTCATTGAGTACGCTATTATGAGTTTTCAACACATAATTGATGCCGATGGAGCATACATTGAGCACATTCTGTAACTGAATAAATTTAACGATTTAGTCAGATTTTTTATCTTTCTTTATGCGCTGCAATTCTTTCTGGTAGTCAAGATATGAACTATATATTTTATCGTATATATCTTTTCCTTATAGTTTATATAAGGAATATACCAAGTTCCATCAAAGTCAAAAAGGCAGAACGGGTTCTAGAATGTTCTGAAAGGGTCATTTTAATTATAACCACCCAGTATGTTTAAATTCATAGGGATATATTTTTCAAAATAGAAACGATTGTAACACTTTATAATTTACAAACTAAATCATATTTAAATTGGTTTCAGGTTCATGCATCGATATTCTTCTGGGGATTTTATTGGATATATTAAAAGTTAAGAATTCCTTGTGAAGAAATAGAAAAGAATGAAATCAAATTTCTTTATTTTGAATTGCGCATATAGGAATGCAACTTATTTTATCCAGCGTATTTACTTTTCAGAGCTTCACCAGACAATAATTATTTTTATTTTCGATTGAGCAACAAAGCCGATAATCAGCCACAAAGTCACTTCAAATAGCTATTTCTACTAATTATATTTGTAACTTTACAAATATCATTGTGATAATGATGATAACCCAGTCCTTTAAGAATTTTGAATTATGGAAAAGTTTTAATTTTGCAATCAAATAATCAGCTCATCAGATTTAAATTTTATTCAAGATAACCATGAAATTGGAGCTATTGTTCGTATAAATTGAGCACAATGCTACAGCAGTAGTGCTTCTCAAATCATTAAATGCAATAAATTCTCTTTCAAACATTTAACTTTTCTAATAATATGGGAGAGAGTGAAAATGAGTATAGTCATATATTTATTAGATTCTAAATAAATAAATGATTTCTCGCAAATACAGTTCTCTCCCAAAATATTTATGTATTTAAATAACTATCATGTTCATAATAACAAATTATTCCAGAGTTTTATTTATAAAAGAGATTAATAAATTAATATCATAGAGACTTATAAAATTTTGGAATTTAGCTTTGAAACAAATAAAGGTTAATTGAATAAAATTCGTTGAAAATATTTATGATGACGAGGCAGCCTTGGATTCTTTTTAGCCTCTCCGGAACAAACCTCAGATAAATTTATTTTTATAAAAATACCCGAAATTTAATATTTATAATTCAAAATATGTTATAGATGGCTCTTTATGAGCAACTACGTAAAAAAGCCCAATTCTCCAACTAATATACGTTTAAAGACATTTAGTTTTCCAACTAGAAGTATTAGCAGAAATATTTCGAAATTATTTATCAACATTTCAATAGTCAATAAGATTCTATCAATTAATTTGTACATTGAATTTTTTATGAATAATTAATTTTTTATGTATCATTTATTCAAAGTGTGTTTACGTTTTTGAATGTGTCCATTCTTTGATACTAGATGTCTATCATGATCATTGTCCAAGGACAGATTTCTAATTCATTAGAGATAATATATACTAGGTTGGAAAATTGTTTTAAAGTAATAGCAAAGAATTATGTTTAGGCTGTATACTGGATTTATATACTGTTGCAAAAGTTTTTACACACTTCCCCTGTTTTATATATATTTTACTAAATACGGCTTATAAAACATATACCTTAAGTTAATTTTTATAAATTTTCAACTTCTCAACATCTAAAACTAGTTCATCATGAAACTTTAAATAGTACTATTTTAGTATAATTTAGGTTATTTCTATGAACAAGATATGTCATTCGAAGATTCCCCGAAATAATAAATAGTACATCTTCAAAGTGGCAATTGATCAACTTTAAATATTAAAATACGAATCTTCTATCAAGGAATTTGTTTAAAATGCAAAAGAGACTTTTCTTTGCTTAAATTAGTGTGGCAAGAATATTTTCAAATATGATTAATAGAATTTGATAACAGTGTAAAAATCTATTTTCAGCAAAATGTTTCTTAAATAACTTTATATGTAATTATTTTCATCAATTGAAGCGGGGTTTTTTTCAACTTAAATATACACACATCCCTCAAGTGTCTGAAAAAAAGTAATCAAAATTAGAATGGACAATTTGTAGATAAATTTATTAGCTAAAGTGACCCTTTGCCCTTGGATGGTGACTCTCACTAACCATTCAAGATGGTGAATCATTTATATTTGTTTATTTTTCAATTTTGATTGTTAAAAACGCCTACGAAAGATGTAGTTTAATTTTTTAAAGAAATTCGACTTAAAACAATTTTGTGCATTTTTTGGAATAGTAAAATCTTTATATCTGGGGAATAAATATGCATTGAATTACTTTTTCCAAATTACAAAGAGTTAATAAAATACAGAAAACCTTCCCCATGAGTTGTGCATAGTTAAAATTTGTTCAAATCAATTAAAATGATGAAATTGTGTATTTTAGAGTAGATATTCTGATACCATCGATGAGTAAATTTCTTTGTTCCCTCCACAAAATCTATCTAGAGCTTTCTCTGTTACTGGAAGTGTTTCGAAAGGGTTTGTTGGCGTCTTTGCGCCATGCTATTGGAGCGACAGGGCGCTTGCAGCAACCTTTTGCAGTGTGGGCCAGCGCGATAGCAGCCACAGGTGATTCGATTCTCGCTGCATGTCACCTCATTTGGGCTTGCTCAATGGGGAGCAAATCAATTTATACCCCCAGCACTCCCCCACGATTTTTGTCTACTCGAAAAAACGTCTTCCACTCCGATCTTTTTCGATTTCTCCTTTGCTTTTAGGTGACGGATCGGTGGCAACGGGTTCCTTTGCAGACGATATTGGAGTTGTTTCTTCGATTGTTAAAAAATCGAAGGAAAGGATTTCTGTTTTGATTTCTAGAATTTCGACAGATTTAATTATTAAAAACAGAAGGTTCTCAAAGTAACATACTACAAAGAAATTGAATTTTTCAAATATTTTAAAAGTATTGTTTTCGGTTCATTTGTTATTTAGATGCAACTTGGAAGAATTCCAATAAAATATTTTTTTTTTTTCATTTGCTTACATTTTGCAGTAAATTCCATATCAGAAACGTCCATGTTCTAGAAATATTTCTGATAATTTCTTTAAAGAATTGAATGCTGAAATTAGAAATCGAATCTTCAGAAGCATTTTTTTAAAGTTGAAAGCTTCTTTTAAAAAGTGCATCTAATAGTTAAAAATCAAGATCCTTAATACTTGAGATTATATGGTAATGCTCGTCTTCCTCCTGTATGCGTACTTCATACTTAAAATATATAATGCAAGTGAGCAATAAAACATTATTCAGAAAAAGCCGATACCAAGAAAGAAATTAAATACTATTGTCAGGTATAACGCAAGTAAATAATAGATTCACAAAAATTTTCAGATAAAAAATAATACGTTATTAAGGGTTGAACGTTATTTTAACATGAATTAATAAATTTGTCGTGTTTTTGTGTAATAAATATAAACAATATGGTGAAATGAATTTATAAATTAAAAAACGAATATTTAATTAAATTTCAGACAAAATAAAAGTAAGCAATATGAAATCATCTTAGAGCAAAAATAATAAGAAGAATAAGAAATATTACATTGCAACGTTTTGGAAATACAAAAACAACAACATAAAGATGTGATTTTACAAATAAAAACTGTAGTAAGGCATTGGCTGATTTGGAAAGACGTTTGCTTTTTGATACAGATTTTATTTGTTGATACACTAATTCGAAGTGCTACACATCTGTAAATCTATCTTTCTAATGATGACACTGAAGTGGCGAGAAAACAATTTTACAGATTCGTGTTTCGAAGCTATATAACCGCTTACTTTTTACATTATTGAAGAGATGATACTAAGAAGGAATAAAACTTATTTGTTTCTGACCAAAGAACAACGCACTACTAATTTACTTCCCAACTATAATTAAAGATTTCCAAAAGTGAAATAAGAAAAATACCAGAAGAAGAATACATGATTCGAAAGGGAATCTTGAAAATATCAACTCAAGATTAAGTTAGCTGATATCATTGATCTATAAATTTTAAGCTTAATTTTCTTCTAAATTTTAACTTTACTTCAAACCTGGTGAAAAATAAAATATAAACATGGGCAGAAGAAAATTCTTTTATTTTTTACTAACATATAGTATTCAAAGTTAGGCAATAAAATCACAAAGGAGAGGAGTATATGACCACATGAGATCAGAATCTTAGAATCTCCTAGAATGGAGGGTTCTTGGCCGAGAAACTTGTTGATTTTAGACAGGATACCATTCCCATTCGAGTTCTGAATTTTGACAATAAGTTTAAGAGCTTGCTTTTGCGATATGGATCGCTAATGACTAACATCATTCATTCCTTAAGAATTTTTTCGAAACGCGAAATTAAATTGTGAAAAGCAATATGGAAATTATCTAAAGAATTTCTGGAATCGTTTTTTATCTGAGATGCTGATGTTAACAACTGTAATATCATAAAATTTAAAATCAATTCAAATGATCGTCCACTAATTAAGCGACTTCCAAGACATTCACTTCTTTAAAAAAAAGTTTTCAATAACAGAATAATCAAATAATCTTCATCCATTGTGCTTGCTAAATTGAAACATAATCGACATGATTCTGCATTTATTATAGAGAAGTAAATAAAATTGTAAAAGTGGACAATTCCCTTCTTCCAAAAATAGACGACGATTTGTGTTATAAACAGAAGGCGATAAAGTTAAAAATATACAGATCTAAAACATATTTCCAATTTAAACTTTTTCTGAGCATGAGAGCAATGTTTTCAGGCCTCAATACATGATATTCTAGAGATGATACCAACGTTAATGATACTGAATTTCGATATTGTATCAAACGAAGCTTTTGATTAAGTATGATTTGTAGCCTGAAAATTGCTTAAAATTCTAAAACCATTCCATATGAACATGCATAATTTTAATAAGAATTTATTAAATTATTGAAGTAATAATGAAAGTATAAAAATTAAAATTATTATTAATTACTTAAATTTTAAAGAATATTTTTTCAGGTTTTACCAGGTTCTTATTAAAATTGGAACATGTTTCTTATGTTCAATTGCCTATAAATCGCATAACTTATTCCTTCATTTAACTTGAATCTGCTTAGAATTCCTGTAAATCTTTCTTTCTACCAATATCTCGAATATGGCAAGTAAATACTGCTACAGATACGTAAAAGACAAAATTTTGTAACTTTAAATGATAATAAGTTAGATATCCTTGAGCTTGGCAAAATAAATGTATGACGAGTATCGGTTGTCGAATTTACTGAAGTATAACAAAAGTAAGAACATTTCTGTATAAGAAATATTTTTATATTTCTGCATAATGAAATCAAATATTTTTCCAGTTCCTTTCATAACAATGAAACGTTGAAAAATTGATTCTTTCAGAATCAATTTTAGCTGTAGAAATTTAGATATTGTACAAAAGACACTCACAATTTAAATTTAAAATGTACAGTTTTAAATGTAATCAAAAAATATTTTCAGAAGTTTCGAGCTTGACGCTGTTTTTGGATAGAAAAATTATGTCACGGTCAGGACGGAAGAATGACTAAAAATTTTGTTCAATTAATGAGTATGAGTTGAAGTGTAATACTTCAAAGTAAAAATATTTTATCGAATCATCACCTGCCGAAAAAATAAATAAAGTTCAATAAAATGCATTGCAGTATTTTAAAGATATTACTCAAGGACAATTTATTAGAAACATTTTTTTAATATTTCTAATATATATAAAGAATTTAATAAATTAGAAAAGCAATTTATCCATATAAATGGCTTTTACATAATTCATAATACATGAAATCTTCACAAAAAATGGCAACAATCCCTTATCGATTATGGATGGAATTATTAATTTAGAAATTTATCGATTTATTAATTTTAAATATAAATTAGACTTGGACATTTTTGTAAAAATGTCTACCCTTTAAAGGCGAAAATTCTTTCTATCATAAATTAAATAAGAATTCATTTTATAGTCAGAGTCGAATGTTATTGCATGGACAATGTGACCATTAGTATTGCTTTTTCTCATAACAATAAAAGTTAATGCATATGAATTTTTTTCTGAATTCAGCTCTTATAAACATACAACAAAAACTACTTGAGATGTAATTTTTGGAAAATAAAGAATAGCAGATATTACCAAACAAAACCAACAAGCCTTGTCGTTAATATGCGCATAGAAACTGTTGTTGTATTTACTTAAGACACTTTAGAAGCTCACTGATAGATGCTGTCAGAGATTTAATCCAAAATGAGCGCCTCTTGTTTTTTCAATAGCATCAACTAGTATCAAGAGTACGACTTAGCTATTCCATGCTTCATATTTGCTTGCACAACATCTTTTTACAGGGGGGGGGGGTACCATTCAGAAACTCACAACTTGAGCACGGAAGAACAACCATGTACGAACCGGGACCCCAGATCACGGGGAAGACACACTACCCCTAGGTCAGGACGCCGGAGCATAGAAACTACTTTTGAGTTTTTTCATGATTTATATGGACATGTTAAATATAAAATACTATCCTCTGGTGCAAATATTACTCAAAACATTTATAATTTAATCTCCTCATCCTTTAAATCCTCCGAAAATTTTCGAGGAATACCAGCAGAAGATGATTTTTATAGCATTTTATGTATTATTTAAAGTAAGTTAAAAGGCAAATAACATCTAGCTTGATGTAAAATTAGAAGAACAAATTTTAACAAGTTCCTGATATAAATAAATAAAAATAGCTTAAGAAGAAATGTAAGGTGTTTTATTATGCAAATATAATAAAATAGACAATTTTATACTATTATGGGCTATTCCATGTAAAGAAATTATAAAATTAACTGTAACAACTATGTTGTAATTTGTCAATTAACTGTAAGAGATCAAGTAGTATATCTTAGATATCTGCCATTTTTAATTGAAATTCCATTAAAACCATCTTGACCTGTATTACTAGAGCAAATGGGGGATACTGAATAATTACTAGAGAGATTGGCTTTAACATCATTCTTCAAAAATAAGAGATTAATGCATATAAATAACAAGATTTTTACATTATATTCAATATATATAATTTTTTCTTTCACCGGTACAATTAAGAAATTAAATAATTAACAATAGCTTCATACGTCTACATTATTCGGGCAATATTTTTAAAGAATTAAAAAAAATTTCTTCTTTAAAATTTCTTATCGGTTGCAAAATAGATCAGTTGTAATTTCTTTCATTTACTCGATATGAACTAGTTTGTTAATTAGTAGTTAGAAATTAACTACATTTTATACACGAAATGTTGATGAAATAATATCCCAATATTTATTAAATGTTATAGTTATTAAACGAAATTAGTAGTTACTAAACGAAAATAAAATTAAGTACAACCTCGTTTTCATCGGATATCAAAATATCTATTTAACCCTGCACAGGTCGAGCGGATTACAATAGTAACTTTAAGTGAGTTTGATGTTTAAAAAATAATTAAGAAGAAGCGCCTTGTTATGTTTAAAGTTGATTAAAGAATGTTGATTAATTATTTTGGAGTTTTATTTTGATTTGAAAATGGACTACAATTGTAATCCATGCGACCTTTTACGTGACTTTATAGAGAGCGACCGGTGCAGGGTTAATATTTAAATACAACCAGCTATAAGTGTTAACGGATATTCCTTCTAGAAATACAAATAGTATCAAGCTAGTAAAATTCAATTCGCATTTTTTCCGACTCTGAAATGAAGCTGAAATGTGCAATTCTTCATTAAACTTATTAACGTTGCTAGAGTAGGGAACAAACATATGCTATTTGATGCAACCTCATAAAAAAATTGAAGTTCGCAGCACAAGTATTGCTGCATCTTTTTAAAGGTTTACAAAAAATATACAAAAAAAGTTTTTTCTGTTACTTCTTTTATTACTGAAGAAAAACAAGCTTGTATTTTATTTTAGTATCCTAGCAAAATTGGGACATTCATTTATAAAATATATGTATTTTATAATTGATCCTTAAATATATTATGTACTTTTTATCCTGTAACATAAAACATATCCTGTATCATAACATCCTGTTTTGATAAGAAACCTTGCGTGCATTGATTTCTCTTATTTGTATACTTTTAAACAATAATTAAGTTTTTTCAACCTTTATAATTTAACACTTATATACGAAGAATATTTTATGGATTCTCATTTGAATAAAAACGACAAAACATTATCAAAATAGAAGATTCCACGTAATTGAATAATGGAAAAAAATAAATCGGTTATGGTGGTAAAATGAAACTTTCTAAATTTGAATCTAAATAAAGATTTCATTTAACCACCCTTAATAACTTCTCAATTAAACTCCTTCAATAGTTGTTTTATACAAAATTATCCAAATCTTTCCTCGTATTAAGAGCTTTCATTTTAACAACTCTTTCAAATGATGGGTTAAGTCGATATATGTATATATATTTCCTTTCAAGCATTGAAACAATACTTTTTAACTAAACGTACTAGTCGAATTCTTCATCTTTTCATAAATAAGTGTTTTTATTCTATAAAATTACTCCGGTTTTGCAATTCGGAAATGTAAAAACATCTTTATTTTTCAAGAATTCTGAACACTTCAAGGTCATAAATCACATTTCATATGATAAAACTATTTTTTTATCTATGTCATAATTAAATACAACGTACAATAAGGGAAAATATATAATAATATAACAAATCAGTTCAGTATTACTCTTCAGTATTATTATTTTTTCTGTATTACTCTTTTCGGCCGTATTCTTCTTGTAAGGAAATATTTGCAATCATAGTAGCATCTAAATATATTAGTTTAGCTAATCAAATTTTGATTTTTTTTTCTTTATTTCTTTATGTATTCATTAGAGGTGAATTAAATAATACATTTTTAAATCAAAAAGTGGATACTTATGTCTGCTATTTCTTATCCATTCATTTCCAATGTTTTTGACAGATTTTGACGCAAACAAATTGATCTGAACATTAACTTTCTCATAAATTGTGTTTCCTCTTCATTTTGAAACTCATAATTTATTGTTATCTTTTATTTTTTGAAGCAATATTACGTAAAAGATTACTTCTTGTTGTTTTGTCCTCTGATTACAATAAAATAAAAATTCGTATTCTTCCATTGTAGTAAGATGTTTTAAATAATATATTCGATGACCAAATTCTTATCAATAAATTTAGTTAAGAGAAGCTAGAATGTATTCTTTTCATTTTGTACCTAGTTTCTAAAAGCTCATTCACAAAATCAACCACTTGACATAAAATGACGAACTTAATAGCTTCCTAATTGGAATATTTACTATTATTTTAATTCCTTTAATAATAATACGTTTCAAGTGACTTTTTCATTTTAAATTATTTAATACTTCTCACTCAATTGCAGATTAAAAAGTAAAAATTCAATAATTCGATGCGAGTCTCAAAGACGTCATTGTATGCGAAGTGGTTAAAGATAGGCCTGACATACACACAGAAGCCATTTTCGTAGAATAACAATGATTCGGAAATTCCGAGATAAGGTTGCTATGGAGGGTTCTTTTGGAATGACTTGAGTGAAAGAAAAGACTACACGAAATAAAATGGGTCAAATGTATCGCCTTAGATGGCAAAATCCTTTGACATTTATTTGGGTACTCGCAAGAATTGCTATTAAAGTATCGTAATTACATGCTGTACGTGACTTATAATGTTATTTACCGATATGGATTGTGCTAACACCAATTTGTATTCCATTATACTTACAATTAATATGATGCATTCTTTCTCTGTACTTACTTTCACTATGACTTACTCTTAACACTTTCAACGCTACAGGTAGAATATATAGTCATTCAGATACTTCCAATACAGGTTTCTGTGGGTGAAAATTTGTCTCTTAGGCCAGTTTAAATTGCTATTATTAGTATAGTAATTTAGTAGTAAATAAATATTAGATTAGTAGTAGATTCAGTAGTTTAGATTGCGTATTACTAGCTTCGAAGGTGTTAACGTCTGTAAACGAACTTCCAAGATATTCAGCATTTCTTAAGCACATTTTATATTGACAACCATTTTGAATAAAAATGATTTATTATTTATTTTAGGTTTTCAAACTAATTCTTTTTTCTTCATGTTTGATTAAGTGGTACAATCTGACCATCAAGATCCAGCAGTCAAGTCTTATTTCTATAAGTAATCCATATTTTTTTACCTAGTAACCATTCATTAGATTCAAAATGTCTCCATCTTGAATGGTGTGTAGACTACAGAAGAAATTATCGTTTGATTATGGTTCAAAATTAATAGATCTCTCTCAAGTAGCTTTAACGTAGAATTCTGCATATTACATTAATTATAAAAGGTGATTCGGCAGTAATTAATCATTCAATATCTAACACAATTGCGTGGATTTTATAAATTATTTAACAATTTATATAACGATAACATAATTGTTGACAATTTATGTTGTCAAAGGTCACTTCAATGGTGTCATTGTATGCGATGATGCAGCTACATGAAAAAAAAGAGATAATGCTACCTAATTTCAGGTTCTTTATTGCTGTGCTATGATACTTGATCTTTTCTTGTCCTGCAACAACCTCAATAAAAATTGAAATCAAATATATTTGAAGAAAGACATTACATTGACATGAATTGGTTATATTTTTAGTTATATAGCGAAATCTTCATAACCAAGTATGTTACATAACCAAACCTATCATACCGAGTTTAATACATATATTCTCAATGACGACTTAAGTACTAATATTAACCTCTTAACCGTTTTTCCTCTCTTCCATCTAATTAGATTATCTCTCTGTTGCGAGATTCTTAGTTGTATAGTAGAAGATCAGAATCCATAATATAATCGAAGTGTTGTGGATTCGGTTTAGTTTTTGAATATGATTAATTACTTGATTTAAATTTGTAAGTGACATCTGATGACTGTATGAAGAATGGTCACAATGATTAAATTGCTTGAATTCTGAAATATATATAAAGAAAAGAATTTAAATGCTTTAGTGATAGGTTTTTTTTATATCACTTCATTTATAACATAATAAAATAGTTTTTATTGATGAGAAATGTTTTTGTAATTTGACATTATTTCTGTTCAGAATAGGTATTTCAATGGTTTTATTTTAGATAAAATGAGTTTTTATTTATAGAGTGTGGTTAAATTTTGAACACTCCTAGAATAAATGTACAAACGCTTCTTTTTAATTCCTTTCTATCCATCTGTTCACCATAACATGTTAAAAAATTTATTAGGGCAAACTTGCATTCTACTTCTAAATTATATTTGTTTTTAGAAATCCCTCTTAAATCATGAGTTAAACTTAAGCAAACACGATTTCAAAATTGTAATAATTAATTAGAATTATGAAATTTTGATATGCATAATAAATTATTAATAGGATTATTATTGAAATGGAATTTTTAAAAATTCTATAATTATACAAATGTGAGCAATGAATAGAGAAAAACTGACTTAGAAATCCTTATAGATTATCAAAATAATTTTTTTGAATATTGAAATACATCATCAATGCTTATGTAAAAAATATTAGAAAACTGTACTTACCAAAAGTACGATTCTATAAAAACTTCGTGATGTACAGTTTTTAAGTTCATTGTCTTTATACAAAGCAATTCAGCTTATGGATTCAACTCTTAATTTCAGAATTTATTAAACAACACGCTATTATATCTATGTAATGACTCTATTTAATGTAATTATAAGATAGTAGTAACAAAAATTAGGCTTACCTGTTTAAAGCTAATTATCATGTGTGCTGTGTTGTTCTCGTGATTTTAAAAGTATCGGTTACCAGATTCAGGAAATTTATCAATCAAGTTATTAACGTCATACGTTGTTTATGTTATTGACTCCAGTGTTTAACGGATTAATCTTAGTTTTCTTAATGCGTAGAACTACCAGAAATTAAAACAGCAGGGCGAAGAAAGTTTTTGTAGCGACTTTAACAAATATTCATATTATTACCATGATGCGTTAGTAATATATATAACTAAAATAATGTAAAAGTTTATTATATTAAATTAAACGACTCAATTTTGTATTGAAATGATTTTTGTAATGAAAAAGAAAATTTGCGTTTTCATGTAAATGACAACAATATGAATAAATATTGGACGCAATTGGATGTTGAGTTTTATGCGGTTATGCTCTATTTTAACTACCGGTTTGCTATAATTTGGATGAAATATTATGGTGATTCGGTCTCGATACGGAAATAGGTTAGTCGTGGTTATAAAAAAATTGACATCATGGCTATGGAAGATACATTGAGAAAAAAAAAAGTGGGCTGACAATGCATTTATGAAAATCGAAGCTCGAAGGAGGAGTTTGAAAAAGAAGTTGAAATAGCGAAGCTCTAAAAAAGAAATGATTAACTTTAAATAATATTTACAATGAATTAAAATATTGTGATGATATAATTTTGAACAATTCTGCTATAGATGAAGATTTTGAAAATGAATATAGTAAAATTGAATAAAGAAAAAGTATTGGGCATCAAATTTTGTGTGGTTACGATTATTTTAACTAACCTGTTTTATTACAATTTGAACGAAAAAGTTTTCAAGACTGAGATCTCTATTTCAAAATAAGTTAAAGAAAAAAATTTTGCTCGAAAAAACCTTTTGGTAGTATTTTGATATTAGGTGGAAACGCAAGCAATAGCTATAATCTCTTTTTAAAAACTCTCATCATAGGATTAAAATCCTTTCTTCATTTCTAGTCTTCATTCTTTTCCAAATGGTTTCTCTAAACGGCGTTTAATTCTTCGAAACTCATCGAGGAATTTCCAGCAGCTGAAGAAGAAGTGAAGAAAAAGCGGTATTGTTTTGTGCGAGCTTTTATTAATTTGAGCCGGAATGTTTGTATCAATAGCGGTGGCAACATGGGCGGAAAAGTGGCCATTATCATATCAGGGAATTACTAGGACTGCTCATCCAAATCCATTTGTGCGCTAATTTCATTTCGCGGCCTAATTCGATTTGTAGGTGGCGCTGCTGTCTATTAGAGGGAGAGTTAATTTGCGTACGGACGCCGCTACTATGCAAATGAGACAACCGCAGTGCATATTTAATGAGGCTCCCTTCCTAGCCAAGTACCCAATTAAGTCGGGTTGCGAGGCACTAATGCTATGAATCATTTAACAATTTGATCGCGCCCTTGCATTCTTTGCCAGGGGAAAAAGAACACCAAAGCTTCCGTATTAATTGGGCGCATTATTAAACTTTCACGAAGCGGACGCTTGTCTGACACAAATTGGGTTTTTGCATCCGCCAGTCTTTTCTTATTTTTTACCTCTTCTTCTGCTTCTTCTTATCGTGTTTACTGGTGATTTTCATCTTTTCTCCTAATTTTTTTTTAACCCTTCGTTCCACCAAAAACCGATCAAAAATGACTCTCGCAATATTTTTACGCGATTAAAGGTAATTATCGTCTGCTCGATGTTGTTCTTTTTTTCCCCCGCCTTCTCAAAATCCCGGTTGCCAGATTCAAGAGACCTTAATCAGTCAAACTATTTTTAACGTCGTAGGTTGTTGTCTTCAACTTTCAGTGACACAAAATTCTTTTTTTCCTCATTTTTACGGCTTTTTTTTGTAATTTTTAATTATCTAAGAATCTTCTCTTTAAAATGGCAACTGCAGTAAAAAGGAATCCTAAAGAGTCAGAAAAACCGCTAAGCCTAACATGGCAAGAAAAAAAGAATATCCACCAGATGGAAGCAAGAAAATAAATAAGAAAAAGAAAAGAAAAAACTCCACGTAAGTTACTTAAGCCATAAAAGGTAAAATAACGTTCCTCTTGGGAAGCTAATGCAGTTATCGAAAAAGGCAAGCGCGTTTTTGCAGTCGTTTTTAAAACGCACTTGACAGTGAAATCTCCAGTTTTATGCACTTACTGTCATATTCTTGTTTATATTCTGCGGAAATCGCATCCATTATGCCGCGTATTATGACAGGGCATCGCTCTGGCACTTTACATTCCTAAATTTTTTTTGTGCCCTTAAAAAATAAAATCTAATTTTTTCTGACTCATCAGCGTTTACAGAAAGAAAAAAAAAGAATTCTTTGATTTTATTTAGGAAATGCATTTTTGCTAAAATATGTGAGATCTGCTAAAATTGACAATGAAAGAAACATATGCCTTCTCATGCTCCCCCCTTTTTTTTAGCCTTTTATGTATTGAAAGTTGATGAAATTTCTATTCTTGGAAAGGTCTTGAAAAATAGAGCTTAAGAATTACCAAGAGAACATTCTTGTTTGTTTGTTTTTTATCGTTCTCCCCCATCCTTTTTATTATGCAGATCTTTGTATAATAACGTAAATTTACGTTTATACTGGGAAATTACGATTTTATTTATGCATAAAAATAGAAAAATATTCTACATCTCATTTACAATGATTTATAAATTACTAGCCACCTTTTTCGACCAGCTGGTTCGCCATGAGTAATGCGTTCTAAAATTTTCAATTAAATCATATATTCATTAGCCAAAATTTAAGAAATAGTTAAAGTTAAAAGATTCAGTTATTAGTAGTTAAAGAGTCGGTAACTTTATTCGGAAAAACTTTTTGAGTTTAATGCTCTAATAATTTATCGATTATGCTTCCAAAATATTAAAAATGTTTTTTTTTCGGTGATAGGGCCAAAATGCTAAATATGTTTTTTAAAGAAAGCGAAAAAGGGAAAAAATTATTGAATTAATGATTCAGATATTGCAAACGATTATAAAAATATGCCATTAAGTGGGGATTTCAATGCATATCCTGTCTAAATTCAATCAGGTTTACTGTAAATAAATATAATTTATGGAATTAATGATATAGATATTGCAAACAATCATAGAAACATTTGCTTTGCATTTATTTTTTAAGAAAATATCACATTTTATGTTTCTTTTATTTTATCCGGTCTATATGATTGTATATCTTTAGATTTGATTTGCGATGATAGTTGTTTTTTTATTTGAACTTCCGGCATTATTTTATTTTATTTTATCCAGTCACGTGATATAAAAAAACACGTTTAAAATATTTCTTTAAAATTTCGTTAAAAATAGAAGCTTGAGTTATACATTAAAACATTGATACCATTAGAAAGCTAATTTCTTTATCTTTAAATTGATGTTAAAATCATGTTTGTCCGATAATATTTTCGGAAGTTATAGCGGTAAAACGTCAAAAACGTTTTGCTTAGATTTTAATTAATTCAAATTCTAATTAAAAATTCGAAAAAAGGGCTCCGAGGTGCACATTCTCGACCTCCAATGTATACATGTACCAAATTTGATAGTTGTAGGTCCAACGGTCTGGCCTGTAGAGCGCCAACACACACACACACACACGTTGAGCTTTATTATAAGTATAGATTACTCGTGACGAGTATGCATTTGATTGCAAAAAAGAAAAAAAAGTTGACAGAGTGGTTTTCTTATAATTTATGCATTAAAAGGAATTTTTAATACTACCTAGTTCTCTTTAGTTTAATTAAAAACTGGACAATTATGAAATTTTTAATCATACCCGATTTTATTAATTGATATCAAAATATTGATTTCATAAATCTAGCTATAAATTGTAATTACATTAGATTTTAAATAATTCGAAGTTTTAATCCGTATACATCAATAATTTGAATTTCCATGCAATAAATTGATTTTATTTATTTAATGATAAAATATTGTTTCCAATTCGAGTGCATTTTGAATAATTCAAAGAGAAAAGTAATAGTTCCAAGAATTTATTTTCTATATTTAAGCATTTTATACTTAGATATTTAAATGTCCTGTATTTTCGATTCTAAAAGTATTCACTTTCAATGTGTTTAGTGTCTCATTTAATTCAAGGAGGATTTTTGTTTTCATGCAGTGAAATCACTAAAAAATAGGTCGAAATATCACGCGTTTTATAAATTGTTAACAAATTTTGTATTTTACTACTTACTTTGAAGTTTTATTCTTTCAGCTGTATTCAACTTTATGTATGCTCTTCTCCATGCCTTTGACAAGTTTTTTTTTTTTTGAAATTATTATATTTATAATTATTGAGATTTTATAAATTATTATCTCTACTAATAGTGTGCGTGTGCATATTCGTTTTATACATGCTGTTTGACGAAAATTGACAAGTATATTAGGACATCCAAACATTTTTTTTATTTTAAAGTAATAAGTAAAATTTTGACTTTTTCACCATAAATGTCAGAATTATTAGAATAGAAAATTGATTTTAAAAATTGCTATTTTAATTATTATAGTTTAATAGTGTGGCAAAATCTTTCTAAATTTGATAATTTCTTTAAAAAAAATTTTGCATATATTTATGCATTAGATTTTATTCTTGAACTGAAATTAAAAACGTTTTCAATATTCGTCAAACATTTAAGAGCATTATTTTCTTTTCCTGAATGCTGAGAAAGGAGAATTCTGTTTAATATGTGTACACTTGACTTAAGGAATTTACTCTCACACATTGAAAAACAGTTATAAAGTTTAAAAATTAACATGGCCCTGATGTTGATCATAATTTGGTATTTAAAAATATATTCTTGGGGGGAGGGAGGGCTCTTTGCCAATAATTTATGCGTAAAAAAGTTAATTGAGAGTAAATACAACTAATACCCAGGTGAATTTACTAATCCATAAAGGGATTAACTGTTACTATTTCATTTACTAAATTATTAATTTTCTATTGTTTTTTGGAACAGTTGATAACTATAATTATTGATCCTTATTGACATTTTTAGTTCATGAATTGCAACTTTATCTTGCAATACCCTTTTTATATAGCTTTTTTTAATTACTAAGTTTTGTCAAATCATTTTTAATTGTAATTTGGTCTACATTTAATAAGTATTATAATACTTTTCCACTAAATTGCGTGAAAATTTATATTATGAAATCTAAAATATCCCTAAAAGTACTGAATATTCCCCCATTTTTATTGGGTTTGAAATCAAAATATTATTCAAAAAGAAATTTTGCAAAATATATTTTAAAATAAGATGGTCAAAATAGATGCAAAAATCAATTAATATTTACTAAATTTATATATTCATGATTTTTCTTTATTTTATAAACCGTATTTTTGGTCTGACGGTATAATTAATGACCTGAACTAAGTTACGTTCTTCGGTGCAACTTCAAAATTTTTAACGAATAAAAAGAATAAGAGTAAGGAATAAGAGTTTTCTAAAAGAATGAGAGTTAACTAGCAATTTTACACTGAATTTATATTTATTTTTTCCTAATTCACTGATGAAATTCTTTATTTTAATATTCATTTGCTACATTAATTTTTTCAAATGTAAAAGGGAAAAGGTAAAAAAATGGAAATTTAATAATCGAAGTTAGCTCTTAAACTGTGAAGTGTGTGTTCGAATGAACTATTTAAAAATTTAAAGTATTTTATCTGTTGACAAATTGAGAAACGTATTTAATCTCTCCTTTTATTTACATAATAATTTAACAATAGAAGAAATTGTTCTTTAAAATTATATCTTAAATTTCCTTTAAATATCTAAACGCATATAGTGAGTATAAACACATAGTGGAAGTTTGAGGAAGATCAGATGTGCTAAGTCTTCTTATAATTATTATTTATTATATATTATTATTATTATTTATTATATATTATTATTATTATTTATTATATATTATTATTATTTATTTATTTATTATTATTATTATTATTATATATCATGTATTATTATTTATATATTATGTTTTAGACTAGCAATAAATATGAAATAGGATATTAGGATACGACCTTTGAAGTTTGTTTTTAATTATTCATTGGTGAAATGCGAAACTTATACAAACCTAAGATACTAATAATGCATCTCTAACTTCTTTCTCCGAACACTTGAACTCAGAACACTTAAATTACATTTGTAATTATAAAATCACACACCAAATTGCATTTATTTCTGTTGCTGCATTTTGGAGTTATAGCGTTTACATATTTGTGAAGAACAAATTGATAGACTCCTAACCTTTCAAGAATTTATTTCAAAATTAGAATCTCATCTACAGTTTAGATATTAAATCTGTATACCAAAGTAGTCTCTCTAATTTTCTTTATTTTGTAATTATCATGCTAACTTATATTCGGACGCCAGACAGATATATAGACTATCTCTAAATGAATTTCATACAAATTTTGATGGAATTCTGCATATTTAGTGTAATGATCATAAATCAAATTTCATCCTTTTAGTTCAAAGCTTTTTTGAGTTATCGTGTTCTTAAAGGAAGGGAGTGAAATCATTCCAAGAACACGTTTTTCTGACTCGGAGTAAGTATTTTTTGCCGATTACAATACTTTGTTTTCTTTTTACCTTCAAAAGAGAAAAATAAATTTTTCAGAGCAATCCAATCAAAATGTTGCATTTTTCATGGAAAATATTCGACTTTTTTATTCAATCATAAGAACAAGGCAAAATTATATCTTAAATTTGAAGCATTTTAATAAACAAGCTCTTCGCATGATTATTAAAAACTGACTTCCAAAAAATTCTTATCGACTAACACTTAAAGCAATTCATTTTTTGTTTCCTTATGAATTTTAATATTTCCTGGCTTTCCTAACTATATAATCTATTTTTGACAACTACAAAATTATTTAAAAAGCTTTTTTAATATCTGTGAATTTTCATATTATCCATTCTAATTTAACTAGACCATTAATTGGTATATTATTTTCTATATTTTCAATTTGCAAAAATTAGAAATCTAACAGGTGCTAAATATTTCGTTCAAAGGATTTTAAAAGTAATATTTTCTCTCAAAATAGTGATTTTTTTTTGTATCAAAACAAACTTAAATTTAGCATTGCAGGTTTTTCGGGCAGACCTTTTAATGCCTATATTAGAATTTTTAACCACAGCAGTATGTATAAAGAAATCGAAAATTCAGCATAAATATATTTTACAAAATTCATTCCTTTTCTTAAATCAAAGATTTTCAAACTGGATAAATAATTTTGGAAATGTATATTATTTAAAATTTACAATGTTATCCTGAGAAGAATTTTTACTACTTTGATACATCTAATATAAAAGAAATTTTAAAAGCATATCTTTCATTTTACGTATCTTTCTGAGGCATGAAACAAAGAAAGGGAAAATTGAAACCGTCTAATGGAAATTTTCAGTAAAAATGTAATTATAGAATTAACTTAAAATTCTTTAAACATTTTAAAACTGTTCGACTAGATGTGAAACTGCTGAAAGATTAAAAAAAAAACTTTGATTTTAACGGGAAACTGAAAACTTCGGAATCGGAGTTTTAACTTGGGGTGTTTATTACTCTCAAAATTTGTCATGTAGTTATTTACGACGAAAATGATTATTTGAATATTTTGATTCAAATTCGTCACTGGAAGATTGCGCTTTTGTAAAGTATGAATTCCATTTTCCTTATCACATAATGAAGCCAAACAACATCGAAAAGATGTTTTTAACAACAATGCTACTCAAAGGAATTACAATTTAATTCATTCTGTTTATTTACAATTTTATTATGATTCTATCTAATTAAAATCTGAAATGCAATGACTAACTTTCGAAAAAAATTGGGAAATAAAAATAACATGGAAATCAGACTGAAATTAAATATTTTTTTCAAGTTCCAAGGCAATTTAAATAATGTTTTCAATAATAGATTCAGATGCAGCAAAACACCAAACTGAAAAATTAAGCAATTCTAAATCTTTTTAAATTTTATTGTTGTGGCAGTTAGATGCAATTATACAATCAGAAGTCAAATACATAATATTTTTAGGATATAATTTTCTTCGGAAAAAAAATTATAAAAATTCTAGTATTTTTTTTCAAAATTCGTTATTTCCTTTTAACACATAACTCTCTTGTTTTTACTACTATCTAATTAAATATCTTACATTTTCAAAATATCGAGTGTTAATATTTATATGATGGTGTTAACCTTAATATTATGGTGTTTTAATATAGTAATCCCTAAAATACTTTAACTACTTGGATTATGGACAATTTTTATTACGAAAAATATCATCACAGAAGTACTTAATTTTAGAATCAATAATTAGATGCACGTATGATGTAGGGGAGCAATAAGAATTTAATTAATGCTTTGAACATAAGATTGCAGAGAGCTTGATATTTGTCACTAAAATGCACGCACATTTACATAACACATTAGTAAGCATACACTAAAAACATACTTTTTGCACAATATAACATCTTTTTGTAGTCCCGGTGCTGAGGAGGTTATCTAACCAGTTGGATGGGAACAAGATGGAAAGGAAAAAAACTAACAAATAATTCCATCAGAATCAAACCGGACAACTATATTCAGTTTTTTTAGAAAATAAAGAAAAAAAAACCCTAGAAACAAATAGTATATATTTAAACTTCACACTTTTACTGTCATGTCTCATGCCTGATATTCGGACCTTCTATCTTTCTGGATGTTCCAATCTTTGCTATCGCTAATCTAATAAGGTAGATGGTTTGGTACTATCACAAATTATCTGAAACGCACAGGCGCGAAATGCGACAGTTAATATGTTGAAAAAAAAACATTGATCTGTATAGTTGCAGTCTTTTTATATTTCTTGAGGAGTAATTATGTGCAAACTAATTAAAGATGATACAAAAAAAATATTGAAAGCATATTTGAAAGCACTGAATAACATTAATACTATCATATGTGAACTCGCAACAGAACTTGGACCTTTAATTGTTATGGCTTAAACATTTATTAGGAATTAAAATATAAGAACAGTGTTTAAATGAAGATGTTATGAGCCTATATATCCATGATAATAAGGGAGATGATGAAGTCTTATATTTAAAAAAATATTATTAGCTATATAACAATAAAAACAATGAAGTTACTCTTGAACTATATGAACGAAAAGAATGTAGAATTACTACTTAAATAACGATTTTCATTAGTCTGTAAGACATTCTCACAAGTCTTATGGGGAGTATGGTTCTGAAGCTAGTGACAATCTAGATCCTGTATCTTTACATTTTTTTTTTTGTTTTTCCCTTGCGAATACGTTGTTAGTTGACTCTATAGGATAATAGAATTACGAGAGAAAAATTTAAAGTAATTTTGTGTGTTTGAGTCACTTTGATTGTGGTTATTGAGTTGTTCTTTTTTAATATTCATAATATTTTCGATACTGAAATTGAAATTCATAAAGTGATATTCGATAGCAAAATGCTTATCCATGTCCAAAATTTAGATAATTTTAAAATTTTTTATTGTGATCAATAGTACATTCGGCTGAATAACACAACAGAAAATAACTTTTGACCAGGATGTAAAAAATGCGTTCTTACGAGATGGTAAACCCGAAGCTCGTGATAGACCATTCTCTTTTGACAACTGAAAGTAGAAAAGAAAAATAGTAAAGATGAATTATATAGTAAACCAAATAAGGAATGTTTCAGAAAGATATAAGAATTAGTTTTTGTAAACCACTATAGTAAAAACCTTAACATAAAGAATAAGTAATTTGATTGATAAAATAATTACTACAGGCAGTTAAAGATGGCTTTATGAATTTAACAAAGTACTCTACGGAATTTTTTCAGTTGAATTTTGTTTTTTGAATCAATTGTTAATAACTTATTTTAAATAATATTAAGATATCTTGAAATTCAGTTATTATATGAACAAATGCACTAGAATCAAAATATTTTGTGTTCTAGATTTTATTTGATTTGTTTGCAAATCCTTTTTAAACTATAAATTTAAGAAAAATTAATGAGCATAAAAAGTAACATGTACAAAATTTTAAAACATTCTTGAAATTCAACTAAAAATAAATCATGAATTACAATTCAGTACAAAGACTCAAATAGAACAGAACAGAAATAAAGAGAGGAAGGCTGGGGGAGACACTTTTTTAAAAAATTGAGGATAAATTACAAACATGGAATTTCTCAATTATATCATAATAAGAAGAGTTTATATGGGACTTATATAAATGCTGGAATAATAAGTAGGGAGACGTCCTTTTATTCATACATTAAAAGAATAAGACTTCTTAAATACGGTAGTTCTCATCTTAATGAGAAGAAAATTTTCTGAAAACTGTATACATTTTCTGATCACTTCACTTTATGCAAATGAAAAATAGCATATTGCTTAAAATATAGAAACAGGAAATTCGCCTTGAAACAAAGAATGAACTCTTAAACTGATTAATAAACACTCTGAAGCACCTACAGCAGTGGTGTATACATCTTCCAGGCGAAAGGAGAGGAGAATATGAAAACAAAATATTACTGTATTTGTACTAATTGTTAAATAAAATATTAAAGAGATAAAAAAAATACCATGTCTTACGCACCATTAGTTTTTACTAAATCACTAAGTAAAACAGTCGTTTGACGCCCCTAAAACCACTTATCCTTATTAAGTGAATCAGCTTCTTTTTTTAATCACAAATACTAATCGAAAAGTTTGTATTATAACGAGTAAAACATAGTATAACAGATCAGAAACATTATTCGTGTGTGCTAGTGAATGATGAAGGCTGTAAAATGAGTTGTTGAAGGTTTTTAAAAAAAGTGTTTATTAATTTTGATATGATGTTTCAAAATTTCCTTATTAGAAAAGTCAAAAATTTGACCATAGAAAAGGATTCAAAAATAACTAAATGTATGTTTACGAAATATGTTTATTAAATAATGTTTACGTAATGCTTCAAAAAAACTCGTGTACTAATTTTAAACTGCAGTTAATATTAACTGTAAAAAAGTCAATTTCGCAGATCTTAACAAATGCATTTAAGAAAAATTTATACTATAATAAAATAAAATTCATTTCTATTTATTCTTATAATATTCTTGAAATTTAGAATTCTATTTTAGTTTCAGTAAATCATTGAATTTAATTGTACTGTTTCATGATGCTCTGTCCACTAGATAAATAGTGCCTTTTACTTAATATATATAAAAATTTCATCTGTATATCTTATGTAAAATTTATTTGTTTTAGTTCGTTCATCTTACCATTATATTTTGTTGGAATTGTGTGTTACCTTACATATAATTCAATTAAAATTTTCAATAGATTTACCGCCATTGAAATGAGCGAGTTATTTCAATTTCAATTTCATTTGATTAATGATAGTTCGAAATCATTTTCTTGCGAAATAAAAAAAAAACCCTTCATCTTTTACTATACAAAATATTGCCCAAATATGATTAGGATTCCACGTCTGTGTCGTGCCATTTGTCGTAAATAAGTTCTCTTTGACAAACTGGGCATATGAATAATCTTGAAAGTTCAATTTAAGGTTAACTGCCATGCCATAAATTTCTAGAACTAAATAAGAGCTTAATTTATGGTCCCCTCTACAGTGACCACTATTATGAGAGTCCATTTTTCCTACCATTTCTCCCAATCCGGTCAGCTTACGAAGCATACGGTTTTTCTTTTATGCACAAAAAATGACCCTTAAAGGGCTTTTACGATATGCCTCGTTTTCTCGAAACGGCCCTTAAAAATCATAAATTCGATATACAAGTGAAATACGGTAACGAGTCCCTTAGTTCCACGGAAACTTATTTCTTTCCCCTCCCCCAGAAAGAACATGTTTCTTCCGACGCTGACCACTCCAGTGCTGTCCTTTCATAAATCGAATGGAGGCTCCATTATTTGATCGGAAATGGGGCCCCATAAATAGGTTTCTGTATGCAGACGGGGCCAAATTGAGAACGCTGGTCCAGGGAATACTAATCTGGTTGTCTTTATGCTGGCGTCGGGTTGCTCTGATGCGATATCAAACACTGGTTGGTCCAATTTGTTAAATGGATGCACGGAGGACTTTGCCTTTCGACGCCTGGTATTTGTACAGATGCATCAGAATAAGGGTCATCATTTTCTATTAATGGTGTACGTTGATCGTAGCATTGTCTGGAAATACTTTAGAAATTTGGAACGTTGCAGAATACTTCAAAATTGTTCAGATAAATTTGAAATTTTTATTCTTTACAGGTTTATTTCGAACTAATCACCATTGACAACGATTTGATTTGATTGATATATTGGTCATATTTAATTTAGGCTAAATCATTGAAAGAAAAAATTTTATTCAGAATTCTGCCAAACTTTCAGGTAAACATTTACGTTATTTTAATATATTTTCTTCGGCGTGTATAGACTTGTCTAATGGAGACTATTTCCAGAATATCGTAGAATTGTTAAAAATATAAAGAGCAGCGTTATGTGAGATACATTTTTGCAAGTTCGAATGTTACTTAGTGATCCAAAATTATTCAAATAAATTTGAAATATTTCATTATTCTGTTTTTCAATTCTATAGAAACTTATTCTGAATTAATCCCCTTTGATGACCAGTTGGTTTGCCTGAGATATTGGAAATATTTAATTTCAACGAAACCGCTTGGATAAAAACATATTTGTGATTCTGTAAAACGGTCAGATAAATATTTGCGTTACTTTAATATATTTTGTTCCATGCATACATGGGCTTTTCTAATGGAGACTAGTCCAAGGATATCATAAGATTATTTAAAACATGAATGAACATTTATTCCATCTTCTAAATTTATTTATTAGGTATTTTAATTTACTTTTTCATTCAGTTTTTTTACGAAAGAAAAAAAAAATGCTGTTTAATATTGGAGGAAGCAATTAAAATTATTTCAATTTCAGTGGTACAATGTAATTTATTGTTTGAAATTAGGCAAAAGAAATAATTGCCAAAATTCTGAACAAATGTACATAAATATATATTGTATATTAATTTTTTTTAAATTTTGAAACGTGTTAAATTCATTTCAGTATTCAATATTATTCATCTAAAGTATATATTTGACAAATATGATTGCTATAGAATAAACAGTTTGGCCTCAAAAGTGCTAACCCAGTCAGACATATTATCTCTTTTGTTATTTGTAACGATGAATTCAATTCTTAGTACATATTAGGACTCTCTTTCTCATATGATACATTTTCGAATATAAGTGTGTGTGTATTTATTTCAATAATGTATTATGGATTTTTTTCTCGGTTTCTATAAATATTGAACAGCAGAATCATCGAAAGATTTAATACTTCTTCTATAAATATTGTAAAACATTTATAGAATTTCAAAAATATTAATTGAATTCTTATATATTATCGAATTTTTTAACAAACCCATAAAAAATTAATTTTGGTTTCATCGTGAATAAATGCGTTAATGATTTAATACAGGCTGTGACTCAAAGTATGCAGCGTCTAATATTTACAAATTCGAATGACACACGTCAAAACGAGTATTTTTATGTATAAAATGCTGGGTTCCTGAATATAGAGACATTATCTAATTACACGTGGAACGTTAGTTACGAATCCGACAATTTGTACAAAAAATTCCGACGCATACAACGATTACATAACATAGAAGCTTCTCTATGTGAGTATGGAAATTTGTGACAACCAATAAGAGGAAAATGTCTTTAAATGAAAATGCAAATTCTTATGCCGCTCCATTTCTTACAATATTAAAATCAATCACCATTGACCGATATCGATAGTTTAAAGAGGTTTGATTTTGCATGCATGAGGATTAATAAGATTGAATGTGGCTAAATTGATTTTAACCGGATTTGGTGCAGTGACGAGGTGCATTTCCACATTCAAAAATATATTAACATGAGTTGATGGTCTGGGTCACCGAAAATCTTCATTATACAATAGTTTGGCAACTGCTCCCACTTAGGCCCAGTTTGATATACGTTATCTACCGAAAGTGTCAGTGAGCCAGTTTTTTTAAATCGGAAATTTCACCGATGAAACTTATTTTGACGTGTTGAATGGCGTGTCATCCCATTCTTGCATGACATAAACAAGATAGCGATTATTCGTTTATGTAAGATGTTGCTAGACCTCACCGCACTCAGCGAAACTTTTATCTCTTATTGGAGCATTTTCACGATAGACTGATGGGGTTGGATTCCATTATGAGAACAGGCAATGGTATAGAATGGCCACTTAACTCACAGGATCTTAATTTGTGCGCCTTTTTTTATGTAGACTTCTGAAAGACACAGTATATCTCACAAAGCCCCCAACATGGAAAGACGTGAGAACAGGAATTGAAACTGAAGTCAAGAAAATTTGAATAGATATTTTGCTGAAAGCAGTTGTGAACTTCAATCACAGACTTCCCCGTGTCATTTGTTTGAATGGCTAATATTTCGAAAATCTGTTGCATTGAACGTTTCCTATAAACATTTATTTTCACTTTTTTTTTTTTTTTTTGAATTTATGGCACAAACTGCATATCCTAATTAGACTAAGAAGCTATACTCGAAGACCCGACATATTATAATCAAAATACTCATTTTGATATGTTCTTTCCGAATCTGTAAATTTTAGATGCTTCAAACTTTGTGGGGGCACTATATATTAGTTCATAAGGAATAAGTTCAGCGAAGATTTTATAAAAATATTTTTTTCATACTCAAAGTTCTAATACCAAACACAGTAGCATCCTTTTGGACTTGAGTTTGCCTATCTTTCTATAATTTTTTTATTTATTCCTTGTTATAACAACATAAACGAAAAAAAAATCCTTGATATTATTGCACTAGTTTGAACAATATTAATAGCGAATCGATGCAGTTATTATTATAATGAAAAGTATTGATATAAAATATATTATAAAATATTTCAAAAAATGTATTAAAACTTGCGAAAAAAAATTCTGAAATATAATAAAGCTTTTTATTTTTATTTTGTAGGAATACAAAATTAGGTGAAAGGTCAAATAATATTCTCCAAAATTATAGGGAAAACGTTGAAATTTTGATTATTTTTCATTTAAAATGCATTAAAAATCCAATTAAAAGTTTGAAAAAATCTTTTATTGGTAAGTATCTATTAGTCAAGAAATAACTATGTTCCAGTTCAGCAACTGTAGGTCTTAGACCTGTCCTTTAGAATACGATTTTTAATCATGTGTGTCAGATTATGCATTTTACATTTTAAAAATAGTATAGCAGACTATGACTACTGTTATTTCACTTTCTACTTCAATTTTATGAATGCTGATACTTATGCAGTAAATTTCAAAATATTAAAGCACTTTTAGTTGCTTCAGTTATTAGTAACAAACATTAAGTGTGATTTATCTGTAGAATAAAACGGAAAATCTTTAACTTTTTAGCCTTACAGAAATGCAAATTATTGAATAAATTTCTTTGATTGTTTACTCACAAATAATATGCAAAAGAAAATGTTTACTAGCTATGTATATTGCCTATTTCATCTTCCAATCGTAGATTTCAATTCATATTTTCATGCGCTCTCATCAACAAGGTATTTTTGGATATCTTCGTCGAAATATAATCGAAATATTACTAGACAAGTGTGTAAGACAATGATAAAAACAAGTGTTAATTTCATGAGATCAGGTGGTCAATACTTTGAAAAGCAAGTATTCTCAACCGTATGATGTCCATTGTCTTGACATATAGTTCTCAACTATATGCAGAATATCGTGTTGCAACATCACTTTTCCTTGTCTTGAAGTTCGATCTGGATGCCTTTAGATCAATGAATGCTTTAAATTAATCAATTGTTGGTGGTTGCACAGAGTGTCCATTGCTTTGACTAATTTTAGAAGCTCATAGCATGCCATACCTTTTAAAACCAATTAAATGCAAAGGAATGGAATACTTTTGAATAGTCTAAGCCAACGTATATTCATGTCGCGTTAAGACATTATCACCCAAAGATAAGATGGCTTGTACTCAAATTTTTCTTTTTACTGAGCAAGAAAAGCAGTTCATGACGCCCTTGCTCTTCATTTCATCACTTGTTTACTACACAAATATAATATCAAGCAAACTCGAAATTACTTATACATTAATGGCATTTTGAAAGTGCTATTGTTACTAAAGCTAACAAAACAGTCGAGGCTGTGAACCAATCATAGTTTCCAGAATCATCAAGTACATAGTAATATAAAAACAATTATAAAAGAAATAATATAAAACATTTCGGAGTTATCAAATTAATCGCCACAGCCTTACTTTTATCCAAACAAAAAATTAAATTAAAATATTAGTTTATGAGTTTCTTTTAAATTTTCTGAAGTTATATTTCAAACAAAAAAGGTAATTTCTGATCTTTCTCGAATCTTTTCTTGTTTGCATCCTTCTTTTGCCATAGACAAAATTCAAGAAATTTATATTTATTACTTTTATAGACTCTAGTATTTTCTTAAATCCTTTTTTTTCAATATTTAATAACATTAGAAAGAAATTCCTTTAAACATTATTTCAAAATGTTAATTATTTAAAATATTGCTTCAAATTGTTCGTATTTAACTGTTTTTACTTTATCTTTTGGCATTGGAGACACCTGGAAAACTTAAAATAATGATCCTTTACATAAGTATCGTCAATAAAACCTTAAATCATTGGAGAATTTGTTTCGAATTTGAAAGCATTTCTTCGTCATGTTCTTTTTGTTAGATACTTGTTAAGTAAAATTGTTTTAATAATTGTTTTAATTTAATTTAATATATTTTTCGATCCCCGATTTATAATATACAAATAATAATATTTAAAATTTTAGAAGAAAATTGTTAAGAAATGTTATTAAACAGCTATAAATTCTTTCAAAATATTGGTATTAGTTAAAAGGCACTTTAAAAATTTAGCACGATTCGTGATAAAACAATTACCTGTTCAACAATTGGTGGAGAACAGTCATTAGCATTTCAAAGTAATCTGATTCATTTTGTAATTTAAGTGCAGGTAGACGTTGCGGCATGTTTAATCGAAATTCATTAACCATTTCTGGCGTGCAAGTTCGCCCCGTGTGAAGGTTGCACTTATAAATGATTACTGCAACCTCAAATGAGATTAATGCTGGACGCAAACCGCAAGATTGAAATATAATGAAGCAAAAAAAATGAAGGAAAGAAAGAAAGCATGGGAGTGGGAGAAAAAAAAAGAATTACTTCCACTTTTTCACTACATGAAGAAAAAATGGCGGGAAAAAAAGTTTCCAATTATTCGCGTTACCCTCGGTCTAATCCATTTCCACGATTTTTTGCCATCTTTTTTTGTTCTTCCTCGGTGTGCTCCCAGGAATATCTTCCGATTTTTTTCCCACCTTTTTCACTTACTGTCGGAGCTCTAATTTTGTTACACTTTTGCTTAATCAAGATTCTCGAAGTAGCCCTAAGTTCCTTAGCTTTTCTAAAAGGTAAGTTCTTAAATTTATGCTGTATTAGGAGAAAAAATTGCATTGCCAAGATAGAAAAAAAAAAACATTCCCTGCCTGTAACCGCAGTTGCTGTTGACATTGATATTCCGGCCATGGTTTGCAACCTTATATTAATATTTTTTAGACATTATTTAATTATTTTTAGACTTTCTCTTTTTTTTTCAAGTGTTTCTTTTTTTATAGCTACGAAGAGAGTTTTTCGGAATGATTAGTATTTTTTTTATCTTTTAGCCTACAGATAAAAGAGTTACTAAACTAGTAGTAGGTATTTTATAGAGGAAGGTCATTTTTTTCTCATTTTAGGGCTGGTGGAAGCATTTTCTGAAGTAAAGATTTTTGAAGTGCATTAAAAATATGATGTCAGAATGAACAATTAGTTTTTGAAAGGTTTTTTTTTTTTCGCTCTTTTGTTGGTTATCAAAGAATTAAGGAAATTCTTAATGTGATCATATTTATTAAGATTATAATATCGTATTTATTTTGAGTTTTAGGAGGAAACTCTGTTGGAACTAAATTAATAGTTTAGAATATTTTGGCTAAAATATTACTAGCATTCTTCTCTTGCTGATGTAAATTTTTATTCAAAAATTTGTACAGTATTATATAGAAAATATTCAAGATATTAGAAGAATGTGTGTGTTATTGGCAAAGTACAAATGCCAAAGCTTTGCATATGAAGACGGATGTTTTTAGGCAAATATGAGTATTGCATACTTTCTCTAGATATTGTATTGTATATACTACCTAGATATTTTATAGGATGGCAAACACTAATTAGGCAAGTATGAAAAAAGATTCTGATAAGATTATTTTATAAATGAAGTGCATTCCTTAAAAATACAAATGTTATACTGAAAAAAATAATGAGAATTCCATTAAAAAAACTTAATCAAAATATGGAAAAAATATAAATTGTGCAAAACAAATTTATGCTTTTCTTATTAAGCGAAACAATATTTTCATATAAAAAATTAAATTAAATTAACCTACTTGTTGCAACATAGTAGGATTGAATGATATTTTGAGTTACATTTCATTACATTTTTCATGCAAAAATATTTTATCTTTTGGCCCTTTGCTTTACACATGTATTTGATGATCCTTGACCATTTCCATTGGACAGAGCGATTGCAACTGACAGGAGAGGAATTTCGTGGGTAGGAATATCTACAATTCTAGAAAGTTCTTAGAACGTAAAGTAAATATTGATCTTACATATGCTTTTTTAAAAATTTCGGGAGTTTCAAGTTAGTAGAAATTATCTTCTGTCATACTCGTTGCAAATGCCCCTTCAGCACTTATTGACGTCAGGAATAGGAACTCGAAAAATATCTCCCATAGAAGCAGTGGGATTTTTTTCCCGAATTAATTTTCATTTTTTTTTTAATTCCTGATTGATTTTAGAATTTATTTTACCTTTAATAGCATTTTCAATTTTGAAACAAAAGGTGCATAAAATATCATCTTTACTAGCATGGCCACAAAAAGTATAATTATTTTTAAAGACACATTTTTCTCTTGTTTCGCCCCTCAGGGGCTCACCTACTATAGGTGAGTACGGGTGTCCCAATCCCGAGGTACCCAGGGATCTTTACTCCCTTTCAATTTACTCTCCTCACCACCTTCTGCTTTTGGCTGTTATTTTTCTTTTCCTCGAGGGTAGGCGAGAGAGCTCTTCATGAGAAGTTATCGCCACACTGTTTGCTTCTTGCTTCTCATGGATAGCAAATATCTCCGCGTGTTTGCCATGCGTGGTGGCCCATTGGACGGGCGGTGCATTGTGGTCCCCGGAGTATCAATCGGCTGGTATCCTATTCATTTGGTTAGTCTGCTAGAGATCAAGTGAAAGTGACATTCTCTGGAGTTCCGCCCGCGTTAAGGTTGGTCAATGTTCCTGGAGATGGTTCTCAGCGTATAGGTCTAGACTAGCACCATGGTAAGTGCTGAGGCTGGATGTTTAAAGGTGGTAACTGCCATCCCTTGTAGGGCTTGGTGGTGGGTGGTGCCGTCTGGACCTGAATATTTTAACCTTTTGAGCACGGGAAAAATATTCTTTCTCTTAAACAAGCTCACCATATTGTAAAAATGACAAACATTACTTCCATTCCAGTGACCGTCAGTGAACATACGACTTTAAACTTCTCCAGAGGAATAATATCTTGCGGGAAACTTTTTTATACTCCTGTTACTGAAATAACCAAGGATTTAAAAAGTCAAGGGGTTACTCATGTCAGCCGTGTAACAATACGAAAAGATGAATAACTCCTTGAAACCAAGCATTTGATCCTGACATTCCATTCTTCTAAAATACCGAAATGCAGCAAAGCTGGTTACATGAAATTGGCCTTTAGGCCTTACATCCCCAATCCCCTGCGATGCTTCAAGAACCAGCGTTTTGGTCCCTCCAAAGCTTCTTGCCGCGTATCTCTAACTTGCGCCCACTGTGCGGAAACAGACAACGAAATCTCAGAGTGTACCGCACCGGAAAAATGCTTCAATTTCAATGGTTCACATACGCTCCTGTCCCTTGTGGACATTTGAAAAGGAAGTGATTGCTGAAAAGGTGAAAAAGGGAATATCATATTTGAAAGCAAAGCGAATTGTGAACGCTCGTAGACCTTATGATGGATCCAGGTATTCTAATGCTGCTAAGAAAACACTGGAAGCAAGAGGCACTCAGATAATGCCTATATTGATAAGAATCCGTTTCAACCATCTTATACACCAACTGAAATTTGTCTAAAATCTGAGTCATTTATAAAAGACTTTTCACCCAGTTTCCTGTGGAAGACACTTCTCAAGATATCCCACAATGTAAAGTTGCTGCTACTTCACAAAACTTAGCAAGTTTCACAACCGTTACTAACAGGAAAAAATTTAAGAAAGACCCCAAGCTTAAAGATAAAACTATTATCACAAATAAGACCAATCATAACACCGATAGTGAAGTAGAATCGGATTACACAATAGAATACAATGCCCATGAAACAATTGATGAAACCCTACTTGCTCTGGAACCTTCAATTGATTCCACCACAGTTCATAAAACTGTTTTTAAACAACGTCCTCAAGAATGTCAAGTAAAACGGGTTGAACTTAAAAAATTTCTTCTTTTGAATCTTCAATTACCCCAATTCCTGATCAATATTTAAAGAAACATCGAATAAAAAGATTACGATGATTTTTTTCACTTGTTTTGATGTACTTGTTTATTAAAACACTAGCCGCTTTTGGCGACCAGCTGGTTCACCATGAATAATGCGTTCTAAAATTTTCAATTAAATCACATATCCATTAGCCTTGAAGTAATTCCGGCATTGATTGGCCTGAAATTAATATTTTCTTTAAGATGATGGAGGGAAAGTTCTAAAAGAACACAAAGTTTTCCTAATAATATTCTTTAATTTTATAAATCAGTAAGTTTTAATTTTTGATTTAGCAGACTGATTGATGTAGAAACTTTTATTTAAAATATTAATAAAAAGATTTTGTAAAATATGGCTCACAGAGCAAAGTAAGAATAAATCTAAAACTCATTATTCATAAATGCATTGTTTGACTCAGGCTACATAAAATGTAATTATTTACTTCATTTAGATCAAATTAATAGTATTAAACAATATAAATGCCTATTAATAATATTTTATAAATTGGCCATTGGACCGGAATTTAAATGCATATTCTGTCTAAATTCAATCAGGTTTACCTTAAATAAAGAAAATTTGTTGAATTAATTATTTAGATATTGCAAACGATTATAAAAACCTCTGCTTTGCATTTATATTTTTAGAAAATATCGAGATTTTATATTTCTTTTATTTTATCCAGTCACGTGCTAAAATTTGCATTTCTTTAGATTCATTTTTGCGACGATAGTTTTTTTTTTTAATTTGAACTTCCGTCATTGCTTTCTTTTATTTTATTCAGTCACGTGGTAAAAAAAAACATGGTTAAAATATTCTTTTAAAAATTCGTTAAAAATAGAAGCTTAAGTTATATATTTAAAAAAGAATATCATTAGAAGGCTAATTTTTTAATCTTTAAATTGATGCAAAAATCATGTTTGTGCAATCATATTTTCGGAAGTTATAGCGGGAAAACGTGGAAATTTCGCTTAAATTTTAATTAATTCAAATTCTAATTAAAAATTCGAAAAAAGGGCTCCAAGGTGCACATTCCCGACCTCCAAGGTAGGCATGTACCAAATTTGGTAGATGTAAGTCCAACGGTCTGGCCTGCAGAGCGCCAACACACACATACACATTGAGCTTTATTATAAGTATAGATTACTTTAAAACCAGTATTGTTTATTGTTTTGATGTTACAAGAGTTACATTTTCCCTTTTTAAATTTCATTGGTATTTTAATCTTTTAACTTTTTTGAAAAAAAATTCTTTCTGGAATGTAATTTGCATTTTTAAAACCATTGATACTATTAATTATTGGATGTCTTTCGTTTTATGACGAATTTTAAATTTCATGACTGAATTGTACGTGACGTTTTTAACGCCATTTGTTTGGCGCAGTATAGCCATATTTGGCTCTTGTGCCATTAAATTCTAAAATCCATCCATCATTTTCTCTTGTTTCTCTTAAACACACACAGTGGGTATCAGAAACGGAAATCTTATTCATGTTTTTTTGAAATAATATCTTTTTCTGGCATATTCTGATAAAAATATTCTGTTTTGTTGGACTCATGGACACATTATATTCTTGGGAACGATCAAGCTGATTCTGCCACAGAAACAGTAGTTCAAAAAAAGAAAAAAAACATTTTTTCCGATTCAAGACTTAGATCAAATATTAAAGTAATGTTCGCTTCGTATATGGCAGCATACTTGGTACACCCCACTTGATAATAATTTGTATTCTATCAACCCATTTATTTTTGGTTTTAAGAATGTCTCTCTCCACCGTAAACTGAGTGTCATGTTAACAAGGCTTCACATAGGTCATTGTTTTACTCAAAAGTATTTAATTCATTCAGATGCAGCTCCAATTTGTGCAAAATGCAGTATTATAATTTCTATTTGGCATATCATATGTGAAAGCCCTAAATACCGCTTTCTAAGAATAAAATATTTCGGCAGAGATTATTTGAAAGATATAATTGGTGAACATTCCCATTTTAATGAATTTTAATTTTTACTTGGCATCAATTTCATGCATGAAATCTAATTTCTATTTTCACTTTGTTAGTTTAACTTTACACCCTGTTACTGTAACATGTAAATTTTTTGTATTTTAAGTTCACAAGAGTTTGGTATAGCTTGGCCAGTATTGGCCATTGCGCCATAAGAAAATCAATCAACCAACAACAAACAAGCAATTTTTCCTACTGTTTTTTTTATCACTGTACTGTTTTTTTTTTTGTATTTATGAATTTTAAAACCTATTAGGCTAGAAAAGACGTTGTAAGCCCGGAATCGGAGATGAATTTCATAATTTACTGGTTTCTCGTTTGGTATTCCATAGAATGCATAAGAAACTTGTGAAGTAGGGGGTGTGTCATATATTTCCAGCTAGTTTTGGGCCTGATATTCAATTTCTAGGCATTCGATAAAATGACATGAGCATTTACTGATAACTTATATAAAACTCCTCCGTAGAGCTACTAACTTTCTGAGCCAGATCTGCAGATCTGTAGTCTTTACAATTAATGAATCATAATATTAACATCAAAATTGTTTTGTTTTATCACTATTTCACCAAGATGAGCTTAGGTAATTATAGAAAACCAGTCACATATGACAGCAAAAATTTCATTTCTAATTTTACAATATGCACTTCAACTTAATTGACTTTAATATAAAATATCAATTACACAGAAAAAATATCAATTACACAATATATCTTATTACACAGAATATGTACATAATTGTATTGAAATATGCGAACTAATTTTAAATATTTTCAAAATTATTTGATTAAGCAGAGTGATACTCCGAGTAGAATTTTCATTTTTTCCGACTTAAATTGTCTTTTAATTTAGACAAACTTAAGTAGACAGTACACAGAATTCAAGGAATGGCTATATCACATATATAGCTAAGCAACGACGGAACTTCATCCTAGCTATATATCGTCTAGCACATATATATCTTTTTCGACATATCATGATATTATTATTTATTTACATCTATTTTAAGTTATAAATAGCATTTCTTAACATATTGACTGATTATAACGGCTCCAAGTGAAGTTTCAGTTTATATAATAAAAATATTCGTTTTTCTTTTGAATAAAAATAATTAAACAATAATTGCGCTAAAATTCCTTTAATGAAGTGTGTCAATACCAAGGCAACGTCTTCATTTTACATTTTATAGCATTGCGTTTTAAAACAAGCATTTCCATATATTAGATTATGACAGTATTTATAGAAATATTAATGGGAATTCTGAATGAAGGTCAATAAGAATGAAGCGCAATAAAAATAAACTCTAACCGGTAGCCAAAATGAAGCCAAATTGTGACTATGAATTTGTGGTATCACGATTTATCGTGAACTATTATTAATGACCATTATTTCGTTAGATCAATATTTTTCAAAAATTGGCATAGAAAAATCGATTTTTTTCACGATAAATTGAAAATTAGCACAGCCTTACTCACAAATGAATGGTTTGATATTTTTCTTTTAAATTTTAAAAAAAAAGTTCATTAAGTTAAAATCATTTCCTTTTAAATGTTAAATTGCAACGCACGAAATATTTAACAGAAATGTTTGACACTAAGTTAAATTCATCTACATTAACTGTATTTTAAAAACTTATTCTAGAATTCTTAAATAGCTTTAATGATAAGTCATGTAACTCTCTGTATTCATTATCTGTTTGAGTTGACACTCACTATGGACAAATCATTTCCCGCTATTCCTCTCTTTGTTGAACCAGGAGACAGGAGGATCATTCCAAAGAGGGAGAGTGAATTTTAATGGCCATCTCTTCCTCGTCATTGAAAAATAATAAAAACGCGCTTTTCAAATAAATGTTTCGGAAATCGTTATCTAGTCTCACTTGAGAATCCCTCCCCCCTTTGGCAGGATCACGTGTCTGATGCCCTGCAGGGGTCATCTGCCCTCTCGGCAAGGGGTCCTCGCGTAGGCGTGAGCTCCCCTCTTCCCCCCTCTCTTTTGGAAAGAAGAGATAATTTGCGTTGTTAACATTGCGGCAGTCTTCACTTTCCCTTTTGAAAAGGTCTGCAGGAGAGAAGGTTTAGTTTCATTGGATATCCATCGCCAATTCAGCGCCAAGTTGGCTGCCATTCCTGTTGAATGTCATCCACAATCACTATAGCTAATTCTTATCAAACTGTTATCAGAGAATATGAATTATTATTGTGTTTTCTCTCATTAGGAAGATCGTCTGAAGAATTCCTATGAAGTTTTGATTGAAATGTAGTTAAATATGTGATATGGCACAACAATAGTCAGGCATCCAAGGCGAAGGTTCGTTGGACCTTAGATAAATATATTAGACTTTTTATATGAGAACGTAATATAAATATCAGTTCAGAAATCAAATTCAAAACTTTTCTTGTGGAACTAAACGGAGACAAAGATGAGAATTTCCTCTTTAAAGTTTTCTAATAAAAATATGTTCACTTAATCTTCATATCAGAGGTCTTCTTAGGTAACGTCATCATCTAACTATTCAATATTAGATAATCCATCCCAAATTCTCTCGCCTTACTTAGAAACGGGATATTAACTAAAATATTCGCTCATCATACATGCATCCAAATTATCGATTTAATTAAATCAGTCAATTCTTTATATTTCCATACAGAAATTATTTACCAACTATAAACATTCAAAGTGTTTCATAAATTCTTAACTGAATCTGAAATTATACTGAAAACTTAAACTTTCATTATACCATTTTACTATTAAATTCTAACTTTTGTATGACATTTTGTTCATTAAAACTCATTTTTTATGTTGAATTTCATTTATGGAGGAAGAAAGACTTTAATATAAACTACATTCTTAGTCTTTTAGTGTTTGTGAAGTCAACATGCTGTAATTATTCTACTATTGAAAAGTGGCCAATTTAAGAAGACTAGTGTTGCTATGAAAAGTGTCATTATTGCCAGTAAGAAAAATTAAAAGTTTCTCTAGGGTAAGTAAATATTTTACTTTTATATGTTTTTACTACTATTATTTGTGTTCATGTAAAGATATAGATATATAATTTTAAAATATGCTTTATATAACAATAGAATTAATTGAAACTTGTTTCATGCTACTTATCCCATTAAAATATGCTGTTGTACTTTAAAATGTATATCATTACGTACCTTGGGCTGTCCAAAGACTCAACAAGGTTTGTATTAAAATGCGTAGAATTTGCTTTTATAATGCATGAGCTGAAAAATTAATTGCATATAGATTTTTCTTTCTTCTGAAATCTCAAACTTTTCGTTTAGGGCAAAAGAGGAATTTATCTTCGTTGGCAGTTTCGGCATTTTTAATAGTTCAGGGATTATAAATATTCTTCTATCTAATTGTTGATAAGAATATGAAATGGAGAATTTCTTTTTTTAAATGATAAATATTCATTTTATTCTCTCTCTCCAGATATAAGACCATTATAGATGGAATCCTATTTTAGAATGAGGAAATTTTAAGGGTATGAAAAGTATAATTGCGTCTTTTTTTAATTAGATATAATAAATTTGGAAATTATAGAATACTTTTCAAATGATTGGTATAGAGATTGAATTGTACAACTTTAAGTTTTGCTCAAAAAATATTTTTTTATAATATATTTTTAATTGTCATAAGATGAAGCAGTTTCCCCTAAAGAAACCCTTCAACGAATATACAACTCTTTTGGCATTTCTCCGTCACTTTGCTATGTATCTCGGTTCAGCTATAGAAAAATATCAATAAAACCATCAAGAGAGCCTAACTCAGAAGAATAAAGGCTTATTTGTTTCTATGGTGAAAAATAATGTATTCCTTTCAAAATTTAAAAAAAAAACTATTCAATATTCTCGTTTGATTGAAATGATAGAATTCATTTTTTTATTTTAATAATAATACTAATTCCTAAAGTCTAATCAAAAATAAAGATTTTTAAAAAGGAAAAGATTATTAACAATTAAAAAATATAAACCTTTAATATGAAAGGAAAAATTTAAATTTCTTATGTAATTTTTATCTCATATTTTAAATGGGTATGTTTTTTATTTTATTTTATCATATCTTTTATTTTGTTTCGTGTTTATTTTGTTAAATTTTATTCAATGTTTGATTAAATCTAACACTTGGAAAACAAGAAAAGATGTATAAAAAGCCGAATGTTTTCTTCTTTCATTTTGATTACAATTATTGAATATCCATTATTATAATTCAAACTTTATAGAAATAATTCACGATTGCCAAAACTTCTGTCTTATAATTTAATTGTAATTTATAGCATGTATTAAATCTTGGAATTTTTGTATTTTACAAACTGTCATAGTTTTTAAAATATATATAATTATCAATTATTTAAGTGATCTAATGTAATAATAATAGTATAAATTGAATGAAAACCTTTTTCATATTTTAATTTAAACAAAAACAATTTATATGCATTATAGATTTTTTTACTTATTTACAACATAGAAATGTTGGTCCCAATTATGATATTGAGTTTAAAATATCCTATTTGAGTCTTAGTATTATATTTCTAAGGTAAATGCTGTTAATTCTGTAATGAGAAAATTTTATCAAAGAAAAAATGCTAATATATAGGGCAATGCAAAACAAATACTTAAATAAAGTGTCTGGAGTAAGATGAATGCTATTTTAATTTTTTTCTTCCATAACTAAATTATCAATAAAACCAAAACTCTATCTATGAAAAATTTCTTTGATGTTGAGGGTTCAATTTTGTATTGAAAACAATGTATCATAAGATCTCCTATATCAAAAACATATCACTAGCCCAGCATTTTAAAAGGAAATGAATATGAATAAATTAATAAGAAAGAAAAGATGTTCAATATATCTTGAACATGCATATCTAGCATAACTGATATTGATGGGGGGATTTTTAGTTATCCGAAAATAATTTAAAGTTTCTAATGGCAGTTTTCTCTTAATCATTAACGATTAGGTAATATTTTTAAATAGATTTTAAGTAATTCCATTCCATCAACGTTTTGAAATCTCGACCACTTGATTGAACTACAAACGACGAAAGCCAAACCTGATAAAGTTTCAAATTTAAAAGTGGACAAATAATTTTGAAATGGTGGATAACGTTAATTTGGAATTCTTTAGATAGCTCATTTGAAATTTTGGTGTTGCTTGCTTAACATATTTTAACCAGTGAATTAGAGCAATAACAATTATTTACGGTAATTTCACTTTGGAAAATGCAATTGAAAAGGATTTATTGTATTATCCCATTAATGCATAAAACAGTCTGAAATGATATCCTTTGCTAACAGGCTCACACAAAAATTCAAAAGCAAAAAGAAGATTCGAAATTTAATGAGAATTTTTGATCATTCATTCTGAAAATTTAGCTTCAAAAAAATTGCTTTTCCATAAGAAATAAATAACATGATTGCGTATAGAGAAACAAAATTACTTTTATATTAAAACTGAAACTCATAAATCATAGCTTGGCAAATCAAATTTGATGAATTACTATGCAAATATACAATGAAATATTTCTTTAATACACGATTCGAATTAATCAAAATGGCTTTGATAAAAAAGATATTCCTGTGATATATCCTAAAAATATCTAACACCAGTCTAGACTAAATAATAAATTTAACTTCAAAAGAGAAGGAAAAAGTCAAATGAAGATAAAATAAAAGCTATTCTATGAAAATAATTTCCATTGTATTATTATTATTTATTTTCATTCTTTTAAATGCAAGCCTCTCTTCTTGTTCTTTATAAATGAAATTTGATGAACACTAATAAAATATTATTTAATTTAAAACATTTGTAACACAACGCAACTACTAAAATGCCCATTGTACTGTGACTTTTGTTTCATAAAAATATTTTTCGGTGTTATTTTATATAAAAATCCTCCCTTCTCCTCAGAAAACAATACCTCACCAACTTTGCAAAGCCTTCTTGAGAAAATCAATACGCTGAGTCTCATCTTCCCTCCTCCAATTTATTTTCTGTCGCCTGTTCGAACTTAACAATGCGCGAGTTTTTGAAAGAAAATAATCAAATGTTTTCTTAAAAACATTCTCCTCTTAATTAATTTTGCAGTGGATTATTTAATTTACGAGTAACAGAATAGCTAAGTCTTTCCCCTCCATTGTTTCCGATCTTTTCCCTATCTGAAAAGAGCCGTGTTGCCACTCGTCGCGGTAATTCCAGTAATTATTTGTAGTTATTATTCATTGCTAGGCATTTCTTCTTTTTAAAAATATGGGTGAAGAATTCACAATAAGCTTTTATCGTCTGAAGTCTGGAGTGGTAAAAGCAGGGAAAATTGACTCAAACGTTCTTAATTGTGACAAATCAATGAATAGGGTAATAAAATCGAAGCTTGCTGTTTATTTTTTTTCCTTTTATTTAAATAGAAACAACTATCATTATTTATTCCTTCCTTTTAACTATTCTATAAATTAAATGTCATGGAATATGTTTCCTTTGCTTCTAAGACTGTTTTTATATAAATGTGTAAATAAAACATAACATGGAAATATAATTTTCTGCAAAAAAATCACAAGTATCACAATGAGTATTGTCGAGTGAGGTGTCACATTGCGATGTAGATAAAAAATAAAGATTTATTAAAAAATAACTTGTTAAAAAATTAAAGTATAAAATGGGGTTTTCTTATTATTATTTATAAAATTTATTTCCATGGTTTACTTATTTTATGAATAAATTACTATATTCTTCAATAGAAGGAAATTTTTTGTAAATATTATTTAAATAATTTCAAATCTTAGCATAAAAATTAAACATATTTCAATTTTTAAATAGAAAATTCTGTTTATGAATTCATTTTGGAAAATATCAAATAAATATTAAATGAGAGTTCTTACATAAAAAAATCAAAGAAAAGAAAAATGAAATTGCGTTTTCAGCTGACTTTTTTCGCTTAATGTTCAAATCAGAAAAATTGTACATAGTTATTCTTATAAATGAATCATTTTAAGAATTGTTGTTCAGGTGTTTTTGCCATAAATTGTTTTTAATTATAATTATCTATAGACTATGAAATTGTTTTTTAAAAATAATCTTTTTAGAAACTATAATGTATTCCAAGTGATAGCAAATTTCGAAATTCATCGAAATTACGTTTTATGCACCAATCAAACTTCATATTCTTCTACGAGAATTTTATTTCTTAATATCTGTATTATATTTTTAATAAAATTACACCAAGTACCTTTAATACAACGTGAATTCTTTTTAGAGAACCAATAATTAAATTAACTATATATTACTTCAAAATACTCAACGACCTCATCAATAAAAGAGATACAAATCATTCAATGTAGATACATTTTGGCAATTTTAGTACTTAGATGCATATCCTTTAGAATCTATAACTATTTTCAAATATCTTGTACATATTATATAAAATATATAAGAATGAATTTGTTTGTACTTCCTAGATAAACAGCAGTTATTTTTAAATGAATTGATTTAAAAAAAACATACAAACAAAAGTAACTGCTGAATAAATTCCAAATTTCGCCATTTTTTAAAAGGTGAACTAAAACTGTAAGTGATAATAGTTTTGATTGTTTATTTGATAGTGTATCGGTATCTAAACATTTTTGGGATTTTTTTTTCTGTTTATATTTTTAATACAACAAAAACTCGTACTTAATTTTTTAATAAAGTTTTTATTAAGTTAATTAAAAGGAATTGGACTTCTTTTTCGAATTTTTCTTCCTCGAAGACAACTTTTTTTTTCGAATGTAGCTCTAATTACAGATTATTTTCTAAAAATCCTTAAAATGACCGATAATTTTTGGGGGAGCCAATGTATATAATGAAAATCATTTTCTGAGATCTGAAATGGCTGGGTAGGTGGGTGGTAGCAAATTCGATTTAAATATACTTCGTAATTACGAAAATCTGTTCATCTGAGCAATTTTTTTGAAATTTTAATTACTTTTTCCATTTGAGGGATCAATGATGGTAATATAAATCATGTTGGAAAATCCACATTTTATTTTCGTGCATCAAATTTTAACATTATTTTGAGGTGCAAATAATTAGGAAAATGTATAAATCAACGCACTGAGTGATGTCAGAGCTCGAAAATAATATGAGTATGTCTATGAAAATCGGAACTTATAAATTATACAGAAAGTATTCAGTTGCAACCACTAATACTGGCGAACAGCTTTTAGTTTTGTTCAGTAATTATTAATCTTTGCTAATTTGATTGGTCATCATTGATAGTTCGTAAACCATAAAAACTAAATTCGAATCCATTTCTTGTTTCCTTCTTCTAAGATGTCTCAAGACTACTTGCAAATAAATGACGGCACATTCATAACAAAGGCCTTTTTAAAAATTTTCACCAGGTATTTATGTTTCAAAAATGAATATTAAAGAATAAAAGGCTGCAAATATTTTTAAACATTTTTGTTTCATACTTATGACACAGAATTCTATAGATAAACCTTTTTGAGTTCCTATATGAAAAAAAGTGAAATAACCCTTATAATATAAGTAATGCTTAACAAATGAATAATAAATAAGATAAAATTACACAAATTATTTATCCTGTATTATTAATGAAATAGTAAACATTTTATGACTTCGAGTATTTTTATGTTATAAAAATATATAAGTTCAAATTTCTTTTTTAAAAAATTACATTGCTAGTTGTCTTAAATGATGATTCGAATGTTGTACTTAAAAACCTAGTGATATACCGAAAAACTGTCATTTTCTCCAATGGAAATTATAGAAAAAAATAATAAGATCAATAGAAGAAACAAATAAATAATTTTAAAAAATCAAATGCTTTCATATCAAAATATTCTGATGCATGTTGTGTCCTAATGTCAAAATTTTTTGAAATAGTTTTTGTTCGAATGTTTTAACATTTCTCTAAAAGATGAATCCCCATGACTCAAATAATAAAGTTAATCCCTTGTTTAAGATTAACCAAAATAAAGAATTTGACACTTTATACGGTTGCAAAGATTGAAACTAAATGTTCATACAAGATCCACCGAAATAAAGAATTTGACTCTTTCTACGGAAGTGCAAAGATTGAAACTAAATGTTTACATACAAATGCTACAAATGTTTACAATGAATAATACAATTGTAACAGAGGAAATTCGTTACAACTTTTTTCATTTTCGTTACAACATCAATGCATTATTACCTGAATTTTAGTGTATTTGTAGATTCGATTTTTCTAAACATTTGATGGCATTGTACTTTTTATACTACATTCAATGAATTCTTATAAGCGTATTAGAATTTAAATTGTTACAATTCGATTCACTTTATAAACTAAATTTCTATTAATTTTTTATGCCCATTTATTTAATCCGTTTGGAGAAAAACAGGTTGAATTTCTACTGTGTAAATTTTGGCTCAAATAATTTAAAAGTACTTTGAACGACATGTATTTGTTTTGGTTCTAAAATTTATGCAATTCACCCATATACAATAAAAGTGTTGCTATGTTTATTTTCTACAATTCCTTCAACAAGCTACAACGGTTTTATAGAAATATTCTTAATATTATTCATTTTATTAATGAATCAAAATCTTGCAGCATAAATGTTTTCAAAAATAGAACTTTTTTATTTAGCTTCTCTTGTCATCCTAAATAGCTTATCTCTTACTAAATTTGATTATATAAATATCTTATTCATTCTTCTTTTAAATGTATCATTAGTGTTTTTTCTCTGCTTGTTTTTTATAAAGTATAAAGCATTTTTTTAAAACATGGTATAGGCTGATGTCCTACATATTTCCTCATTTCTCTTTATTCAAATTATTATTTATTTAATTAATTTTTAAGATTCCTTAATTACTCTGAGAATGTAAACATCCTATGCCACCGTCAAATTCAGCACCCCCACGAACACCAATAATACAAATGATATTTCTTTTTTCGATTTCAGATGTTACAATAAAAAAGATATAGTTTCAATAAGCTTATATTTATAAAATAGGAAACTTTATTCTATGCACAAAATTAAAAATCCAGATAAAAGTTATTAAATATCTGAGATGTTTCAAATAGAAGATAATATGTGAACTCTTGCTACATATTCAGAATTCTTATATCCGTTATTTAGATAAGATATCTTGCTAGAATCCTCTTGCGCATTTTGTCCAGAAATGTGAGAAATAAGAGTCTTGCCGCCAAGGGAGTGCGCGATCGCCAATCGTGCGATGGGGGACGATCGTGGCCTATTGGCTGCGAGGATCTTTGCTCACCTTGGGCCGCAGGGCCTTCCTCCTCCTCCTTCAATTATTTTCTAGATCAGTTCACTCTATTAGATGATTAATGCCAGGGGCCCGGCTACGGGTAATTACTCTGGCAAACTCTTGCGGTTGACGCCAGCACTTGGCGCAAAAATTACGCGTCTCGAATTAATAAGGCAGCAGCGCCCTCTGGATCAAAACTCCTAAAACTGATTACTGCTAGCAACAATTAATTCGTGCATTTAATTACAGGGGCAGTTTTGGAGGAGTTTTAATTTCTGCCCGCTATCCTTCGAGGGAAAGCTGCTTTTTCTGATCATTAGGAGAAATTGCGGGTCGGGTTAAGTGGTTAACGTTCTACTTTAGGCAGGCATTGCTTAAGTGCATTTATTAAGCCGAACAAAGAGGATGGGTCCCCAAATAAATGCTTTTATTATTATTCTCCCCCCGAAATTCTTCTCTTAGCTAAGAAGCGTATATTGTTGACGCTAGATTAGATTTAGAGCTTAGATGGTTTGAAAATTACACACTATGAACTAGGCTATTTTAATAAATAGAACTTAATATGTACCTGAAATAAATCTGTTTTAACTTAAAATAGTTAAAATAATGTGTTTCGTAAAATAAATGTGTAATTTGTTTTGAGAAAGAATAAAAGCGTAATAAAGTATTTTATCGAACGGTTTCCTTAAATTAAAATACTCGAGTAGTTAAGTTTTTCGATTATATTCATTTTTTTTTTTTTTTTTTTTTTTTTTTACATTCTAATTTTAAAATTCCTAAAACAACTAGCATGATATGGCACGATTTTGAAAACCTTGACATGTTTTTTTAACAACAGGGCTTGAACATATTACATATAAATATTTAACATATGTAATATGTTAAATGTACAACTCTAACATATTACATATAAATACTTTAACATATTAAACATATTACATATTAATATACGAGGCTTTAACATATTATATATAAATACATGAGTACACAATTTTAAAAAGCCTTTTCATTAATAAAAGCTAATATTTTAAAATATATATTCAGTATATTTTTCTTATCTTTATAATTTCTCAATATTTGGAAAAAATATTAACTTTTCTAGCTTTTCTTTAGAAGAGAGTTAAGTTAGAAATAGTGTATATTTTTCTTTACCAACATCTCAGCATTCACCGTTGTCAACAAAAAAATTTGTTGTAAACAATGGCTTTTCATTTAACAGGACTTCATAAAATTAATAGTCACAAAGAATTCAATTTTGAAGTATATATTTTATTAGTTATTTGAGAATAGAAACTTCTAAAGTAAGAGAATGGTTTATTGAATAAATGGAACTCTAGTAAGCTATCCAGCTATTCAATATGCCAGAGACATCGATTAATAATTCTAAATATTTCTTAAAGAAAACAATTACATTTTCAAAGAAAGGTAACAAATACTTTATTCAAAATATACACCATCGCTAGCTGCATATTTTGGCTAATTGGCCTTTAAATAGAGAAATATTTTTATGGAGAAGTTGTTCGCATTTTCATTTGAATCCGTGAGCAAAACATTTTTTATACACCTTTATAATTGTTGGAATGTTACTAGAAAAGTGCGGGGGATAGCGAATAAAATAAGTAATAGCCCGAAGAGGTCAAATCTGGTGAATATAGCAAGTAGGGCTAGAATTCAGAATCATATGACGCCCATTATGGTGTGAGATGAAGCTTTGTCTTATAGCTACATCACTTTCCCCAATCTGCACGCTTTTCTACATAATATTAGAATATATTTTATCAAGCAGAAAATCTTAGTATATTACTATGATTATCATTAACTTGCCTATACGTGTAGTACGCTTAATATTAGAGCTTTGGAGCTGATATAAATGTTCACAATAGAAGAAAAAATAAAACATTTTATTCACCAGAGAAATGTCTGCGAAATTGTTATTGAAAAACTTACTAATAAAATTTAATACCAAGTAAATCAGAACGGTAAAAGAAGGAAATTGCCCAGAAACGACAAAAAAA